>LR751526.1:32506-163565 GCA_902729485.2 Mus minutoides | reverse complement strand
AAAGACAAAAAACACATGATCATCTCCTTAGATGCTGAGAAAGCATTTGACAAAAATCCAACACCCATTCATGATAAAAATAAAAAAAAAGTCTTGGAAAGATCAGGAATTCAAGGCCCATACCTAAACATAATAAAAGCAATCTACAGCAAACCAGTAGCCAACATCATACTAAATGGAGAGAAACTCAAGCAATCCCACTAAAATCAGGGACTCGACAAGGCTGCCCACTTTCTCCCTACCTATTCAAGATAGTACTTGAAGTCCTAGCCATAGCAATTCAACAACAAAAGGAGATCAAGGGGATTCAAATTGGAAAGGAAGAAGTCAAAATATCACTATTTGCAGATGATATGATAGTATATATAAGTGACCCTAAAAATTCCACCAGAGAACTTCTAAACCTGATAAACAGCTTCAGTGCAGTAGCTAGATATAAAATTAACTCAAACAAATCAATGGCATTTTTTCTAGACAAAGGATAAACTGGCAGAGAAAGAAATTAGGGAAACAACACCCTTCACAATAGTCACAAACAATATAAAATACCTTGGTGTGAATCTAACTAAGGAAGTGAAAGATCTGTCTGATAAGAACTTCAAGTCTCTGAAGAAAGAAATTGAAGAAAATCTCAGAAGATGGAATGATCTCCCATGCTCATGGATTGGCAGGATTAATATAGAGTCAAAATGGCTATCCTGCCAAAAGCAATCTACACACTTAACTTTCTAATGTGCTTTTGCTCTGGCCCCTGCCCCACCCTTGTGATACCAAGAAATACAGAATGTAGCCCATTGGCAGCCCCATTCTGTGATGAATGGAATTTCCAAAACCAACCTTTAGCCTGTGACCTAATAAATCAGTCCAGCATATTAGGTTTCTTGTGACTGTGCACTTTACCAAGTTAGGACCTTCTACTATGCCATGCTAGCCACTCTACATTAGATTCTCCACAACTACTGCTTCTGCATCAACTATTCGAAAAATACAATTTGTTTAATAATTCTAAACAGGATACAGACACAGGAATGTGGTAATGAAACTGACAATTTCCTTAGAGGAACCATTTGCCCAGCCAACCAGACTGGCACTGTGACATTACTTGCAGCTTGGCTGGGTATGAGTTTGTCTCTTGGATGACTTCTATGGGAGGGACAGTAGTCCCTAAGCACAGAACAGATCAGTGCTCATTTTCAAAGATACTGAGATGGTCACCAGCTTTCCCTTCTGCACCTTAGAGAGAAGGTAGATCTCACTGACTGCCCCAGCAAAGTCACAAAATTTCTACTGAACCCAGGCAGAGAATGTTGTCTGCCTGGTGCAATGAAAACCATTGCCAAAGCAAGATGTCTCTTGGAACTAAGTATTCAAGGTTTCAGCATTGAAGTATCAAGAATACAACTTTCTGTTAACTAGCATCAAATACTAAACAGACCAGTTTTCTTTCATACCTGTCAGAAACACTTACTTTAATAGATATTTAGAGGTTTTTTTTCCTTCTAATTATCAATTAGTACATTCATAGTCTTCCTGAGTCATTTTTTATCTACATGGAGAAAGAATGAGCAGCTGGAAGGTTTAGTCTATGCACCCTAAGTATATTACTATTTTAAAAACTCCATGCCCCCATATCAAATGTTAATGCTAACCCTTAAGAAAAGAGATAAGCTATTTAATAGTTCATGCTTCACCATGCTACTGCAGCCTCAGACCACTGATGTTTTGGAGGCTGTCACCCTATCCTCAATTCCCAGGTTACATTAGAAATGCTAACATCCAATCTATAGCCTGGGGTGATTATTATTATTATTATTATTATTATTATTATTATTATTATTATGTTTCTTTTTCTCTTAATTTTAGCTTCTTTAAGTTGTGTGTATTATGGATATTTACTCTCTACCAGGTGTTTATGTGGTAAATTTTCTTATGTCAAGGACAAATGAAAATATATCTAACTGCCTGAGTAATCATCTTTTCATGTCTTCCACTCAACTTTCAGTGGGCTTTGAGCTCAAAGTGGTGAGAAACAAAGATTCTTGGTGTAAAGTAGAACGGCAGATGCTGGGCAACATACCTTGTCCCCTTCTTCCACGTGGCAGATGACCTCCTCAGTTGCAGGGTTAAGGACAGGAAATTTCTTACCACTCACTGAATCATGCCATTCATTGTTTATAAAGATCTGTTGAGATGCAACAAAGACATAAAAAGCATTGAAATACATTGGAGGTTTGAGAGTTCTATAGATTAAAGTTGAGGTATTAAATGCTGCCTAAATGTGTGTCTTCCACTGTCTCAAAATGTTTCTGTTGTGCCATTTAACACCTATAGAAACACAGAGGTTAGACACTTGTGAATTTTCTTACTATTCTGTTACAAAATCATAGCATCTATGAGAGATTCCCTTAGATCATTTGGAAAAGTCTGAATTTCAATATCTGCACCCTGAACTTCAGTTTCATTAAGAGCTATTTTTATATGCATTTAACTCCACTCTGTCTGTATAAAGGAAAGCTCTTACAGAGGCTTCAACCAACCTGTGCTTTAACCATGCCCCCAGGGAAAGTTCAGCTCACAAGTGACTCACCTTGGTATGTTGAATCTTCAAATTGGCCAGAGGGGCAGGGACCGCAGGTTGTGCAGGCGAAGTCATTGCTCGTTTGGCTCCTAGAACACAGTTGACAGACTCAGCAAAATGGTTCTGAAAGAGCAATTGCTCCTTTCTCTGCATGCACTGAGTCGTTTGCATATTGGGATATGATTGGATGGGCAGACTCAGAGCAGGGCCGGCCGAAAGGGCACCACTCCACCAGGAGACTATTCTACACTATTGGCAGATGAATTAACATACCAAGCCAAATCTGTGTTAAGGGTGTATATGCAACTGCTGTGGACACCAATTATAATTTTCTGGACTTTTTAAGACATTTTATATTACTTCGTAACTTTCCCTTCTCTGTAATAGACTAGGAAACAGGAAATAAAAAAAGACTCTTGTCCTCAGTAGGAGCTAGGGGTGAAGAACCATAAATCTTTAGGTCAAAGCTGTCAGACTATATATCTGCACCCCCTGTCAGGATGCTGCTGGGGAGAAAAGCCCTCCCTCTAGGCTCTGTTTTTGGCCACCTTTAAAAACTGAGCCAATGGGTCTATTTCCTGTCTGGCTAAACAGACTTAGTGTCAAATTGAATCCTCAAATTGCCTTTGCCTTTTTGGTGGGAACAGAAAACTGTGCATGACTTTTCAGTCCGAGTTCACTCTTACTCACAGACCCTAGAAGATTATTCTGCCGAGGTCATTTGTGGAGATTATTTTAAAGCGAAAGTAATGTCAGATTTTGGGAGTGTCTGCACCTGTGAAGTCGTACCCTAGGCTGGTAGCTCTCAATCTGTGGGTCACTACCCCCTTAGGGGTTGCATATCCTGGACATCAGATAATTACATTATGATTCATAACTGTAGCAACATTACAGTTAAGATGTAACAATGAAATGATTTTATGGTTGGAGGTCACCACAACATGAGGAACTGTATTGAAGGGTCTCAACATTAAGAAGGTTGAGAACCACTGAGTTCTATTAGAGTCTGGGACCTAGAATCTAAGCAGCGTACTAAGAAAGATGATAAATAGCACTCCCTGAGTGTTTGAATTCTGAATATTCTGTGAACTTTGTAAAGGGCAATTTTTAACTCTAGCATTTTCATTTTGAAATACAATGCTTCTCTGTGTTGAAGCTCCAGCACAAGATATGGAAGGAACAAGAAAACATTTTTCAGATGCTCTGGTTATAAGAATTAGTGATAACTTCTTCACAGTGAAATTGCTACCTCCCCTGCATGGGAACAGGAACAGGAGTTTGGGGAACCTTTTTCTCTTTTTACCTTGGTCCTACCTTCTCATTTTATAAATGCAGAAAATAATACATTTTATTAGATATTTTCTTTATTTACATTAATGCCAGAGAATAATATATCTTATGATCACTGACCTTGCTGTATAAGGCTGAAATCTCACTCCAAGCAAAGCACCCCCTGTATGTTATTCCTCTTTTCCAGCCCTACCTTGATATTCGTAAAATGATCCCCACATAGGCTTAAGCTCATTGTAGGGTCTACAGTGTGTAGTTACACCCATGGAAATTATGGTTAACCTTTTGTTCATCCTAGCAGGGAATGGCAGACTTTTTCTCATGAAACAGATAGGAAATGTTTTCATCTTCCTGGGTCATATCAATCCTGTTATCACTCCGTTTATGCTGTTTAAATGGAACAATAGACAAGAGAAGAATGAATGAGTGGTTATGTTTTTAAAATATTATGTTTGGCAAAAATAGGAGGCAGGTTAGATCTGGAGTACAGATGGCTCCTTTAGATACTCAAACAGTACCTTGTAATGTCCTTGAACACCCTGCATCTCTGATTTGAATTATTGGGCTAGAAATTTATGTTCTTCCTACCTAAATCTTATCATCTGTCAATCTATCATCCTAACTATCTTACTATCTATCTATCTATCTATCTATCTATCTATCTATCTATCTATCTATTTATCTATCATCTATCTCTCCTTGTCATTTTGGAAACTTTTTTTTCTTTTACAAATGCCTTTTGAGTTAAATTTGAGTCAAATGCACACTTGCTCAACAGCTGTTACATAGCAAGCAAAGTAATGCTCTAGCCAATACCCAAATACCTGCATTTTGCAGAGTCGGTTGTTTGTGGATTCAAATACCTGCATGGAGCTAAAGAAGAGTTTAGAGACAATTACCGCACCTGTCTATTACTCTTCAACAAATATTTACTAAGCAGTATGTTGGCACCAGTCATTCCTGGGCTTTTGCTTCCTTTGCCCAGCTGGTGGTTTCTGTTTATAATTGCAAAGCTATGACTGGTATTTCTGAGGTAACTATTACCAAGCCCAGAACTTACTTTATAGAAAAGAATATTTCTAGGGATGAGTACAAAAATCAAAGACTTTTTTTCCCCATTCTTCACCTTTAAAGAGGAAAAATAAGGCTTCAGTATAATTATCAATTCCCAACCTGTGGGGTCACAACCCCTTGGGGATGGCATATCAGATATTCTGCATATAAAATATTTACATTATGATACATAACAATAGCAAAATTACAGTTATGAAGTAACAAAACAAATTTGTGTTTGGGGTCACTACAACACGAGGAACTGTATTAAAGGGTCATAGCATTAGAAAGAGTGAGAATCACTAAGTAAAATGATGGGAACCAGGTACTATCTCCTCAAGACTAGACACAGAGCTACACATCTTCATTTGGGATCCTGGACAAAGAGTTTGTAATCATTTTCTTCTCAGTTAAAATCTAAATTGCATACACACACACACACACACACACACACACACACACACACACGAGAGTAAGAGTTTGTAATCATTTTCTTCTCAGTTAAAATCTAAATTGCATACACACACACACACACACACACACACACACACACACACGAGATTATAATTAAGCAATGGCTTCCAACTCTTGTCAAAGCTTTACTGATCCCAAGAAATGCATAAACCACAAATTCTCTATCACTGAAACCAGCTCAACAGCCAACACATTGTATACAGCTCCATTGAAGAATCGGTTTCTTATGAGATCAAAGTGCTTTCTTATATGGTTACTTGAACTTTCCACTGATATAAATACTAGAAAATGGGTAATTGAATGTTCTATTAATATAAATAGAAATTAGAGATGAAGTCATAAAATATAACTGAATAGTATAAATAGTGAAATGAACTCTTATGCAATGGACCAAATATTTGCTTCCTCTCACAGTGCATGTGCTTACGTCATGACACTCAATGTGATGATGTGAGAAGTGGGGTCTTTGGGATGAAGTGGGTCATAAAAGGGAAGCCACTGTAAGATTAGTGACCTTACAAGAAAAACCCCAGAAACCCTCTTGTTAATTTTGTTTTGTCCCACTTCACTCCCCATCTCATTGCTCTGTATGTTTCCTTCTCTTTCTTTGCTTGTACCATGGGAAATTTGGACATAGTTCTACTGGAAGATCCAGCAATACTACTCCTGGGAATATACCCAGAAGATGCTCCAACTTGTAATATGCTATAATATTACAACATATGTAATATGTACATGCTCCACTATGTTCATAGAAGCCCTAATTATAATAGCCAGAAGCTGAAAAGAACCCAGATGTCCCTCAACAGAGGAATGGATACAGAAAATGTGGTTCATTTACACAACAGAGTACTACACAGCTATTAAAAACAATGAATTTATGAATTCTTAGACAAATGGATGGATATGGAGGATATCATCCTAAGTGAAGTAACCTAATCAAAAAAGAATACACATGATATGCACTCAATGATAAGTGGATATTAGCTCAGAAGCTCAGAATCCTTCTTAGAAGGGGGAACAAAATACCCATGGAAGGAGTTACAGAGACAAAATTCGGAGCAGAGACTGAAGGACCGACCATCCAGAGACTGCCCCAATTGGGGATCTATCCCATAAACAAACATCAAACCAAGACACTATGGCAGATGGCAACAAGAGCTTCCTGACAGAAGCCTGGTATAGATGTCTCCTGAAAGGCTCTGCTAGTGCCTGGCAAATACAGAAGTGGATGCTCACAGTCATCCATTGGACAGAGCACAGGGTCCCCAGTGAAGGAGCTAAAGAAAGTACCTTAGGAGCTGAAGGGACTTGCAGCCCCATTGGAGAAACATCAATATGAACTAACCAGTACCCCCCCCCAGAGCTCCTTGGGACTAAACCACCAACCAAAGAAAACACATGGTGGGACTCATGACTCTGGCTGCATATGTAGCAGAGGATGGCCTAGTCAGCCATCAATGGGAGAAGAGTCCCTAGGTCCTGTGAAGTTTCTATGCCCCAGTATAAGAGAATGTGTCAGGGCCAGGAATGGGAGTGGGTGGGTTGGCAAGCAGGGGGATGGGGGGGGGATAGGGGATTTTCGGAGGGGAAACTAGCAGGGGATAACATTTAAAATGTAAATAAAGAAAATATCTAATGAAAAAAATCTCAAAGCCTCATGCATGATAGGCAAGCAAGTATTCTAACATCTGTGTCTCCTGCTTCTTCTGCCAATATCTTCAATGTGTAGATCCATAAAAATGATCAGGAGTCTGATACCAAGAAGTGGGTTCTCATACAAGCTGATCATGCTAGAACTTTTAGCCTCCAGACCTTTTAGCAATAAATATCTCTTCAAAAGTTATCCACTCTCTGGTAATTTGTTGTAAGATCCTGGATGGCTCATGGAACTCAGAATCTTGCTCTAATTTATGCCATACCCCTTGAACCGCTGCTTCTTTCAGTATGGATGAATTAACCATGATGAATATGCCTTTATGTTTCTTAATGACTATATTTTATCTGCTACCATATCATTATTATGTCTGTTTAGGGTTTAGACTTGAATGATTTGTACAAAGTAGCCCTTCATTGTCAAATGGATGCTAAGAAGCACACATTGGAATTGAGTGTGTGCATTTGTGGGCCAATTTCTGCTCACCTCCTATTCTCTATTTAACCAAATTTCTCATCTATTATTTTTTGGGTCCTCACATATTTTATCATAGGACAGCCAAGCAGAGGAATGCAAGTGCTCAGGTTCAAACACATCTTCCAGAAGGTAGGTATGTGAAGGTTATCAATTTGATTAGACCTGAAACCAATTAAAACTAAGAGACATGTTTCTCTATGAGTAGAAGGTTTTTTGGAAGAGCAAACTGAAGGAGAAGGCCCTTCCCTAGAAAGGGAAGCGCCTTCTGTGGTGGACAAGATACAATGAAGCATGAGAGGAAAGTCTCTACTTCTCCTGGTCCCTACCCATCTTCACTTCTTGCTGGTGATTACATTGTATCTATCCTGTAGAAACCCCTTTTTCTACCATCTTTGGATGATACCAGAACCAAGCTTCTCTTGCCTTCCAATTAGGACTGAAAGCCAACAGCTCCCTAGGAATCCTTTAGGACCTGAATACCAGATTGAAACGGCTGAAGAAATTAAACCTCCTGGGTCGAATAGATAATTTATTCAAGTTAATCTAATAAATCCACTTGTAATATGTTTTCATTATATCTATCTTGTTTCTCTGATAATATCTAACACAACAGAGTTTCAGAATGTTTGAGCAGTAAAGTAATCTCATGATTTAAGACATATGGAAAGGAGATTGGAGAATTAATCAGTGATCTGTGAATGCATAATACAACTTCTAGGTCTTTGATGGATACCTGTTCAGAAAATGGCTGGGTTAGGACAGTGGGCTTAGTGCCTTCTACATCAAAAGATAAGTTCTAAGAGTTAAAGGTTAGACAGAACCAACTTTCATACCCCTGAAAAGTAATTTAAGCAACTGTATATTCACATATCAGAAGTAATATCTATAGCAAAGGCAGTGGAAGATAAATAATATACAACCCAAAAGCATGGATAGAAATAACTGAGAATTTTAAACTCAACCTAAAGTAAATGTTTAAGTTAATTAAGATTGGTGGTTTATTTTTCACCTCTAGTTTAAACAGTTGAAGTTAAACTTTAATATCTGTTCTGAACACTTAGTCCCCAGTTGCTATACTTGAAACTGTAGCAGATTAAGCCTAAGTTGAAGGAAAGAAGGCTATACTTGGCTGTCAGTTCCCTTCTCTCTATGTGTCAACATATGAAGAACCTCGATTGCTATACTCCTACTATATTAACTTCTGTTAACATCGGGACTAGAACAAACAGACCCAATTCTGTGGTCTGAAATCTCATAATCCATAAGCCAAAACAAATAATTTCTTTGGTCAGATACTTGGTTACAGTGATGAGAGAACAACCAATACAATGCTCATTCTCATGTCTTAAAATTATGCATGTTAAAAATCGATGTGACTTTCCTTTCTTATACTGTGTATTTTTGCAACAGGTTAAGTGATGGTTCCAAAGTTATCCTTGTAACACAATGGGCACTTATTTTATGGTAAGGCAGACAAACATCAAACAGAGGAACTTACTAGAAGGAGCCAGGTAACTGGGAAGCTGCTCTCTCTCTCTCTCTCTCTCTCTCTCTCTCTCTCTCTCTCTCTCTCTCTCTCTCAAATGTACTCTTAACCAGGATAATATAACCATATGTTTGATGGCACAATGTAAAGGTTGGAGGACTTAACTCTGAACCTTGAATGGAGGGTGTTGCTAAAACTCTCAAACAGTTTTGAATTATTTTTTCCTTTTTCTGAGATATAAGCTATAGTTGTTTATTTCTTCAGGCAAGTTTGTGGTTATTATATGGTAAAAGAGCATTTTCAAATGTAAGTGAGAATTTAGAGATGGTATTTCTACATGTTCATAATAGGCCCTTGTCTTAGTTACTTTTCTTCTGCTGTGCAAAATAGCAAAATCAAGGCAACTTATAGAATGGAGTGTTCATTGTGCTACAGGGGGGTGGGTCCATTACCGTAAAGGTAAGGAGCATGGCAGCAGGCAGGCAGGAAGATTGTTGGAGCAGTGGCTGGGAGCTTATTTGTTGAGACAAAAATCATGATGTGGAGAGGTGTTAGAGAGACAGACAGAAAGACAGACAGACAGACAGACAGAGACAGAGAGAGACAGAAACAGGGAGAGACAGAGAGAGAGAGATTGAAAGAGTGAAGGAACCTAACCTGGAATGGCATGGGCTTTTGAAAACTTATAGCCCACTCCCAGTTATACACTTCCTCCAAAAGGCCGCACCTTCTAATCCTTCTCTAATAATTCTACCAATTATAGTTCAAATACTCAGATATATGAGCCTATATGGGCCATTTTCACCTACACCACCATTGTCCTAAATACACTGATATAAGAGAAGAAGAAATTTAACTATCACAAATGAAGACAAAGTGATTAATGAAAGGAAATGGTATGCTTCTGACTTAAATTGGTTAAAGGGGCCAGAGCAAAAGAAAGAGGGCTGGAAGCAAAAAGGTATACTGTAGAAAAGGTAAGTACTCAGTTTCTCCCTTAGGGTCTCTAGGGCAAACGAATGCTTTACTGACATCCACTGAACCTTATTTCAGAACTCTAGGTTCCAAAATTTATAATCCTATCACTTTTATAGCTCCAATATAAATGAACCTGCAAGAGAATATATCTGAGTTGCTTTTGGACAAATTTACAATAGCAATGGTAAGATAACACACTACTAAATGGAAGGTTGAGTTCAGAGATTACCTTGTGTCTCTGATGATTATGTGAATTGTTCTTCATATCACTTAGTTCATAAACTGAACTTTCAAAAATAAAAGCCTCATGTTCTATACCCTCTAGAATAGATTGACAGGTTAAAAAAAAGTCATGATTATGGAGATTTTCAGTGTTTCAGAGCCAAATGATCTCAGGCCTTTTGTGATACTCCCTCCCCAAGCCCAGGAGCTAATCATTGACAACCTCCTCTGAGAGCCTGGTAACCTTGAGATTTTCAGACAACATCATTTAGAATGTATTAAAAAATTCCACCAACCCAAATCACAGAATCTCTGAAACCTATAACAGATCTTTCCAACTTTGCTTTAACTGACTATATGATACACTAATCAATGTATTTGAAAATGCCTTGATTTCTGGTTTTCTTTTTGTATATACTTTTGTTGTATGGCAGCTTCCCTCTGTGAATGAAACATTCAAACCTTTAGGAAATCACCTGAAGACAGAAGATAAACCACTCAAAATAGTTTCAGGAAGTCCCTGAAAGTGACTATATTCACCAGGTCCCTCCCTTCGAAAAGTAAACAATAAAGACTACTGTGAGTCACTCTCTGATAAGCCAAGCTGCAAAAGAAGACTCTCGGAGGAGTTAAACTACAAAGACTTTGAGACATCACCAAGCTTCCTGGATGAGATTTAGACTAAGTGGATCACTTGGAAGAGCACTTTTCAACATGTTAAGCTGCCTTCAGTCTGTGCTGTGCGCACCAGGTTCTAGGTTTATGAGCTGTCACCCAGGCTAGAAAACATACTTCAGCGATACAGCTGTCTGAATTGTTTATACTCCTGCAAGTAACCTATCTCTTATATTCTTATAAGATACCCCAGTAAAACACATTGGTTCACCAAGTAGGACTTTGGTGATATCTGTCCTTTGCTCTGTTATAGGCTGCCTACAACCTACACCTATAAAAAGTTCACGATAACATTTGCAAATTGGGGCTTGCTTTTAGAGCAAACTGAATCCATGTTCCTGAATCATAGGGAATCATGTTTCACTCAAGAATATTAACCTGTCCCTTATTTTCTTTGAAGTGAGAGACATTTTTGGTTGATTGTTTTGATGACATCGCCTACCTTGTCTATAAGAGTTGTCTGGACCCAGTTACCAGAATGATCCATTGTGCACAGCCACAAACATTGTATTTTCAGATGGTGTTGTGCAGGTCAGTCATCTCTAGGGCCTAGTCGTTCCTTAGGTTTGCTTGAGAGATAATTGATTTATTCTGAGCTATTTGGATACAATTTCATTTTTCACAGTGTTCATTTTTAACCAAATAATCCAATAATCAAAGTAAGTATCAAAGCAAAGTTTGCTCTGAAACTATCAAACCAACCTAGTGAGTTGTTAAGGACAGCATTTTGAAAAACTACAATAAAATATGATATGAACTTGTGTACTGCATATTCTGTAGGTTAATATCATTTCATGAACTTTTCTTCAAATACACATCAATGATAAAAGGATGTGTGGCATCATAAGCATATGTTATATTAAAGACAAAGTATATGTTATATTAAGGTAGAATTTAATTGGTAAATCACATGATTCATTGAGTGGAGCAAACTTCTATGGAGGAATATAAGAGCTTCATGATCAACATGGTTGTACTGGCTAGTTTTGTGTCAACTTGACATAGGCTGGAGTTATCACAGAGTAAGGAGCTTCAGTTGGGTAAATGCCTCCACAAGATCCAACTTTAAGGCATTTTCTCAATTAGTAATCCAGGGGGAAAGGCCCCTTATGGGTGGTGCCATCTCTGGGCTGGTAGTCTTGGGTTCTATAAGAGAGCAGGCTGAGCAAGCCAGGGGAAGCAAGCCAGTAAAGAACATCCCTCCATGGCCTCTGCATCAGGTCCTGCTTCCTGACCTGCTTGAGTTCCAGTCCTGACTTCCTTGGTGATGAACAGCAGTATGGAAGTGTAAGCTGAATAAACCCTTTCCTCCCTAACTTGCTCCTTGGTCATGATGTTTGTGCAGGAATAGAAACCTGACTAAGACAATGGTATTCTGGAATATTTATGTCTGTTGGTCATGGCAACAGGTGCATAATGATGTAAGCTCTACAAATCTCACAGTAAAAATAGTTACGCAGAAGAGTTCTCATCAATGTTGTGGTCTTGAAGGACTAGTCACAGCTTCAGAATTATAAGCTTCTTCAGCCCTTTTCTCTACCTAGTTCAAGGTGATGTCGTAGGCCACCAACATTCACAGGTACATTTCACAGGTTGCTCTGTGATCTCATGTCTGAACCTATTGTGAACCAACCAAGGCTGTTTTTTTAAAAGAGCTCTCAGGAATAAGAAGTCATCATTGGTTTAGATATTACCTATTGATTAGAAAATGGATGAGTGGCCAACTTTGGTTAATATTTCCTAGGGATTACAAGCTAACCAAACCTTAATGCCTTAAAGATTACATCAACATAGTTAATGATTATTTTAAGACCTACTCTTATAGCCTTTTAAAGAGTTGCTTATTTACTGACCAAGGAGCACAAAAGTCCATCTGATGAATGTTCTCATGCACTGCTAAAAATCTACCTAATTATTGACATGGGTAACAAAGGAGGTTGATAAATCACAGTCCTTTCTATACAGGTCTATGGCCTGCAATAAATGGCCAGAATGCAAATGATTTTTCCAAGGTGTCTGATATCTCCTAACTCTTGTGAACATTTCTTTCTCAGAAAGTTCATTATAATATAAAGTTATTACTGACTTTTATATATTGCTTTTTAATCCTGAACCTTAACTAAATCTGTTTCTCTACTCCCCTTCAGTATGTGTTTGTGTGTCCTTGTGTGTGTATATGTGTGTGAAGTCTTTATGTTTTGAAATTTACAAAATCGTGTTATTCACAAATGGAAATCATTTGACGACATCTTTTTATTTAAAATCCTTCATTTATTTCTCTTGCTAGTACTCTGAACAGGACTTCTGATGTGACACAGAATGAGAGGAATAAGAGTGAAAATCCTGCTCTGTGTCTTCTTCTAGAGAACAGAACTCACATTTCTACTCAGCAGAATGCTAGCTAAGAGTTTGATGTGTTGAGGAACAGTTTTCTATGCTTATTTTGTAGATTTGTTTGATCATTAAAGTATGTTAAAATTTATCAAATCCTTTTTGGAATCAAATGAGAAGATGCTTTTTTTCTTCCTTTCTCTTAAGCAGTGAAATTTTACATTCACTGTCATATGTGTTAATTCATCATTGTAAATGGTATGTTCATAATCTATTAGTAGCTCAAAATTCTGGCTCAAGTAGGTAGTAGTATTCTTATTCAAATAGGCAGCTAGGGTTTGGGGACTCTCCTTCCAGAGGTAGAAAATATGGGGCTGAATGATAAAGAAGTGAAGCTTTTGTTTATCCCTGTATGCTTCCAGTTGTAAATAGTGATTTCAGCTGGGACACCTATCTTTCAAGATCTCTAATAGATGCTTTCCTGTGGGCTTCATACACTCAAAATTGTTTCTTAAGTGTGTATTTGCTATAGACATGATAATCAGAATTCAATTACAAATCTAGAAAAACCAAATTAAGCAGTAAGGTGAGCTTTCCCATCTTAAAATCCTAAAAACTATTATATATAACTCAGCAATTAATCTTGATTGTCAACATGAGGAAATCTGAAACGAACATGTACAAAAAAAAATGTGTGGAAACTTCTAGATTCAATTAATTCACGTGAGCAAATTGCCATGAATGTGGATGGCAATGTTCCATGGGCTGGGCGGCCAGAGCGGGGGGAGCGGGAGGAAGAAACAGAACAGAGGAGGAAGAGAACAGAGAAGCACCTTTCACTCCTCTCTGCCTCCTGCACGTGAAGGCAATGTGACCCAGCTGCCAACATGACATCTGCATGATGAACCAGGCCTTCAAACTGGGTCAAAAGAAACCCTTCCTTCCTTCCTTCCTTCCTTCCTTCCTTCCTTCCTTCCTTCCTTCCTTCCTTCCTTCCTCCCTTCCTTCCTTCCTTCCTTCCTTCCTTCCTTCATGTGATTTGGTGAAGTGCTTTGTGAAAGCACGTAAGTGGTTAAAGAACCGGGACTGGGATACTCTCAGATTGATGTGATGTACATGGTCAGTTCTTGCCCATAGCCATATTACTGTGCACATTAAAATGTTGATCTTCGCTCTCCTTGTTAAAAAAAAAATTAACAAACTTTGCATACCAAAAGATTATTAAGGACAATCTTTGTTTCAAAGCCAACAGGTAGGTACCTGCTGATTTTCACTTGCTGGCACTGTGGGCAGTGACTCAGAGGGTGATCCCTTCCGTGATCAGGATGGCAGTGACATAGCACTTTTGTAGACGATGAGCTGGAAAGCAGATTGTACAAACAGTCACAATGTCTGTTGATTATTGCATTGATAGCACTGACGATTGCTTATCGTGAAAACCCTGCTCCAGAATATTGTTGAGCAACGCTGCACTCATATCCCTTTGTCGACATGCAATGATTGGGGTCATATTAGTTTGTTAGTAATTAATGTGGTCAAAGGTATATGGTAAGAATAAGGGCAAACTGAATGCACATTCGATTCGTACATGTAAGATGTCAGATATAATCCACCAGAAACAAATTCTATCTAAAATACAGGAAATGAACCTGAATGAGAAGTATTTTCAGGTAAAATTATTTCTGGTGTGAATTTGGAGATGCAGGAAGAACAATGCCAACAAAGAATATGTGAGCATAACTGAGCGAATGTGACTGGAGGATTTATAAAGTGGGATGATTTTTCCCATAGCTGTAATTGGTGTGCCTATTTAACATCTTACAACTTTAGGCAATGTACACATATGAGTAAAAAAAAAAAAAAAAGAACATATCTAAAGAACAATTTTCTCATTCTAGCTGATCTGAAATAGAGAAGATATACTCACCTTCCATCCTATAATAGTCAGGCTTCCGTGGCTATGACTGAACACTGAAGTAGGGACATGATAGGAGAAAAGGCTGATTTGCTCACAGTTCTGGAGGTTTCACCATCAGAGGTAGTCCATCTCACTGCTTTTGATCCATGGCCAAGCATCACAACAAGGGTGTGTGACAGGATAGCTGCTTGCTCCGAGGTAGGAAGAAGTGAATTTGAGAAAAGGAGGGACTCAGGGTCTCATGTACCATTTGAGTATCTGTTGATGATGAAATGGGGCCTCCACTCCAGGACCCACTTGAACTTTTTATCTCTCCCATAAGAATGACTTTCAGGCAGCTAGGATGAGGCTATAAAAGCCCATGTCCACAGTGACACACCTACTTCAATAAGGCTACATCCTATTAGTGCCACTCCCTGGGCCAACCATATACAAACCATCACAAAGCTCATATTCCTCTTCAGAAACCTCCAAACATCCAGAGGGTCTGCTGTGATGCTGTATCTCAAATTAGCACATTTCATAGACTTGGAGATTTGTTTAAAAACAAACAAAAGGGGGATTTATGTTGACTTACAGTTCACAGTTCATAACGATAGAAATGGCATGGTAGCTGCCAGGCAGGCATCTCTTTCCAGTTCTTCTTTCCTTCTGGCTCTAGCCCAGATTATCGGTTCTGCCATTATCAGAAATTACAGCAACTCTTCCCTTTTCCCTGAAATTCTAGGGTAAATGATACTTCTGTATTGCCAGGCTATTTTTTCCCACTCAAAGGCCACTATTCTCTTTTTTGGGTGCTTTATCTTTGTCGTTACCATTTTTACTATGCTATGTTTAAGGGTGTTTCTATGGCATTTGATTGACATTTAAATCTGTGTTTTATGACCTGCATTCATTTTGCAGGTTTCTTAGTTTTTATTTCACTCGTTTTATGGGGAACCTTCTTATTCTAACTGCGTTTGATATAACTGCTTTTGACCTCTTTTTAAATCCTTTGACTTCCTGCCCTTGCACTGCCCCTTTAATTAACTTATCAGGTCTCTAGTTCACCTGCTCTGTATTCAGATATACTTAATCAGCTGCTTAGATCACCCATTGTACTTTTTTTTTTATTTCAATGACTTTCTTTTGCTACAGGTTTATTTATACTTCCAGTAATTTCTAATGCTCCAGTTAGTGGTGTATTTTTTTTAATATTGATTTAACTAAGACAAATTGTGCCAAACCATTGCTTAACTAAAGGATTCTAAAGAGTATCAGTTATACTGTATCTTTATGTACACATGACAAAGAAGAAAGACTGAAACTCTCCTCTGGACTGTGTCACTGCTCCTCTTACCTGGATGCTCAAACCTCAGTCCCTCAAGGCTGAACACCATGAAGGACAGAAAGGCTTGATTTTCTCCAAGATTTCAGATTCCTTCATTCTCCTGACTTTTGGAATTTTCTCAGCCTGTCTTCTTGGGCCAATTATATGTTTGATAGCAACACATAACTTTAGGTTGTTTTAAGTTATACTGTAGATCGCTCATGTAATCTAGTGTTCTGTAGTGGATGAAATGGCAATTTTTTTCAATAAGAATAAAAACACAGTCATTGGGAAAGAATTTGAATGAATGGCTCATAGATAATAGATTATAATCGTATGTACATGTTTAGTTGCTATTTGGCAATTTGTCCTTCTGAATAGCAATCACATTCTGAACACTATCTTCCTGTCAGGCTGTATTTTTTTTCTTGGTTTTACACTCCTATGTATAGTTGGAGTAGGGTCTCTGTAGATCTGTGTAGTCATAATTTCTTTCAATCTGCTTTAATAAGGGTTCAACCTTTCCTCTAGCCCACCACCCACCAGAAGTAGTAGAAGAGAAAAGTTATTAGAACACAAAGGAATTATCCCTGTTTAGAAATGGTTCTTTTGGGGGCGAGTCAAATCTGACATTTGCTTCTGACCCAAATACCCCCACACACAAATTTTCTCTGATCATAGTGGTGGGTAGTGAGTACTGAAATTAATTGATGAAAAGTCTTCAATTCATATTTTTCATATGCACAGAGAAATCAGGGAGTTCTGGCTGCAGAGAGGTAGTTGATAGAGCATCAGGTAGATAAGACAGCAGACAGTAACAGACAGTGGCATCTTAGTAACTCTGAAGGGAAATAGTGCCCTGGGCTCAAGAATCAATTTTTAATGATGTTGGAAATGCCAAGAGAGTGGTATTGTCAGACAAGGTCACAGGCAGCAAAAGTGCTTGTCAGTACACTCACATTTAAAGCAGTGGCTGAGGAAAGGGGAAGCAGGTGAGACATAAAGCAGATTGGCTGTCGAGGGAGAGAGGTCAAGAGGAACCACTTAGATATGAGATTTGCTTTGAGGTTCAGGAAACACTTTCCAGCTAGAAAAGGGTGGTGGTTTCACCACATTGTGAATGCAGGCAAGGTGAGCGAACAGGTTACATCAACATAGTTAATGTTGTGATCATAAATTGTCAGCATTGTAGACTATGGGAATTTTATCTTATTAAATTGTTAAGGAATGGGAGGTTGGGCTGGGGATAGCCTGTCATGCAAGTATGGTAATCTCAGTTTGGATCCTTCAAAGCAAAAACCAGAGTATTACATGTTCATAATCCCAGTGCCACTGTGGCAGGATGGGAAGGGAGGAGAGAGGAAATTCCAACTCATGGTAGCTAATATGACATACACAGCATCAAACAAGAAACTGTTCTTCAAACAAGGCAGAAGTAAGTGATAACACCTGTTTTCTGCCATACTTTCATGTAGCAGACACATTAGCACCCCTAAACATGAACGCATATGCACAATAAACACACACACACACACACACACACACACACACACACACACACACACACATTGACTAGAAGAGGCCAAGAAACTCCTAATACTTTTCTTTCTTTCTTTCTTTCTTTCTTTCTTTCTTTCTTTCTTTCTTTCTTTCTTTCTTTCTTTCTTTCTTTTTGTTCTTTCCCTATTGTTTATTTCTTTTTTATTAGATATTTTCTTCATTTACATTTCAAATGCTATCCCAAAAGTCCCCTATACCTTCCCCCTGCCCTGCTCCCCTACCCACCCACTCCCACTTCTTGGCCCTGGGGTTCCCCTGTACTGGGGCATATAAAGTTTGCTAGACCAAGGGGCCTCTCTTCCCAATAATGGCCAACTAGGCCATCTTCTAATACATATGCAGCTAGAGTCACAAGCTCTGGGGGTTCTGATTAGTTCATATTGTTAAGAAACTACTAATATTAAATGTATTTTAACTACACACACACACACACACACACACACATACACACATACACACATAGGCACACTTTTTTTTTAATCCATTTATTTAATGTATGTGAGTATACTGTTGCTCCTTTCAGATCTACCATAAGAGGGCATTGCCTCCCATTACAGATGATTGTGAGCCACCATGTGGTTGCTGGGAATTGAACTCAGGACCCCTGGAAGAGCAGTCAGTTCTCTTAAGAGCTGAACCATCCAAAAAAAATTCAAAAGAGTAAGAAGTATTTTCTCCTTTTTAAAAGATGTATTATTTTCTCATATGCTACAACCCTACCACAGTCTTCCCTCCCTCCACTCCTCCCAGTCTTCTCCCCTTCTTCTCCACCAGATTGACTAAACCACTATTTCCCTTTAGCAAAGAGCTAGCCTCCCAGGAATAGCAACTGAACACTGCATAACACAGTGCAATAATCCAAAACACAAACACAATGCAATAATCCAAAACACAAACACAATGCAATAATCCAAAGCGCAAGTCGGATGAGGCAACCTAGTAGGAGAAAAAGGGTCCTCAGAGCATCCACTGACAAAACTCCACATGTATGCAGAGGACCTAGTACAAAACCATTCAGGCTCTGTGATGGCTGCTTCAGACCCTCGTGATCCCCTAAGACTCCCACTTAGTTAATTCTGTGGCCCATGTTCTTCTCATGTTGTTTACCTCTAAAGAAAGAGAGAGAGAGAGAGAGCTGAGCCATCTCTCCAGCCCCATGAATGTTCTTGATAATATCCTTTAATATTTCTCCTTTTTTGATATTTTCTTTATTTACATTTCAAATATTATCCCCTTTCCTAGTTTCCCCTCTGAAAACCCTCATCCCTTCCCCCTCCCCTCGCTCTCCAGCCCATCCACTCCTGCTTCCTGGCCCTGGTATTCCCTATACTGGGGCATAGAACCTTCACAGGACCAAGGCATATAGGCACACATACATATACACATATAGGCATGCACATACAGAAACATATGTATACATACATACATGTACACAAGCACACATGCTTATATATACATGCATGTGCATACATATGCACACAAATACATGCACAATACATACATACATGCTCACAAGTGCACATATGCTTACATATACATGCATGTGCACACATATACACACACACATATACAGGGCAAGAAGACATTGTTAAGAAAGGAAACCACAAGGACCATATATGACAATTTGTGATCTTATTCAAATAATTTAGGACTCATTAAATTGATATCAAACACTATAACACCAAGGATATTAAAGGGACAGGAACATACTTCTACGTTATAAGTAAATATACTTCTATACTTTCAAGCTGAGCCAACAACAGATGCCCTGAAGAGATCAGAATTTGACACCATTTGAGATGTTTTTTCTTCAATCATCTAGTATTTCATCTGTAGTTCTTAGATGCTGTGACAGCACAAACAGCCACTGGCATGTGCTGGACAGCACATCAAGGAAGGTCCACAAGGGCCAGCTTTTGTGTATTTTTCTTATTTCTGAACATTTCTGAAGAGATAATTTCCCTCAAGTTTTCCTTCCTTCAAAGATTAAACCCCAAGTGGCTGTTAATTCAAAATGAACATAAACTATCCTGATTACTTATGAAAGTGATTTTTTTGCACAGTATCCTGTGACTGTCAAGAATTCATTTCTCTCTGAAGTGAGGCTACTATAGGTCACAGCACAGACAAGCAATTCAGCACATGAACTTTAAGCATTTTAGAAATAAATGATTTGTAAACATAGGAAACAATGTGTCTTGGGCAATTGCATCGTGGTTCTTCCCGTACCCAAATTCCAAAGTCTATCTCTCAACCAAGTGAAGATGCTTCTGCTAGGATATAGCTTTCCCTCAAATGATGGAGCAGTGCATTCTCGAATGCTTCTGCATGAAGATGAGTTTCTCGGATGCAGGAGTCATGAACTTTGCAAACACAGAATTTATTAAAATGACCTGTGAACACGCCAAACTCTTTTTCCTAAGAAAGTGGTTTCCTTCAGTTCCTCTGGCAAGTGCATTTAGCATTAACGTCCTGTTGTTTCAGCTATGAACTGAGCTTTGCAATTCAGTTTCTACAAACTGCAAAATCCTCAGAGACACTCCATCCACATCCACACTTGTTTGAGTGTTCAGCGCTTGGTACAGATTCATCTCTGACCCACGGAATCTTCATTGTGAATTCTTCATTGTTACTTGACTGGAAGAGGAACTGTAATTGACAGCAGTGGTCTACTCTCCTTCAGCTACTACTGGAATCAGTCCAGAAACTGCTTCTAGTTGGACTGTTTACTTATGTGCCTGCATATCTGGGATGTCTTTGATAATGTGAGTGGAAATTTTATCTCAGTCAGCATATAGAAAAAGGCTACCGGAGGTCACCCTCACAAAGGACAACATGGAATTTTCATAAAATGTTTAAAGCAATAAAAATAATTTCAAATCATATGTTTGTGGGTTTTCATTAAATATTTAGAAGAGTAAAGTAAAATAAATTTATAACCATTTTAAATATTTGCAATAGATTAACTTAAATACCTGTTTGATGTAAGCCTTGTAATATTATAAAAATATTTATGGTACCTATGCTTTTTCAATGTTTACATGACTATTAAATAGCAAGAAGTTTGAGGAAAAATAGCATAAGCTTAAAAAACAAAATATAAGCTAAAGAATGCCTCATGGAACTGAAGAATCTAGCCACACCTATGTGTATGTAAAAAGTCACACACAGAGAAGATGGCATATTATTCTTCGGGGTTAGTGGGTGAACTTGCTGACTCCTCTGTGCTTCCTTTAACCAAAGATAAAGAGAATTATCTATCTGAGACCAGCACTCTAGATGGTCTGAGGCTTCAGCCATGCCATTTCAGTTTTCTGTTTTATATTTCTCCAAAGACTGTTATGTGTCTGAAGTAGATAAAGATTGGCTGACATGATCATCCAGGACCATTGTGAATGATAAAAGTCTTGCTTAGACTTTTACACCCAAGTTTAAACTCCACTTACTAGTTCTTCTAACATCCATGTAGTTTTTTGTGCCCATTCACTGATACATAATAAATGGTCAATGAATGTTTTTAAAGAATTCAGATGAGTCACCAACCAGGCAGCATACACCAGCTAATATGAGGTCCCCAATACATATACAGCAGAGGACAGCCAGATCTGAACTCAGAAAAGATGCACCTAACCTTCAAGAGACTGGAGGCTCCAGGGAGTAGGGAGGTCTGGTGGGATGGGGAAGGGAGGAGGTGGGGGCATCGTTGTGGAGACTTGGGGTGGGATGTGGAGAAGGTATGGAGTGTGAAACAGTCAGAGGGTGGACTAGGAAGGGATATAATCTGGACTGTAAAAAAATGATTAAATAATTTTTTTTTTAATTCAGAGAGGTCAAGCTTCTATAAATACTGGAAGTTCTGGAAAAGTGGACCCTTTTTGTGGAATTCCCATTTCAAATAGTAAAACCAGTACACATGGCCTGAGATTTATTTGCTTAGAAATAGTATCTTAATCTTTTTCAGTTTTACATTTTACCATGATCATGAAAAGTTTCTGGATTCTAGTATTTTCCCAAGCTTAAACAATTCTTCTAGAACCTGAACTAAGTTCCTCTGACAGTCTTGCGTGCAGTCACTCCTCAACCAGCAAACATCCTGCTGACTTCATGACCAAAGTTTGGTTAATTTAAACCGAACAATGTCATGGACTTTCTGCGAATCTTTAGGATCTGATTTTAAGAAGTAAATGACAGCCGGGCGTGGTGGCGCACGCCTTTAATACCAGCACTCAGGAGGCAGAGGCAGGCGGATTTCTGAGTTCGAGGCCAGCCTGGTCTACAAAGTGAGTTCCAGGACAGCCAGGGCTACACAGAGAAACTCTGTCTCGAAAACCAAAAAAAAAAAAAAAAAAAAAAAAGAAGTAAATGACATCTATTTTATTTTATACAATACACCTTATCATGCCCCCCAAGTTCATATGAGTAAAATTAATAGTCAAGATAACTCTATATCTCAATGCTAGCAGCTAATCCAGGCTCCATTTTTAAGCTGATGTCCCATGTTTGCAGAAAAGAAAGGGTGATAGCCATTTATTGTCTCACCCATTCTCTTTTCATGCCTCAAACTGCCTTTGAGTCTCCTGGGTTACAAGAAGAATGGTCAGCCCTGTGAATTAACACTGCAGACTCTAACCAGCCCTGGTGTCCACAAGTAAAATTGTTTCAGTATCTCAAATGCTCTTTTCTCCCCCAAGTACCTATTTTTCTGGCTCTTGTGAATACTGAAATTATATATCATAACAATGAAGGTCTGAATGTGTTCCCCAAACTTCATATGTTAAAATGTAATCTCCAGTGCAGATGTGTGGAGAATAATGGCTTTTAAAAGGACAAATTGAGCTACCATTCATGAATTTTATCACAGAAATGGGTTAACACAAAAGTAGCATCTCCTTTAAAAATTAGTTTATATCCGTGTTCTTTCTCCTGACCCTATGTGCCATGTTTCAACGTATGATACAGCAAGAAGGACCTCCCCAAATGTGTGTCCTCAGTCTTGGGATTCCTTGCCTCCAGCATTGTGAATAGTTGTCTGTTATTTCTAGTAGCTTGGTGTATTGGTAGGATAAAACACAAAAGCAAATTCAAGAAGAAAAGGTTTGTTTTGGCTTACAGTTTGGGAAGAGCACTCTGTTATGATAGAGGAGGCATGGTTCTTGCAGTGAAGGAATGGGAACATAGCAGGAGAACAGGAACATAAGCAGGTAATTGCAAACAGTCTTTTACGAGTTTATGGGTTCTTTCTTCTACCTTTCTCCACCTTTCCCACCCTTACAAACCCCTAATACTAGATAGGAGAGAAAAAACGATAGAGGGGAAAAGGGGCAGTGTTATTTTTGGACTTCTCTAACCCCCCACTGCCTCTCAGGGACCTAGCAATTTATATACATCCTCTGGAAAGTCCCTAGAATTCCAAATCCCACAATCACAGAAACTATTTGTACCTGGCAAAATCACTTCCCTGTTACAGCATGGGGCAAATCAGCTGCTGAGGACAATTTGAAGCAGCCCTATAATCTCATACCTGGAATTGAAATAAAATCACATTTCTGTATTTTTTAAAGAGACCAAAATTCTCACTAGAGGTAACATAAATATCATGATCCACATGAACCTATGGAAACCATGTCACATTCAAACTACAATTAAGTAATCTAATCTATGAAATTCTGTTTATAAAAGAGGCATATATTATTAGTGATACCATTCATGCTCTCTAGCTAAAGCTAGAGAATGCAAACTGTAACCTTGCCATACTGCTGCCTATAACACATATCCTAAAATATAAATCTGTAAAGAAAAAGAAATAAAAAGAAAAAATCTTAGGCTACCTTTTATTTCTTTTCTTTTCTTTTCTTTTCTTTTCTTTTCTTTTCTTTTCTTTTCTTTTCTTTTCTTTTCTTTTCTTTTTTTTTTCCAAGCAGGGACCAATTCTGAACTAAACCACGCCTCACACAATTTCTGCAGGCAGTAGCCTGAAATGGCCAGGTTACAGTGCACTCTCTCTCTTTAGCTCCCTGTAGGACATTACGAGAAGCTTTAGTGCCACCTTGTGGTAACTTATTTGAGACCCAGGATGAAGTCCCAATTCTAGGTTGAGAATAAAGCTTGTGAACCAGTAGAAAAATATATTCTTTTTCAAAGAAGGAAAAAACAAAATAACAAAAAAAACTTTAATGAGTAGACTAATAAATATAATAAGCTGACTATTTACTGACATAAATTCTCTTATCAGAGATATTAAAAGTATGCACTGTAGAGCCTCTTCCCAGGAGACTATGAATGCTTTATATGTACAAATTAAAATTTTAAGCATTTTAGGTGTGTGTGTGTGTGTGTGTGTGTGTGTGTGTGTGTGTGTGTGTATGTGTGTGTGTGTGTGTGTGTGTGTGTGTGTGTGTGTGTGCATGCACTGAACCATCTCCGCAGCTCCCAACATGTAATCTGTTCAGATATGATGTGATAATTCAGGTTTCTAGCTTCTATATAACTGAAATCCCTGAGCTCTTTGTTATTAACAGCTACCAAGAACTACTGCTTGATACAATGCACATGGTGTACCAGCAGTTTAACTGTTGTCTAAAGAATGGTAGTAAGGAGAGCTCTTGCATATGATCTGCAATTTCAGTCTTTGCTGAGAATCAGAGTACAGGAGTAGTTGAAGCCTGATAATATCAGACCTGCTCTCTTCATCATATTATAGCCCACAGCAGAGAGCTTCACTTTTTGTATAAGTCTGTTACTGGCATCTTGGTTCATGATATAGTTTACAGGAGAAAATATAAAGAAAAATGAAGGATAGTTCCCATGTAGTTGAAAGCATAAATCTGGAATAAAGAATGACTCTGCTGATACTTGCTCTTCCACGTTTATTGCTATCCTATTTATAATACCAAGAAATTAGAAACAACTTAGATGTCCATTATCTGATAAATGAATAATGAAAATATGGTATATTTACACAATGGAATATTATATAGCTGTTAAGAAAAATGTAATTATGAAGTTTGCAGATAAATGATTGAAGCAAAAATACAACCATACTGAGTGGAGTAATTAAGGACCCAAGAGACAAATATAGCATGTTCCTCTTTTATGCAGATGTTAACTTTTAAACTTTAGACTCTAAAACTTAGGAAATTTTGTTTCAATAAGGAACTAGAGAGGAGAAGGAGATCTTTCAAGGAAGGAAAATAGATATCAAGAGATAAAGGGAAAGTATAGGAGAAATATACAGGGGGGTGAGAAGGGGTAAAAGAGGAAATAAGGGGAGAGATGACTAACACTAATGGCCACTTGAAAATACAGTGGAAACCTACAACTGTAGATGTGTCTTCAAATAAATACATATATTAAAGGAATTTAAATGAAGCCATCATATAATGGGAAGAAAATGCCCCCCCCCCAGAATACCAAGTAAAGTACCCAGTGACTACAGTAGATTACAGATTGCTAAATTGTTGGCCAAAGAGATCCATGGATGCCCGTAATCATCATAGCCTCTTGGTAACACTATTGGCTACCCTCCACAACCTGATGATAAGGTTCTATTGCCAAAGACACCATTTACTTATGTCCTCAAAGATGGAGAAGCTGTGAAGCTTCATCCTGCTGACTAGTGTTCACAGTTCTGGGAGGCACTACCAAGAGGAGAACAGTAATTATCACTCTCATCCAGCTATGAACCCTGGGACCTACAACTGAGGCCTGTCTGCAAGATACACAGGTGTCATTTTGGTGAAAATATTCTGGGAGTCACGGGGGGGGGGGGGCATTTCTGGCCTCCTACATGAGATGGAACCTATGTTTGGTATTCCTAAAGTGGCCAACAACCTGACAAATTGGTTGTTCTTGGGCCTTATGGGGAAAACTAATACTACCATTTTGTTAAATGAGCAATAGCAATATAATTACTCCTAATGACATATTGCTACTCCCATAGGTCAGTACATCACTAAACTCTAGTCCCTCATCAGAGAAGTTTCATTTTACCATAGGTGGTAATTAGCACAAAGGCCCACAACTGAACGAGGTTCAGGCAGTGAACTTTGGAACACTCAACAGATGGCTTCATCAAAGCCTTCCCCTCAAGGCTCAGAGATCTATCTGTCTGGAAGAGAAGAGGGCCAAAGATTACAGATGACTTCAAGGAAACAATGTCTTCCAGACACAAATGGACTCACAGAGACTATGATAACACACACAAGTCATGGACAACTTCAAGCCAGATAAGTCCCAGCAATGAGAATTGGAGGTGAAGAAAACCTTCTACCCCTACCAAGGAGCTGTTTGAAATTGATTGCTGCTGGTAAAATCAGTTTTCTCTAATAGAACATCATTGGCACATCACGACATACCACCGGCAGCCTGATGCCCAGAAGTAGTTAACTAACACAAAACGGACTCAATGCTTTTTGTTTTGTTTTGCTGTTGCCTTTTGGCTTTTTTGTTTGCTTGATTTATTTGTTTTTTGTTTTGTTTTGTTTTAAGAGAAAGAATATGAAAGTGATGCATCGGGAGGAGCTGTGGTGGGGACAATATGATCAAAATATTTTTTAAGAGGTTAAGAAATAAAAATAGATAGATAGATAGATAGATAGATAGATAGATAGATAGAACACTTCATTTCTGTTTTTATCACTTTTCAGTCTTGTCATATTACCACCCTATCCTGCTATGTGTTGTTTAGTTTATACAGTCTGAACAATATTTGGTTTTCTGAATCTGGCTTATTTCAGTAACATGATCATGATTATCTTTCATTCTATATATTTTATTCTTCTTCTTCTTTAGGGATCAATAAAACTACATATTGTGTATTAGTGTGCCCGTGTGATTATTGCTTTCACTTGGATTTTTAATCTGGAATGAACTACAATGGAAGACACAGGCTTTGGATGTGGAGTTTGGGGAATAGCAGCCATTCGAAGCTTGAATCCAGGCATGGGAGTATGAGCCTTTAATCCCAGGAGATAGAGGCAAGCGGATCTCTGAGTTCAAGGCCAGCTTGATATAGAAAATTAGAGAAAAGCTTAGATCCAGCTGTGGTGGTATATGCTTTTAATCCCAGCACTCAGAAGACCTAGTTATGCAGATTTCGGAGTTCAAGGTCAATTTACAGAGCAAGTTCCTGGACAGCCAACCTTAGGCAGGGAAGAAGATGGAAAACAGAAAGATGATGATAATGTAATAGAACAAGGGGGGCATATTCCAGCCCTAGCAAGTTGCAAAACTCAACAGCTTTGGCCATGTGGCTCTGGCTTTAGGGTGAAGAATAGAAGGGACAATTGATGTTAACTAGAGCTAAGATATTAGTGGTGGTTAAGAAGAGACCAGCATCACTGAGAGAAAATCTGGAAAATGTTTTCTGAGAGCACAAATAGTTGTGTTCCAAAGGTAGCCAGGTTTGTACCTCATGCTGCAGCTGAATGTGTAAGAATCTCCCACAGAATACTGATTTTGAAAGCATGAAGGGGTCATGGAGGAAAAAATGCACATGTCAAAAAGTGTATGGTTTGCTTTCAAGTGCATAGGTCTGAGAAACAGTACATTAGCACTGAATCTTTTTTATTAGATATTTTCTTAATTAACATTTCAAATGCTATCCCAAAAGTTCCCTATACCCCCCCCGCCCTGCTCCCCTACCCACCCACTCCCACTTCTTTTCCCTGGTGTTCCCCTGTACTGGGACATTGGAGGCCCTGAGTTCCATCATAGAGATATGTGGTACATTTACACAATGGAGTACGACTCTGCTATTAAAAGCACCGACTCTTGATGTTGCCTCAAGAATACAGTGTGTGCATCCCAGAGAAAGAGCCTGGCATTCTAATACACCATCGATCACATCAGAAGAGAGCAGGCAGTGCAAAAGCTGCCATGCATATTTGTAGCATTTCCTTCACACTCCACACTGTATGCCACTCCTCAACCAGACAATGAAGAAATCACAAGACATTATCTTCCTTGATAACAATTCAGAAAATCTAGTGAGACATGGCTCTCTGGAGCAGGCAATTTTTAAAGGTCACTACTGTTGTTTTGCTAAAATTAAAAAAGTAGATAAATAAAATCATTTTTCTGGATCTTACCAGCCTTTGTTGGGATCCGGGATAAATGCTTTAAATCATAGACACTGGCAGCATGCAGTCTTCCATCTTACAACTAGGGTCCACAGTTTCTGATTGGTGTGTCAGGTTCCTTTTGTGGCTTGCCCCGGTCTCTTGCTTTGCTCCTTCTGTCCTTCATTCCAGAACCTGCCTGTCCTTGGTTGCTTGTCAAGAGAAAGCCAGAATCATTTCAAGTGGACCACTGCCTGTGTTTTCAAACAGCCTCCCACCTCCTTATTGCCCACACACACACCCTCACTCCCTCAGAGAAGAGCAGGCTTTCCAGGAACGTCAGTCACACAGGACATAACAGGCTACAGTAAGACCAGGCACATAGCATCCCATCAAGGCTGGACAAGATAACTCAGTGGGAGGAAGAGGATCCCACAAGTAGGCAAAAGAGTCAGAGACAGCCCCTGCTCCCTCCATTAGAATTGCCACAAGACAACAAGCTGTTCAGTCATAATATATGCAGAGGATCTAGGTCAGACTCCTACAGGCTCCCTGACCTCAGCGTATTGATGCTCTGTGCCCCGGAAGCTGTGTCAAACCTTGCTTTCCAAGCACCACAGCTGGACCACGTGTGTTCTACTCCCTCAGAATCACCTCCCAAACAGCTCCGTCAGTTTTATCTGCAAACCCTGTATCCCGTAGACTCTAACTTATCCCACGTCCACATGAGTTCAGCAGTTTTCCATCACTAACAAAGTACCCAAGGGAATCAAACCACTTACATCATATTTGAGAAGAAACAGGGGAAGAAGGGAGTAGTAGATCAGAGTCCCACAATGCACTCTGAACTCACCCATATTGACCTAAATACTCCTCTATAGGCCCAGCCTCCTTATGGGGACCAAGCCAGGGCCCTTGGGAGGCATTTAAAATCTGGTCTTTTCTGGACTCCCCACACATCCTTGCTGCGGGGAAAGCAAGGAGAACCGTCAAAGTATTAGAAGATTTCCAAAGACCTGAATCATAATGTTCAGAATGATTAATTAAAGCCCTCGCCAAAAATTCTTGCATAAGTTCAGAGTATTTCGGAATGTAACCCAATAGAAATGAGCAGGAACGGGAGCCACAAATACAAGTGACAGTCCCCAAGTAAATTTCTTAGCAGTCGCATTATCAAAAATAAATAAATTTCACCTTTGTGTTTTTGAATTAACCAAATATATACAAAATAGTGTCTCTTCATAATGAAACCTAGCTTAAAATCTTAATAGAAATGTAAAATTAAATGTGTCCTGGTCTTTACAATATAGTAGACAGTGTATATTTTGTTTTCAGAACACACCTAAATTTCCAACCATGTTGTAAGTACTTGATAGTCATAGGTGACTGAGGGAGATGGAACTGGGTGGTCCAAGCAGGACAATGACTTTTAGAAGTCATGTTGTGTGACCTCCTTGTCATTTGCAGAGATTCAGATGCAGGACCAATACATAATTTTCAAAGGTCAGACAATGAAGCTAGGGCAGAGACCCGTCTAGACTCTGAGACATAACATTCAGTCATCTTGTCTGTAATGCTGTTTATAGCTCCCCATCTAAAAATAACCATAAATGCATCAAACACGTGGGCAATCATTTTTATTAAACCTTTGAGCAAATTCTTCCTTGAATTTCCTCCTGAATAAAATCCTCTAAAACAAGTCTTAATTTTCATTTACTCTGGTTTTTTGTATGAGTAGTGTGTCTGCAGGTGGTACACTGTTCGGTGGTATATGGGTGCACATGCCCATGCAGAGGCAAGAGGAGGGCAGAAGAATGTGTTAAGTGCCTTTCTCTATAGCACGAGACAGGGACTGTGACTGATCCGTATTGTTCTTGTTTGTTTTGTTTTATTTTGTTTTGTTTTGTTTTGTTTTTACCTCTTCTCTCATATATTACAACCCAGCTGGAGTTTCTCCTCCCTTCCCTCCCCTCAGTATCTCCCTCCCACCTCCTTATTGCCCAGATGTACACCCTCACTCCCTCAGAGAAGAGCAGGCTTTCCAGGAACGTCAGTCACACAGGACATAACAAGCTACAGTAAGACCAGGCACATAGCATCCCATCAAGGCTGGACAAGACAACTCAGTGAGAGGAAAAAGATCCCACAAGTAGGCAAAAGAATCAGAGACAGCCCCTGTTCCCTCCATTAGAATTGCCACAAGACAACAAGCTGTTCAGTCATAATATATGCAGAGGATCTAGGTCAGACTCCTACAGGCTCCCTGACCTCAGTGAGCCTGCATGAGTCCTGGTCAGTTGATCCTGTGGCCTGTGTTTTCATGGTGTCTCTGGCCCCTCTGGTTCCTAGGATCCTTCCTCTCCCTCCTCGGCAGGACTGCCCAAGCTCCATCTAATCTTTGACTGTGGGACTTTGCTCTCTTCAGTTGCTGAATGAAGTCTCTCTGGTCTCTTTGATAATTCTGCTACACTCCCATCCCAGATCACTATGCAGGAAGGACAAACTGTAGGTGGAAGGTTTGTTGGCTGGGTTGAATCCCAATCCCTCCACTTGAGGCCTTGTCTGGTTACAGAAGAATGCCAGTTGAGGCTTTGGGTCCTTCATTACTAGAAGTAAAGACTTCTAGTAATGCTAATGTTGACTCAAGTAGATTCAGGAGTTTCCATTGAACTAGATTGCCACCTTATCCCCCAAAAGTCCCCCAATTCCAGTAATTTCTGCCAGTATTTCTCCCTCCATACTCCCATATAATCCCTCCTTTTCTCAACTCCACCAACCCCAGTCCACCTTAGAAATCTATTCTATTTCCCCTTCCCAGGGAGACCCGTCAGTGCCCCCCGCCCCCTTCCAGGCCTCTCTGAGTCTGTGTACTGTAACATGATTCTCCTTTACTTTACAGCTAATATCCACTTATAAATGAACACAAACCATATTTGTCTTTCTGTATCTGAGATACCGCACTCAGGATATTTTCTAATTGTGCCTATCTGCCTCACATTTTATGGTGTCATTCTTTTTAACAGCTGAGTAATATTCCATTATGTAAATATACCACATTTCCCTTATCCATTCTTCAGTTGAGGAACATCTAGGTTGTTTCTAGTTTCTGGCAAGTGTTCTTGTGGTAGGATGGAACATCCTTTGGACATATATCCAGGAGTTGTCTTTAGGAAGATTCCCAATTTTCTGAGAAAGCACCATGTTGACTTCCAAAGTGACTGCACAAGTTTGCGCTTTGACCAGCATTGGGGTGTTCCCCTTACTCCACTTCCTCTATAGCATCGGCTATGAGTCCCAAGGCTCCTTTTGCAGCAGGCTCATTTCTACCCATTTGATGGTCTATTCTATTCAGTAGCTATTTATACAGATTGAATTCCACTCCCAATATGTTTTGTAAGTTTGGGGTCAGTGACTCAAGCACCTAACTCTTTAGCTCTGTTTTTCAGTTATCCTCACCATGTTGGAAAAAAACAAAACCACAGAAAAATATGTCTTACTCTTATGCTGTTTGATCTGCTTTAACACATAAATGATTCCTGAAAATGGGTATTAAATCTTCTTCAAACTTCTACCATCAAACTTAAGCAAGATCCATGTGAAAAAAGAATTCTTATCCCCAGAAGAAAGAAATCTTGCTTTTAGGATTTTAGCACTCCTGGATTCTACTTTGTTGACTGTGACTAATGGGGCAGACCCTGCCCACTGTGAACGGTGCCAACCTGGGCTGATGGTACCCTAACAAAGGAGATCAGGCAATCCATAATGAACAAACTAGTAAGCAGCACTTCTCCTTGGCCTCTGCATCAGGTTCTCCCTCCAGGTTTCTACCTTGACTTTCTTTGGTGATGAACTGTGTTGTATAAGGATAAGTGAAATAAAATCTTTCCCAAGTCAATTTTAGTCGTGGTGTTTCATAAAGTCAATGAAACCTTAACTAAAACAGAGATGTTAAGTCATTTCTGAAAAGATATGCAACATAAGTTATCCTTGCCTGGGTATTTAACATAAGCATTCCTATGTTGGCGAATACTTGATAGATTAACACAGAGTTTAAAAACTCTGATGGAGCAATGGTTCCGCTGATAAAGGTGGCTGCTACTAAATATAACAACCTGAGCTCCATCCCAGAGACCCATACAATGGAAAGAGAGCACCAACTTCCAGTAGTTGAACTCTGACCTTCATGTGTAAACAGTGGTAAGCACATGCTCTCACATATACAAAAATGCAAATAAGATAAATAAGTAAAAAATATAATAAATCAGAAGAAATCACTTATGACTAATGAAGAAAGAAAGAAGCAATAAGTAACAAATTGAGTATCTATCATCTTCTGACTTCCAGCATTGAACAGCCACAGCATAAAGCATCTACAGCTGCCCATGGGCACTTTTTTGGCAAATACTGCAGCTCATCCCTTACTCCAATCAACATCCATGCCAAATGAAAATACGGCAGTTAGATTTGCACAAATCTGGGAGACTTGAGGTCAGAGTGTTTCAGATCTGTGAGCCATCTAGAAAACTATAAGCAAAACATTCCACCGTGATGCCATATTGACGCCTGTATGGAAGGAGTGCCAGCAACCCAACACTAACAGAAGTCATACATATAGCACTTCACTTTTGAAGATTAATTTTCCAAAGTAACTAGTCATACTCTATGACAAATGGGCCTTTTTTTCTCCTATCTGAAGCAATTAATAATTTCTAATTGTCTTTACAACTCATCTTGCTTATGTGTAGATTGTATAGAATGTTGTGTTAGCAGAGGAAAATTCTCACAGAAATGGACTATGATAATGAAGTCCTCCAGATACACTCAGCTGGGGCCCACAGGCTACTGCATCCTAGAATACCCATCAATGTGTGGGGAAAAAAAAAACTTACTAAACTTACTTAAAATGTTTTACATTTTTCAGTAACTGGTTTTTGACCATGAATTTTGTGGATGGCAATGTTATGTTATGTCAAAGGGTGGGCATAGGTGTAGGGAGATGAATCAGCAGGTAAAGTGCTTGATGCACAACTTGAGACTATCATATTGAATCTCCATCAAAGTTGAAATGGTATGCAGGCACATGCATAGGTGGGTATAGATGCACCTGCTAGTAATCCCAGCCCTGGGAAGGCAGAGACAGGAGAATCCCAGGAACTGTCCGGTAAGCAAATTTGTGTGGTCCAGGTTTACTGAGAGACCAAAAAGTAAGGTGGAGACTAGAGAGGGAGATACCCAACGTCTCCTCTGGGCTTCACACAAAAATGACTGCATGCACACATACACATGTGCATAAATAAACACTCACAAAATAAATTTAATTTTTTAAAAATATAAGAATGAACTGGCCTAGTTCTTATCCACTGCTTTTAAACTCTCAGAATTCTATCAGCCATGAGGATGTAACTGATAAAACAAGCCTGGTCTACAAAGTGAGTTTCCAGGACAGCCAGAGCTATGCAGATAAACCCTGTCTTGAAAAACAAAACAAACAAAAAAAAATCTAGTCAATATTCTCAAAGACTATGTGTATAGTTACAGTTTCAGTTTTAGAGTGAACATGAATAATCCAATCTGCTTTTACGACACCTTTCCACCTCCCCCCATTTTTGGCAAAAGTTCCTGATAGACCGTCAGGAACCCCAGAGCCTGCCCAGCCGGTGAATTCACCTAGAAACACTGGACACACTGTGATTCACTAAGTGTATCCAAATAGTACTTTGTTATACTATAAATTACTTTATGACTTCATTTGAGTTTAGAGCATTTCTGCTGGCTTGCACATGATGCTAATGGAGTGCTCCGAAAGGAATTTACTCAATACCTACCAACATGGAGAAGATGGATAGGTAGTCACAGTCATGACTCCTAAACTTTTGTTTTGAATGGTAATATTCACCTGAGAAAGGTGGCCTTTGTGAATGATGGCAACACAAAAATATCAATGTAAGAAAAATTAGAAACTGTACCTGTCTCATTTGGGAACAATAATCTTGAACCAGTTATACTTAACAACAAATATAGTGATAATCTAAACAAATATAATTTTCAACCAGTTATATATTATAATATAGTTATAATCTAAACATAAATATAACTATGAAAAATTTTTTACATAATCAAATAAAATAAATGTTTGCATATACAGATGGCATGTTGACTTAGCTAAAAAATATGCATAATACTTTATTTCGACCTTGAGAAGTGCTATATAACCGTGATGATACCAGTTCACCTAAATGTAAACTCACTTAACAACTTAGTTCCTGAATGGACTGCTTTATGTAGCCAAAAATAAAACAGCATTATGAGAAAAATTTAGTGGCTTCAAAATAAGTTCTATAAAATAGCAAGTAATAAGAAAGAATATACACATAGCAACAAGCTGACTTAAAGTGTCCTGAAATATATTGACATAGCAGTCTAGACTCAGTGTTTCTGTACAGAACTGGTCTAAAAGGATGCAAACTTAAGGAGAGCATATTAAAATATAAACCTACAACTCTGCAATAGTTAAGCTATAATATTAAAGATGTTTATATGCAATTGTGATGGTTAGTACATGCTTGGCCAAGGGAGTGCCACTTTTAGAAGGCGTGGTCCTGTTGGAGTAAGTGTGGCCTTGTTGGAGTAGGTGTGTCAATGTGAGTGTGGGCTTTAAGACACTCATTCTTAGAAGCCAGTATTCTGATAGCAAGCCAGCAAGTAACATCCCTCCCTGGTCTCTACAGCAGCTCCTGCTTCCAGACCTGCTTGAGTTCCAGTCCTGACTTCATTTGGTGATGAACAGCAATGTGGACATATAAACTGAATAGATCCTTTCCTCCCCAACTTGCTTCTAGGTCATGATATTTTTTGTGCAGGAATAGAAACCCTGACTATGACAATTATCATTAAAGTATTCTGAAACACTTTCTATGGCACTGGATATGTTAAGAGAAGAAGTAAAATCAAACTAGGTATGTCTTGTGATCTAAACTATTGTTTTTTAAGCTATTCTTAACTCTCAAAGTCTTCCAAAAATTAAGTGCAGACATGCACTGAAGGCTAAGAATATCCACCCAAACCATTCTTAATCTTCTCATATTTGAATCCTGCTGAATTATTCTTTTGGTGTATGTTTCTGTCTCTGGGTCTTGTGGGGACATATTAGAATAAGAAAACAGTACAGCTGAACTTTTTGTTATTATAAATCCCCAGATATAGCCTAAATTATATGCCCCCGGGAGTAAAGAAAATCATTCGAAGTGTGTTCAAGTGCAGTTTATTTTTCCAGCATTGTAAATCTTTCCAGATAATTAAAGTTATTTTAAGTATATTTCTCAGAGAATTTTTTTGTTCTACTCAGAAAGAAGATAATTTACAGTCTATTTTTTTTGTTGTTCTCTTGCTTTGGCCATAGAAACAATATAGAACTAACTTCTAGCTGTATGATCAGCCCAGTGAAAAGCTATACAGAACAGCTTTGGACCCAGTATTCACTGCTCCAGACCTTTGTCTATGGAGTCAACCATTTAGACATGCTCTCTGGAGCTCTCTGAAGACTACATTTACAGTTTATAAAATGCTTAAGTTAAATAGGAGAGTGTGTGTCAGTGCTTTTAAAACCTAAGGTTGATTGTTAATATGTGGAAAGACTGAAGCTTGACAAATGAAATCTGAGTATTTATAAGATTAAATACTTTCTAAAAGACTGCTGAGTTTAGGAAAGATACGCTGTTAGAGATATGTCGTCTTCGCTTTTATCGTTAAGAAGCATATCTAGAGCAAGAGTAACAATTTGCATCTGAATTTGGTGACACCTTAAACTAAGTTTTTGTATTACCACAAAGAGCAAGAACAACGCTCATAGAAATCAACACTGTCTTTATTTGCTGAATTACAGTCTAGTGATAACAAAAGTCTGACAGCAGTTAATACATTTCTTATATCATAGAACATTTTCCACACAACTAACACAAGTTTTGTCTCAACTGCGATAAGTCAAATTGATTCAATTTAATTAAGAAGCATTTATGCAGTGTCCAACTGTGCATAGCACTGTATGAGACATATAAAAGAATGAGAAAATATAATCTATGTTCCTATAGAGCTACAGTTTAGATAGGAAAGATTATCCATGCATGTGAGAATAACAACCATGAAAAAATCACAGAAAATATACAGATGCTACGCTGAGAATACAGATATAAGATTCTAAGGAATATGGTTAGGAGAGTGATTGGGACTAGGTGCCAATATGGACAAGGTAATTGGAAGAACTGAGTCAGGAATTGGCAAGAGAACACTATGATCGTTCCATGGCCAAGAGAAGATTAAAGAGAAAGAGTAGGTCAAAGGGCAACAAAACTCAGCACATGAACTGCAGGAACTTGAGTTTGGCTTAGCTCTGGAAAAGGATGCTGTGAGTTCGAAGATATTACTAAGTTCACAGCACAAGACGAGGAGGACACTGAGTGCTACCATTCAGTCAACTCAAACTTTAAATAAACATGCTTAAACATGGCTATAATCTAAAGATCCATCTAAAGGCCTAATCTCAACAAAAAAAAGAGAAACAATAACAGTCTAAATTCAGGAAAGATTACCATTGAGGTTTCAACAAAGAGACTCTGACTGGACAGCACTCATTTATGCTTCCTTCTTTCCATAAACTCATAAAGGTACAGTTTAAACTCATAAAGGTCTAAGAATTGCATGCCTCCTCATGGTAATAAACTATTGTTAAGTCAGCACTACAGGGAATATCAAATTACATGTCACATTTCTCCTGAATACATTAATACATTTCTTATATCATAGAACATTTTCCAAAGCCTCTTTCTTTTCATACTGAATCCAGCTGCAGATACAAAGGTGTCTATATGAGCATTGGGCTCATGGGTAGCAAGACCAAAAAAAAAAGTGACAGAGAATACAATATTTTCAAAGTGAGCCAATTCTCTTAAAATTCATATTTTATGAATGTGACATTTATATAGGTGAGAACCAAGTCAACTCTACCATCCTCATGAATTAGTAATTAGTAAGAAAAACTGTGCACAGGAAACAGTAAGTGAATGATCACAACGAATGCTTCATGCAGATAGTTCCAAATTTAGATGGCAAATGATGTTGTAATTTAAGAAACTAGACCAGTGTGTAAGAAAAAGTCCATATGAGGAAATGTTGACTTTTTAAAAATATCCTATCATTTTTATCCAGTAATTTGTATCACTACATCACACCCACATTTAAACTCCATTTGTTTGAGAACATGTGAGAGAAGAGAGAGAGAGAGAGAGAGAGAGAGAGAGAGTCAGAATCTGGAAAAAAATACATAATATGGTGAGATTGTTCTCGCTCCAAGAGCACTGATGATTCCTTGACGGATGGTCATGACTTTGGCCGTGGTGACGCACTGGTGGTAGAGCATGGAGCAGTGGTCCACTGGCACTAGCTCTGTCCATACAAAGACAGAAGTGAAGAGTACTTCTGGGCACCTCCAGGACATTTGTTAAAGTTACTGACCACCAGCAGCTGCAGCTGTTTAAAACAAGAGAGAGAGAGAGAGAAAGGGAGATGAAGAAGAGCAAATGAAAATTTAGCTTTGGTTCACATAATGGTTCTAAATGAAGTACTTTAACATCTGTTATCTTCCCAGTTTGTTCCACTTTACAACAATATTTGGAATTTTATAGTTGAACTATCACTGTTCCGTTTTACAAAGTGCTCACAAACTCTAGAGAATGCTTATTTGGTAATAATATTTATGTAATTAATACAGAAATGCATCGTTTTCAGATGAAAGAGTTCCTTTTTGTCATTAGGTACTCAGTAGGCATGTTCTGAATAGCTGCAAACATTATGGGATAAGTATAATAGTAAATCTTAACTAGAATTTGTGTCATAGAAATCAATACTTTCCACTCACAATGTAAAACACTAACTGGTAATATTAAGTTCGATAGAAGCTATCAGGATGCTTCTAATCCCTCATGTCTCGCAAAAACTAATCAGTGCTCATCAATCCCCTAAGGCAGACTGTGTCCCAATAGGTAAACATTGTCCAAGTAATTGTGTGGGTTAAGCAGAATCATTATGAAGAAAAATAAACTCACTGCTCTCTTGACATAGGAGACAATATTTGCCTAGACTATGAAGGTAAGTACACCAGATTGAACAAACAGAACCTTTGGGTGGAAGTATGAATGCCTGCTATGAAACAGGTCAGAAACACACGTGATTTTAGAAACAGGAAAACCAACAGATAAGCAAGAAACTTGTCAGTTCCACCAAACAGAAATCCTAACCATTGGAGGAAAATATATGTGAGAAGCAATAGAATTTATACAGAAAAATCTCTAAAGATACAAGAGTTGGCAGGAACAGATTCTTCTAGAAGTGAAGAACCAAGATACAGATCGGGTTCATCTATCTAAGAGGCAATTAGAATAAGGTTGAGCAGGAGTACATGATACATGGCAGTAATTCCAGGACTTTAGAGACTGAAACCAGAGGATCTTGAGTTCAAAATTCAGTATCAGTCTTGAGATACATTGGAAGTCTGAGACCAGTCTGAGACATAAGACTTTATCTTAGAAAATAAACAAAACAAAACAAAACAAAACAAAACAAAACAAAACAAAAAGGTAATCAGAGACTCAGATCAATTCCTTCCTTGGCACCAGTGGGTAACTAACTTCCTGTACTGACAGAGATCGATGGGCTCCCCCCCCCCTGGGAAAAGGTTAAAAACAACAACAACAACAACAACAACAACAACAAAGGTTTTCAATATTTAGAAAACTACAGAGTACCAGAGTAAAGGCATGAAGCTTACATGAATGATTTATAAGCTGAAAGTTGAGACCCATGTCCTTGTCCCCACCACTTTGCTAGGCAAACCTGTTCTGTAGGCTGAAGTTTGATCCTGACTTTTCTAGGGCATCGAATGCTCCTGGGAAGAAAACCTTAAAGATACTAATGTGGGATTCCTGACGGTCTTTCCCCACACCCCTTAATATACTCAGACTTACAAACTTGCTTTCCTTCTAGGATGCCCAGAGCCACAGATAAGCCGAATACAGGTCATAATGCTAACTAACGTGGGAGGAAGACCAAGCAGCTCTGAGAAAAGAGACCATGAAACTCATGAAGCTTCAAAAACAGGAGCTAACCTTTTCATGAAGAAAAGACAAAATGCTGTTGCCTTTGAGAACGGGATGCCATTTAGACACTAAGGTTTGTTTGGCAAAAGTCAAATTATGATAGCACAAATGAAAATACCAAAAGAAAAATTGAAAATTAAATCTATGGAAATTGTTAAAGAAAAGCAAACAAAAACAGACAAAAAAAAACCAGACTATGAAAAATAAAATAAGAATTTAAATAACTGGCCCAAGATGTCAGATATTAGGAATCCCACAAGTAGAAAATGGATGGAAAGAAATCACTAACAAGTAATTTCAGAATCCCATGCATTTAAAGAACCTGCGTTTCCAGAGTGGAAAGGCCCACTGAGAAGAGTACAAACAACAGAGAGGGAATATGCAGGAGTGTGATCGGAGGAGGAGGAGAAATTTGGATATTAGATTGGTGAAACATAAAAAAATATTAATCTTGAGAAAATTGGTATATGAAAAATTATCTCAACCCAAATAAGTACATATGGGCAGAGTGCTTAGAGAGTAGATATGAAAGAGCCAAATCCTTTTTTCCACTGTAATCAATGACTAATTGATAATAAAAGGAAGTGGTCAAAAAACAACAAAAAAATTCAATTTGGAGTTGATTACCTCAAGAACCAAGTAAGAGAGCTAAAATTGTATCTTGTTGCAGTTGGGTTTGGGATGCTGAGAACTGGGCACAGCTGTCTAGAATAGGGATGAGGCGCTGTTTGTTGAAAAGGAATTCACAACAGTGAGCATTTCTGCTGCAGTGCTCCTATGCAGCTTTGGTTAGGAGAAGACTAGTGCATGAAATGTACATCGCTGTCATGGCTCATGTCAGCTCCTCATCATTGATGCTACATTTCTGCATGCTTGAAGAAAACAATTATTTTTAAAACACTGAGTTTAAAGGGGACAGAAAAGCAATGTCTTGAGTCATGCTCTTTGGGAGCATCTGACACCTTTCCCCTTTGCTTAAGCTTCAGGGCCCTCCTGAGTACATTCTGTATAAGGTGGGGCAGCTGAGCAAGCCTGGGACAAGCCCTCATGGGCTGCAGCCACCCACTCTACTCTTGCCCAGATCCAGTGGCTGGTTCTGAGAAAAATAATATGACCCTAGTGGCCTCAGTCTAAAATGATATGATCCCACAGAATTTCAAGGAAAGAAATCCCCTTGTTTCCATGAAGCTATTCAAATTCACAGCTCAGTTCTCCTAGGAGTTATAGTCTGTGGGCGAGGTCTTGGAAGTGGATCAAATACTACCATGGTACCAGTCAGAGGCAGTGGAAGCAGCCTGTTCTTGATTGGTTCATACTGAACTGGGCATCATGTTGAGCACATTCTAAGTAGAGGATCTAAAGTACCATGGCTCGGGTTTCAGCCATGATCCCAGCTACTGAAGAGGATGAAGCAGAAGAGCAATTTCAAGGCCACTCAGGCTGCACAGTGTAAGATAAGAGTTTAAGACAACAGCCTGAGGAACTTAGACCTTGTCTAGAAATTCCATTAAAAATCATCATCAACAACAAAAGCAAAACAAAAAATAGACTTTTTTATGAAGGATATATGGAATCTCAGCCCAAGTGACTTGCTCAACACATACAAGGCCTTAGAGTTTTAACCGTCAGTTTGGCAAAAACAACAACAAAATAGTTCTGAAGTCATAGAAGACCTATGGTTCATGTAGTTTAATAAATGTCTCTTTTTAAAAATTAAATTCATTTAAGTTGAATATTTTTAAATTCTTACATGAGGTTTAAGTTTTCCTATCAAGAAATAATCTTAAGGTTCAGAATGGAGTCATACATAAAGTTGGGAATTGTGCTCTCATTGCGATGGTGGTAGAGGTCGTAGTAATAGATCAAGACTCATCACTGATGTTTGCTAATATAGGTGGCCTTTCTTGTCATAACTGTAGGGGATTAGGTGTAGCCCTACCCTTATTGACACACAAAACCTAGCTGTAATATTGTGGAATAGTGTCAGTAAATTAAAACGCCTACATGCCCAGTAAATTTGCAGTTTCTTACAAGTCACAGCACATGGCACATCTGTAGATGCAGATGCTGAGCAGTTGGAAGGTCAACTATATTTTAAACACTGAGGAAGTTTTAAAAGCAGTATAGCCCAGCTGTTAATGTACAGAGGTAATCCTAGCTTTTGTTTTGTTTTGTTTTGTTTTTCTTTTTTTTTCTTTTTCTTTTTCTTTTTTTTTTTTTTTTTTTTTTTTTTTTTTTTTTTTTTTTTTTTTTTTTTTTTTTTTTTTTTTTTTTTTTTTTTTTTTTTTTTTTTTTTTTTTTTTTTTTTTTTTTTTTTTTGGTAGTCCAAAGCCAGAAGATTTTAAGTTTAAGGAAATCCCCCGGTGACAAACTACCTATAAGGCCAGCCTGAGAGACATAATGGCAGCCCAGGCCAAAATAATCAAATAAAAAGAGAGCAGAGGATAAAGCTTTGTAATACAGCAATGGGTTGACCATGGGCTCAATCCTCAGTGTAAGAAAATAATAAAAGTGAAAGGCAATGGGCTAGAAGAGACTTCTGACAGCAAAGACAATGACTTCAGAAGAGGATTCCTTTGGTAATCTCCCAAGTTTCCCATGCACAATACTATTCAGGATCATCCCTAATGCACTTGCTATTTGTAGGCTACAAGGGAAAATATTCATAGTTTTCTGTCAGTTGTCAATATCGCCTTTCATTTACATTATTGAAATTTTCCATTCTTTTTTTACCCGCTCCCATGGAAAAGAAACCAATGCTTCAGATAGATGCTTGGGAAGATCTGAGACACGGGATGGAAGGAAGCTTGGCTTGACCTCCAGAGGGCAATGATGCCTGGCCATCAAATGGTGCCTCATGGGGAGAGCAAGAGTGCACTGTTAGGAACACAAAACTGCCAAACAAAACCACATCTCCAACCTGCTCGAGCCGCTGCCATTTTCTTGTTTCGCATTTTGTTCTCCAAAGCTTGCTACACATAAAAAGAAGAGAAGAGAACATTCAGATTTCTTCTACTTGACATTGGTATGTTATTATATATAATTTAAATCAATTATATTATACCTGTTTCATCTTCTTTTTGAGATCCAGATTCGCTGCTTTCTGGCCCTTGGCGGTAGCATTGAGATAATAGATGGTCAGACTAAAATTTAAAAATGAAATAGGATCAAATAAAATAAAATTTACATCACTTATCAGTTTCCCATGATTCTCCATCAGATTATATTTATCAGTGACGGCCTGAAAATGGACATAAGGTACTTTCTACTCAAAAGGTGATATCTTTCAAGTAAGAATTGAGGTCCAGAGAAGTAAAGAGGTATACCTAGAACCCAGATCTCAATATACCCAACCTAGAACCCAGATCTCAATATACCCAACTGCTTAGGAGAGAGGCTGAAGCACAGAGAATTTCATGTTCACTGGTTAGGCTACATTGCAAGTTCAAGGCCAGTTTGAGAAATTTGGTGGAACCTTGAGGATACAGTAGTAGTTGTCCAGGATAAATAAAGCCATCAGTTCAATTCCCCAATACCATTGATATAAAGTATAGTTAAAATTATAGAATAAAAAAATTATACAATGAATAAGATGAAACCAGAAAGTCAATCCAAAGGCTTTTGATCTGCCACCTAGTATGACATCCACTATTCCATAAGAGCTAACATTAGCATCTTGAACATGTATTATTGTCAATTTAAATTCTAATCACATCTACCTTCTGAACAACGGCAATAGCGACAATAAAAATGACAAGTCTGGGCTGGGGTGGTGGCTCAGTGGTTAGTAGCACCAGCTGCTCTTCCAGAGGTTCTGAGCTCACTTCCAGCAACCACATGGTGGCTCACAACACAAAAGCTTGGAATACCCAAAATACAATTCACAGACCACAGAAGCTCAAGAAGAAGGAAGACCACACAGTGTAGATGCTTTGGTCCTTCTTAGAATGGGGAACAAGATACTCACTGGAGGAAATACTGAGAAAAAGTGTGGAGTAGAGGAAAGGAAAGGCCATCCAGAGACTGCCCCACCTGGGGATACATCCTATATACAGTCACCAAACCCAGACACTATTGTGGATGTCAAGAAGTGCTTGCTAACAGGAGCCTGATATAGCTGTCTCCTGAGAGGCTCTGCCAGTACCTGACAAATGCAGAGGTGGATGCTCCTAGCCAACCATTGGACTGAGCTCACGGTCCCCAATGGAGGAGTTAGAGAAAGAACTGATGGAGTTGAAGGGGTTTGCAGCTCAATAGGAAGAACAACAATATCAATCAACCAGACCCCCCCAAGAGCTCCCAGGAACTAAACCACCAACCAAAGAGTATACATAGAAGGACCCCCTGGCTCCAGCAACATATGTAGCAGAGGATGTCCTTGTCGGGCATCAATGGGAGGAGAGATCCTTGGTCCTGTGAAGGCTCTATGCCCTAGTGTAGGGAAATGCCAGCGCAGGGAGATGGGACAGGTAGGTGGGTAGGGTAACACCCTCATAGAATCAGGGGAAAGGGGGATGGGCTAGGGGTTTGGGTGGGAGACTGGAAAAGGGGATAACATTTGAAATGTAAATAAAGAAAATATCCAATAAAAAGAAAAAAGAAAATAAAAAGAATTGTAATGAGATACGATGCCCTCTTCTGTTGTGTCTGAAGACAGTGACAGTGTACTCACATATATAAAATATATAAACCTTTTAAAAGAAAAAAGAAAAGATGACAAGTCTGCTAAAGTCTAGGCAATGTGCTGAATACTGTAAACTTCTATGTTTGGCTTTCAGCCTTTGCAACTAAAAATACAGTCCTCAAGGGCATAACTTTATTAACATGATTTTTCTCCCATTAACATGATTTTTACAATTTCCCTCCTTCATAAAGAAACTGTTTGACTGATGAATAATTTTGGATTTTAAATGACATTTATAGTTCTAGAAAGAACAAATTCCAGCTCAACAATTCTGGTAAAATAAATATCCTCATCTTCTCTTAGGGCAAAATAAAGCAGCAAAGGGCATTGCAATAAAAAAAAGAAAGATGACTGCTACTGGCCTTCCTGCAAATAACTGGAGATTGAACACATTTCTCTGCCCACCCACATGCCAGAGAATATCCTTTATGAGCCATCTGGTGCTAGCAGCATAATTACTGACATGGTTTAGTTGGGCTTATTTCTTATGTGGTTAGCTAGAGCCAGCCTGAAATTACATACATGAAAACATCTGGGGCAGCGGACAGCATGAAATTGTGTGTGTGTGTGTGTGTGTGTGTGTGTGTGTGTGTGTGTGTGTGTGTGTGTGTAGAATATAAATATGAAAGTTTCTGGATATAGGAGAATATAAGTCTCTTTTTCAGAAATCACTTTCAAGTTCTGTGATTCCCTGAAGATCTTAAATGAGTGTGTCTCACATTTACTTCCCTGCCTCACATTGACTGCCAGCACCTACAGAAAACTAACTTAAATGTTATGTGAACACTGAAAACCATCCAAGTGGATTTAATATAATCTACTGGGAAATTCAAAATGTTTGTAACATTCTCTAATTAACGGTAATAAAAATCTAATCCAATTGTAGGAACCTCTTAAAGGAGAACACAAGACCACGAGATTTGGAAAAAAAATCAGTAATAAACTGCAATTTGGATTTTAAGTCAGCAACTTACAGGGAAATTCAACCCCTTCGAGGACATCTTTTTAACCCTTTTATGTTACTGCCTTTCCTCTGTGTCAAGGATGGTGAAACTGTGGCTCACACATCAGATTCAGTACCATAGACTGCTTTAGTTCTTGAACCAAGAATGCTTTTTACATGTCATGATCATTTCTTTCATCTGGACTATACTATTTACTCCTTTATCTTTCAGAGTATGCCCTGAGTCTGCCAATATGCCATCTTTTTGCCATTGGGCTGTAAGTCTCCCAGGAGAGCTACAGATGAGGCACAACAGATGTGTTGCCCACAGTGCTGTGTTACAGTGTCCACAGTTTCTTAACAGCCTTGGACCATTCCCAACAAGTGACTTTTCCTAGTCCCGTTGATTCCAGAAAGAACTGAAGCCAGAGGGAGAAAGGAGTCTTTGTAGCACTGATCAACCTCTTCATTTGGAAGCAGAATATCCACCTGCTAATAACAATGTAACCAATACAGCTACTTCTTAAGTTTATTGAGGTAAAATTTAGTCACTACAGGACACCTGAAACAATGTAAATTCCTGGAGTAGGTTAGAGCAGCTTTAGGGAATGGAATTCTAATAGTGTTGCCCTTTTGTTTAATAACAAGTCTCCTAATAAATTACAAATAGAGTAGCAAATGCTGCTTTTTTGTTGTGTGTCTCTCTGTCTGTGTTAGACAAGATTCCATCTATACAACTACAAAGACTTGGGAACAGAAGGCCCCAGGATCCTGATTAACATGCTCTCTGACACTGCATGCTCAAGAAATTGTGGAGAAGAAAATCAATTCAAGGGCCACCTGGTGATTGATGCTTCTAACACATATAACTCAAAGACCAAGTCTCAGATTCATATAAGGTTCTATGATGTGCAACAGTAATCTTTGTTGCTTTTGAATTAGTCCTGAGTTATTATTTCGCCCATCTGGAAAGTGTGAGGGTATAAAGCTGCAGACACTGGATTTATTAAAATGAGTGTACCTATGCCCCACTTTACCAAGATAGTATGTGTCTCACTGAACGAGCATGCTGGGCCTATAATTTATGTTGTAAATTTATAAAAATGAAGATGGACCTTGCTCTCACCCCTTTCTGTGTCTACAACCATGTCAATGACCAACAGGAATGGTCACAATAACTGGGTTAGCATCAAGCTTGTTCATTACAATCTAGTTGGAGTTTCAGCCTTAATTTTGGTTCCTTTCACCTTTAAGCAAGTCCAACCCAACATCAGCATTGTAAACACAGCTTCCCTGGAGGTGGCTTCATGCTTGTTGCCCTTGACCTAAAGTAGTGGTGATCCCAGACCTTCTCCTTAAGAGAGGCTGGCAGGTAAAATGAGGAATGTCTAACTTGGTTCTTCCAGAGCAAGCATATTGTGTACTACTGAGGTCCAAAGTCCAAAGCCAGTGGAAGAAAAATAGAAACAGAATTCTTTTGCATTTTTGTTTTTTTGTTAATCACTCTGACGTTGCAGGGATAGACTAGAAAAAGTGTGAGATTCTCTGCTCCTCCGATGCTGTCACTATGAATGCATAGTTGGTGACAGTCCTCCTTTTAAAAAAAATGAGTAGTTTCTAATGCTCCTTAGGCCTTTAACCCTAAAATATAGCCTAGCAGGTCCCCAGGGGAATATTATCACAGAAGCTCATCACTTCTGTATTCACACCATCTGCTTTATGGAACAAGAGGTGGGGGCTGTGCTGGGAAGGGAAGCTCAGCATGCTGATTAGATTTAGCATTAGCATTTATGTTTCCCTTGCTTTCCCTGTTTACTGATCATGATTTTGGTTCCTTGGGAACAAATCTTATCATCCTAGGGAGGCAGAGACAGATGCAGATGGCTGTGAATCCCATGCAGCAGGAACAAAAGACAGTTCGAGTAGTTTAGCGCCCACCCTCATGTAGTCAGTAAGGAGTTTGGTTAGGTTTCCACACAACACTTTGGGGAGAAGAGAGGACTCGAATGGAGCCTGAGATCAGACACATACACCATCACCAGAATGACAGCAATGACAAGGCCGGGATTAGAAAGCTGCCTCAGGATCTTCGCCATCCAGCTTGGGAAATCGTGTTCCAGGGTCTCACCGATGACTTCAAACATCCTGTTCTTACCACTTGTGGTGGGAGGGGGGGGGTGAATTTAAAACAAAGGTAAAAACGTGGTTACAATATGATAACAAAATATTTCTCCAACACTACGTAGTTTCTCTCTGGGTTAAGAATCTGATATTCAGCAACATATCTAATACTCAGACTACGTGTCTTAACCAAGGAATGTGACATGAACAGGCTCATCCCAATGCACATGTGAAGGCAAAGCACTTAGGAGAATTATTCATAGCTTCAGAAGAACTTTTAATATTGTACCTCTAAAATTCTATTGAGTGGTATTTTGTATGTGGCAAATAAATCACTCCCTAGTCAGCTGCTCTGGAAGGAAGCTCTGGCTGAACTCTGAATGCAATACACTCAATTTAATTAGCTTTGAAAATGAACAGAAGAAATAGACTAGTGGAATAAAATGTACAAATAATCTAACATCTCATTTTACACAATGACTTCTACTCATTGCCCATCAGAACTTGTATATCAGAGATCTAAATAGGCAGTTACCCTCCTGAAGGAGAAACCTTTCCCACTCAGGTCTCGGCTGCTGGACAGCTCCCAGTATAAACCAGCTAAGGATTTAGGTTACAGGAAAATCAGCTCCTATAAACTGGAAAACTGAGTGCAGAATATTTTAATTCACAGTAGAATGCTTAGAATTGATGGACTGTTCACTGTGCCAAGTTACTCCCTTTCAATATGTATACTGATCCTGCTATAAAACATTATAACTCACAGAAAAGTAGATGTATTTTAGTTTAAAAGTTAGTATAATATTTTATATGTTTACTTTTGTTTTATAATCTTTTAATTTAGACAACATTGATATACCCCACAATCCTCAGATCACGTGGAGTTTTTTCCTGAGCTGCAAATGAAAACAAATACTGTTTTTTCAACAAGCATAGTGTGACCCACACACACACCCAAGTAGTTATCAGACTATGGAATTTAGTATTTTTCTTCACAAAGGACAGGTAAAAGCTGACACATAACATCTAACGGTAAGTGACTAATGGTGGCAGTAACTTCAAGCACTGTGCTCACTGTTAAAGCTCCATATAAGCTTGGATATTGTCTGATCTCAGATTGATGACCTCTGCACAGGTCCATTGAGCTAACTGGTTTAGGCCCTTGAGAGCATGAACTGTATATACTTGTTAAATGTTTCTAGACATTTTATGTTATATAGGGTGATTGTTTGATGGGAAGAGAAATATTAAATTGCTGCAATATAAGGAGAAGGACAGGGAAACTCGAGCCATAAACTGTTCAGAATTAATAATGCAGGTATGAGGAAGGTAGCCAACAGGAAGAAGCGTGACTGAACAATTAGAAGTATTTTCTTCATATTGTTATCAAAGAACTAATTTTTAAATTACCCAACAGTTTCAATTAATTCTCCTTAATTACTTTTTAAACAATTTTCTAGAAAACTTGGTAGAAGGTACTGGAAAATTGCTTCACTGGTTAGGTGAGTGGCCTATAGACATCTTAGCTGAAAACATACTGGTAACTTGAGGATAACTGGACAGTTCATATATGAAGACCACATTCTAGTTTCATATTAACCTCCTTTATATTCACTATTGCTAGTTTGCTGCCCAACCAGGGACCAGATGTGGTCTGGGAACTTATCCTCAGCGGGAGAACAATGCCTCATCTCACAGTTTCTAAGGGTGACACATCACAGAAAATGTGTTTCCTGGTCTCATTCTAGAACAGAGAGCCTCTCTGATCCTTGGAGTGAGGTGGGGATAGGGTAGAAATGGGGTGCGATGGGGTGAGTTAAATATTGGTTTGCTCCAAAAGAAGCTGGCAGAAAAGCCAATTGGAATTGACCTGTCCCTTTCTGATGCTCCACTGAAGACATGCAGAGCTCCCTGATTTCAAAATAAGGATATTGATAGTCATTGCACCTGAATTTACTAATCAGAAAGTTATAGTAAAAATCACACACTGGGCTATTGTTGCAATCTTTTGTTTCCCAGTAAAACTCAGTGTAAATTGGTATTGCTGAGGAATCCAGGAGGCCATCTGGAATGTAGCTTAAGAAGATAAATTGTATAATCGAGTACAACATCACAGGGGTAAGTTTCAGTTAATGGAGGATTATTCAAGGGCTTCTGCTTTGAATCTTGCTCTTAGATTAATATCTTGGCTTCAAGACTGCAATCTCTTATTTAGTCTCCAGATGTCACTGTCTGCATTATTTATTTCATGCCTGCTTGCCAACAGATATGTGCGCATATGTATGCTTGCACATGCACACACAAGTGTACAAGATGCTTGTCAACGTCAATTACCCCAAATCTGATAGACACCAGCTAGTTCTGAAATATTCTCTGACTTAGTTCTGATTTAGCATCGATTCTCTTTTCCAGTAAAACAATAAATGTGGCAATTATTAGTATGAAAATATGCCCCTTTTGTACTTAGTCTTAGGCAACAAACCCCTTCTGTTAAAAACCGTCTTTAATTAAATCTCCTGGGTGTGACAGCACAAAGGGAAAATTTTATCTAATCAGAGCGTTTTGGGTCCGACATTCTCAAGGCTTCCTGCCTTCACCTTCTCTTCACATCAGATGCATGCCAACCAATAAGAACATGTGGAGATAAGTGGGGGACCCACAGTAGGTTTTTGAGTGGCTTTTAGGGAATGAAACCTCATCCTTCAAATCCCAGAAACTCTGCTTTTTGATGTTTGTCATAGAGAACTACAGAAAAGCTAGCTATAACTTGAGTCAAAGTAGGAGCCTGAATCTTGATTATGGACTTGAGTGACACGTGGGTAGAAGAATATGGATGTGGAGCTACGGGGCGTACAAACTTTCAGTTGGTGGAGGCTTTTTGGATCACAATGTATGTAACACTCTTTCAACACATTTCATTATTTTATGATGATCCCACCTCTTTTTAATGGGTGGCAATTTTTTTTAAGATTCAGATGAAATCTAACCATAGTTAATTTATGTGTGAATGTGATGATGTACTAGTATCAAGAAAACATTCATGTCTAGACTAAGAGAGTCAAGCCTTGCTCCTGGCTATCTCAATGTGGAAAGAGCTAGATCCGGCATCTATATTTTATCCTTACAAAATTTAGAGCAGCATAAATATTTTCCCTTTTTGATTCCCAATTGACATAATACATGGAAGTTGTCTGAGATACTCCGTGTCACATGATGACATGACGACCAGAGAATCTCATTTCTACCAATGAAAAAAAGTCATTTAAAAAAAAAAAAAGGCTGTACAGTGAGTAGACATTCTTATTTCAACCCCTAAATGAACACTATGCCCAATTCAAATCTGAAATACAAGAGACCTGAAGGGTCCGCAATCGAAAGATGGCGGGAGGGAGACAATCATGTACAGGACGGGCATGGTGGACAGGAAGAGGATGAGTAACAGCATGCCAAGGTAGAAGTTGTTGGATCTGGAAGCTTTGAACACCCTGGCCTCGGGAACATTGCAGCACATCACAGCCCAGCACTGGAAATACATGGATGTGTGGAGACGGAGGATGTTGATGCCTGGGAGGCTAGGAGCGAAGAAGGAGCCCATCCTAGGAGGAATCAGAACACTGCTCAGTTCCACCTCTGTACACTAGAGCCAAGTTGTCCCTACCTGCTCAGTTTACATTGCTCTTCTTACCAAAATCATGTCTCCAAATCCAACCATAAAGACTGTGTCTATAAATGGTCCTGACTAGCCTACTCACACCTTCTAAACATGTTTTACTATTTGCTCTATTTGTATAGGTATTTTATGTAATTTTTCATAGAAATTGTCATAAACTAAATGTCTCATTAGCAAATGCAAACACTATGAATAAACAAATGTTACAATTCATTTTCATCCTTATTTCTTTTGCCCCTAAAGTAAACTTAATTCCTTCCAATACTCCTATCCTTGACTAATTGTTTCCAAATACAAGTTTTCAACTGATAGACCTTTAAGGACTTGAATCCTGTTCAAGTAAACTGTAAAATCTGGTTAGTCACATTTTCCACTGATAATTTTTGCTTGGTGAAAGAGGAAAACAAACCCAGTGTAACCTAGTGATATTTTCTTATCTTTGGAGTAACTATGATGCTTGAGAGCATCCTGCATTCATTGATAGCCATTTAAATTTAGTTTTTATTAATCTAGACAACTCTGTATTCTGTAACTGACTTTCTAAAAGTACTATAAAATACTATTTTGAACTAAAGCTGCTTAGATGATATCATTGTTTACTTGATGTCTTAGTCATTTCAGGAAAAAAAATAATAATTTCTGTTTTGTTTGATGAGAAAGTTTATTTGTTTATTTGTACCATAATCTGGGTTTCAATCTAGCAGTTAAATACCAAAATGAAACTAGTGCTAATATCATAAATAGAATGAAGACCTATATTTAAGCTGTTTCAACTATAATAAAACCTTCAGAATTTTAGTATTAAACATTTGTACTTTCTGAGTGCACACAGTAGCTGTTTGAGTGGTTAGTTTTAACTCTCAACTTGACACAAACTAGTATTGGCTGGAGAAGTCTCAGTAAGGAATTGTTTAGATCAGGTTGACTTGTGGGCATGACTGTAGAGAATTATCTTGATTATGTTAATTAAGTTGTAAGGCCTGCTCACTGTAGGTGTCACATTCCCTATGCAAGGAATTATGAACTATATAAGTGAAGAAAGAAAACTGAGCACATGTATTTATGTTTTCATTCATTGCTCTTTGCTTTTTTGTTATCGATGGAATATGACAAGCTTTTTCAAATTTCTGCTACCTTGACATCCCTGATATGATGGGCTGTCACCTGGAATTGTAAACTATAACAAATTATTAGTCCTGTAAATTGCTTTTGTCAGGTTATTTTAATGACAATACGGGGGAAAAAGAAGGAATTAAGTCAAAGAAAGCTTAGGAGACTAAAGAGACATTTTAAAATTGGAAACAGAGATTACCTTCTGCTTTAATTGCACTTGAAACATCCAAAGTTAATCCTTTGAAATATGAAATCTTGCCACAATTTCAGTTATCTTGTTTGTAGGATGCCAAGCAACAAATCTGAATGATGTTTTAGTAAACTGACTGCAAACTTTGTAAGAAGTTATGTTTTAATGGGAAGATAGATTTTTAAAACAGCTCTGTGTATCTTTGCCAGAAACTAGCAAGAAGAAAGTTGGAACTCAAAAATAAATAAATAAATAAATAAATAAATAAATAAATAAATTGATAAACAAACAAACAAATAAAGTTACCAGTTGTACCAGTTAATTAGAATTACAAGCTTGGCACCTGGGGCTAACCAGGCTCACCTTGTTCTAAAACTCAGGGTTGTATACGTGACTTGTTAGGACCAATAAATTATGATTACACATAAGATACTTCAGCTCTGGGTGAAAACTTTACCAGTCCTATGTGATTTCAGCTACCTGAGAGCAATGTTCCAGGTAGAAGGTATTGCATCAGTAAACATCTCTAAGTTAAGGATAAGGCTTGGAATCAGAGCCTGCACCAGATATTTCCTTTAAATTGTGAAGATGTGAGGGGTCCTGTTTCATTTATACACAACCTAACTGAGTCCAAGACAAAATTCAGAAAACTAGATTTTCCTAAAATTATCTCTCCCTCTTTCTCTCTGTCTCTTAGTATGTCTTTGTCTCTCTCTTTGCATGTGTGTGTTTGTGTGTGTGTATGTGTATACAAATACCATATGGAAGTGATCTATAGTTCTATAGTTCACTTATAGAAAAGAATGTTCCTCAAGGCATATTACCAGCTACTCTATAATACATTTGTGGTTGAATGTGAAGTAGTTATGTTAAGCATAATTATAACTTGATTACCATTTTTATTTGGAAATTAAACATGATAGAAAGAAATTATGTGTCAAGTTGAAAAAGGGTGGACTTGTGGACTTGTGATGACTAATTTTGGTTGTCAACTTGACTGCATTTGGAAGTAACTAGAACCCAAGGAGCTTGGCATACATGTGAGTGGTTTTTCTTGGTTTGATGGTTTGTGGTTGGAGATGCAGTCTGAATCTGTATCATTTGAGATCAGAAGAGCTACCTTAAATCTGAGCCACACTTTCTGGTGGCAACCCACATGAAAGGACATGGAAGAAGGAAGCTTGTGCTTTCTGTCTTCTTGCCCTTAATCTCACTGGCAAGCTTATCTATCCTGAGCCATCCCTTCACTGGTATTAGAACTTACTTCTTTGGAATTCCACTAACTGAAAATTCATGGCTGGATAGGATCTCCTAGAGACTGCAACACCAGACTACAACTGCTGAGAATTCCAGTCTCATAGCCTGAATTATTGGCAGACCTTTGACTTTCCTGTCAAGAGACAACCAGACCTGCTACATCCACTCCAGCAGTGACTCACTTGGCAGGCCTGAAAACCTGGAAGCAGTCCTGAGGCAGAGTTTCAAAAGAAACCCATCCTCTGGAACCTTGGCATTCCCATAGCTAGAAAGCCCCAGATATGTCCCTGCAATATTGTGGAGGGTCTTACATGCTTTCTTACAGTATTTTACTACATAAGAGTTAGAAATCTCAGGGCAAGCTTAGCAAAGTATAGATAAGTCACTGCCCTACACAGGAATTCACCACTATCTAGGAAGAAAGAAGTTTGTGACCTGAGAAGGAACCAGAGTAGGTACTTAGAACTATAGCTAGCTGAGTTACACCCATATACAAGTATTTGCAATGGCCTAGGGGGTAGGTGGTCTATGGCAAGGGCAGGAAGCCCTTGCCCCTGGCTTCTAAGTTTAAGCTGACCTTAGGTGGAGTTGTTTTTGATCCCAGTTGTTAACAATGAATTTTATCCCAGTTCTTCCGTGTTTGCATTTCTCTGTTTTGTGTAAGAATCCAGTAACCTCTAGTAACCTCTTTGTATCTTGCCCATGTGTCACCTAACTTTCCTATTTTCTTCTGTATAAAAAGTCCGATGCTCAATTTGACAAATAGCATTCAGATCCACACTCCCTTGTGTCAAGTCTGTTTGTCACCCCACTTCCGCCGACCCTATGCCCACCTGCCGGAACCCCTGATTCGCACAGATTGAAGGGGCCTGACTAGGCCCGGTCTGTGGCACAGACCTAGTGTGTGTGCTGCTCTAAAATATCATATATACATGTACTTTATTCCATTAGTTCTGTTCCTTAGAGATCCCTGACCTAATACAATAGGTGCACAGTAATTTCAAAATAAACACAAACATGATGAACCCATAACTTGAGAGGCGTAAGCTAGAAAAAAAACCAAGTCCAGGCATAACAATTCCTCAATCTTAATGCTCATCTCATCTTGGTTTCTGACTTGGAATCAGTTCATCCCACTAAGTGCGTTACCCAGAACTAAGGCCATCATCTGTCATCAGTATACTGGCTTTGCTTTATAAAGTGGCTTTCAGAGGCAGGCGGATTTCTGAGTTCAAGGGCAGCCTGGTCTACAGAGTGAGTTCCAGGACAGCCAGGGCTACACAGAGAAACCCTGTCTCGAAAAACCAAAATAAAATAAAATAAATAAATAAAGTGGCTTTCTTCTCAGATGACAAAAAAAACAAAGGGACATGTCTTTTATTTGGCTCCCCTTATTGCTAAAAAGTCATGGATATATGGGTAAATTACTCAAACCTGAAAAACTGGGAATGACAAGAGAAAGATGAAAGATGACAGGACTAGATGGAAGGTACCCAATGGATCTGAAACCCTTGTATCTCATACCACCATTTAATGTCTACTGTCCCTTCTGTATTCTGTGGTTTTAAAATTATTGCTTTTCACATTTCAGCATAATATTATGGAAATGTATGGTATTTAGTATTAAACTAAGTGTGCAAAAGAGGTTTCATTGATCATTAAGTTAAACCATAATTAAGTTAAACAAATGTTTTCACTTTAATAACATCTGCATAAGTAATGTATAATCTTCAACTCAAAGCAATAATTGAATGTCTTTAGTCACACACCAGTGGAATGGAATATAAAAATCCCTTTCATGTCTTGATTATTTTGATAGAAAATGGCTAACTTGGGCACTAGCTCCTCATATTTGTGAAGTAACAGAATCACAGTGTGTATGGTCCCTGTGCAGAAAGAATATACTATTCTTACATGTTCCCTCCTACATCCTAAGTTCATCAGACCTCTTGGAGGTTGGTCAAAACATATCCATGCAAAGTACTGACCTCATGGTAAATAATAGGATAATAGTTTGCCTCTGGGACTCAGGAGTGTGCATTTCTTCAGTATATTCACAAAACATAAATCACTTCTTGAATTGTAAAGATCTGGAGTGTTCTGTTTCATTTATGCACAGCCTAATTGACTCAAGCAAAATTTTGTATGTAATTTAAGACCTAGAGTTTCCTAAAATTATATACCCTTGTCCCTAAAGTCCTAATCAAATTCACCCTAAGAGATCCTGCCCAGTATAGAAGAAGGAGCACAAAGTACCAGTGCAGAGATTTTAAGCATGCACTTTTATGCCCATTAGCAAATTATAAAAAAAGGTATATTTTCTCAGTATTGTAGCATAAATAATAGCAGACTAGTCACAAAATTACAAGCAAAATCAATCCAGGTGGCAATTACAATGGCTTTTCTGACAATAAAAGTGATTTCTAAGCCAATCAGTTGTGTTAACTCATAAATAATACAATAGATATTATATTGTCAGTCTAATCCGGTGGCATCACCAGACCAGGCACACTGGTATGGATGGCACAGGTAGGGGGAACATAGTCTATGTCACTCTAGTAGCTATGCTGCTCACTTCCTGCCATGCCAGATGCTTCTCCTGAGGGAGGTCAAAGGTCAAACCCCACAGGAGGTGCTTTCCTCCTCTCCTGCTTATGAGTGCTCCCTGACAGGCAACCGTGTCATCCCTCCCTATATAAACAATAAAGGACCGTGTCATCCCTCCCTATATAAACAATACAGGAAGCGTTCCACTCAGTGACTGCTGGAGCCATATTTACAAAAATCAAAACTAAGGAAGAGAGCAGGACTTACATTCTTAACCAAGTCTGACCTCACAACCCAGAAAATAAACTTTTTATACTATTGGACTGGTTCACCTACGAAGGCACAAATTTGACCGTTCCCATATGGAAGTTGTTGGTAGGTCTTACATTACTGAAGTAAAATGGTTTTCATGTTTTCAGAGGGCTCCAGGCTCTGTCAGCATACATTGGGTCTAATAATTTGGTTGAAGAATTTGAATAATATATGAAATTTATTGAAGAAGGATGAGGAGAAGGAGGAAGCGGGGGAGGAGAAGAAGGAGAAAGAGAAGGAGAAGAAATGCTAACTAACACTGCCCTGGCATGTGAGGTAAGACAGCATTGTAGCTGGTAGCACAAAATACTACCTTCAGCACATGTCCCTAGGAAGAAAATGTAGCTTCACTGTAACTGCCTGTGGGCTGGGGTGCTCCACAGGTAGAGACGGATTCTAACATACCACCCTCAAATGAATTGCATGCTGCGATTCAATTTTAAAAAACTCAAAACTGATTTTCACTCTATCAACTTATCATAACCTGTCAGAATTCATAGTGAAAATGCTTCCACTTAATAAAAAATATGACAATCTTTTCTTATCAAAATAGAAATTTCCTTATGCAAATGGCTCTGTTCAACACATTACAAAATGAAGATCTTATTTTTAACTTGAACTTCCTATAAGCTGTTTGAATTGGTAACATTTTTTAAGAATAGTTATCAAATATGCTTTTCATATGTTTAGTAGTGACAAGAAATTGTTATCAGTTTTTCCAAAGTAATGTACAACAACTTAGTTCATTCCTTATGGGAGACGACAAGACTGGCGATAGATGAGTGATGCTTTCCTACTGGATTCTGGTGTGACAGGCAGAAAGAAGAGAATCTTCAAGTCACTCCAGCATAAAGATCATAGACTACTAATTTTTACTGGAGGGGAACTTTGCTGGTTGGCTAATGATTTCAATTGTAGGGGAAAATTAAGCTATCCATACCATCTATTTCTACCTCAGAAAATAAATAACTGGAACTCACAGAATTGGGGTATTCTTTGATTCCTAACTGCAATTCCTTCTAGAATAATGACCTTGGAGATTTTTCCATAAATGCTCAAGTACCCAACAGCTGACATACCAGATCATGCCTTGGTTGAAGATCAGAGCGAGGACGTTGCCACTGATGTCGAATTCTGTGTATGAAGGCTAGAGAAAATACATACACTGGGTTAGCATCTCAAACTAATGCACCCATACAAGTGGTTTCATGTCAACATGCCTAGGCCCACTGCTTCCCTTAATGACAGTAGCAGAATAATGACTAGAATACATAAAATGAGAAGCATGTAAACCTTTTCAATATCCAGAGACTCATGTTAGAAGCCAGTCACAAGGTTGGTAAAATGACTTAATGGGGAAAGGTACTCACTGCCAAGCATGATAACTTGCATCCTTTGACCTGGTGAGTCTACTTGTAGGAATTTATCTTAACAGTGTTACCTGAAATGCTGATAATTTAATGAGGAATGATGAAACCATTTAAGTGGCCAATAATAGGTGGGTACAAGATACTTTGTACCATGATATATTGTTCCTGAAAACTTTGACCATTTTGGAAGACTATATCAGTGAAAAATATGCTTTAATCTTAAATAAAAATATATTAGTCTACTTAGTATTTTCATGTATTATCTTATAAATAACTCTATATGGTTTCTTAAGAATATATAAGAAAGCCCTATAAACATTGAAAAGGACCAATAAGTCATCAGCAAATGGGAATGACACAGAATTTTGTATATTTAACATTTTCAACCAAAATGTGAAATAACTTTACAATAAAGTAAATATAGAAGAAGAAATATAGCAAAATGAAGAAAATACTTAACCAAATGCCCAGTTATCATATAAACAATCTTGTCCAACTTAGGAAAAAGCTGCTCTTGTAAAGGGGCCACCAATATATTGCAGTAGACGTTGGTCCCAGGACAGCCTTTCCAAAGACTTCCTGGTAACACCTTAGCCTTCCTAGCAGGAAAGCTTCTAAATTGATGGATGTCCTGTTAATTAGCATGGTCAATAAAATTGGTTTTACTTAGTTTTCAATAGATTAGCTCAGGGTAGACTAGCAAATTGAACATATAAATTGAGAAGACCAAGAAGACAGCATAAGACAGGCCAGGAGGGGGGTAGACTCCTAGCAATACTTCAAATCTTACTTTCTCCAGTCCCAATAATAACTTTATTCCTCAACCTACACATATATACATTCTATATACATATACATATATGCACATAAATACACATAATAATATGGACATATAGATATACATATAAACATATATCCGTACATGCACACATACATACATACATACATACATACATACATACATACATACATACACATGGCCACATACTCATAAATATACCACTTTGACCCAAGAGTATCTCATTGTTTTTATACCTAAGAACTTAAGAGGCAGATTCAAAATAAATTGTAAAAGAAGAGAATACCAGCATGTATTATATACATGTCTGAAATTACTGAAGGACAAACTTAAATAGTGTGGCAGCACATGTAAGTAGACTAGTCTCTGATTTGAATGACCCCCCCCCCAAATCTATGACTTTCAGGGCCTCTTCTCAAAGTCTTAAGAATTCCAGCTTCATTTATATTATTTCCTCCACCCACAAATACTATTATATTTCCTTCATAACTTAAAAATGTGGACAATCTACCTTGAAATTGATCTAGGGTATAAATAGAAAACATGGTAGAATAAGAATTAAGATGTGACATAATTTTAAAAAAATAGCCCTGTGTGTTTAATAAATACAAAGAAGACCTAGGTGATTTTAATATTAACTCAGTACAGTTAGACAGTTGATACATGTAAAGTATTTAGCCTGCAGGGTTTTGGGGGGTATTTTTGGTTTTGGTTTTGTTTTGTTTTGCTTTGTTTTGGAAGCACAATGGTCACAAAACAGCCTAAAGTTTATATTCTAAAATCAACAACAGAAAGTGTTCTTCACCTCAAAAGCTCATGAAATCAGAGATCTAACTTACCTGGCATGCATAAAAACTCAGCTTTATACCCTAGTTCCAACATAAAACATATATGGAAATGCATGTCTATAATCTGAGCAGGGGGGGGGGGTGAAGCAGGAAGATTGGAATGTTTGAGATCATTCTTGGGTCTATACAGCAAGTCAGAAGCTAACTTTGGATAGGTAAAATCCTATATAGAGAGATGAAGAAGAAGAAAGGGAGGAAGGAGAAACAAATGAGGGAGGGAAGGAGGGAGGAAGCAAGAAAGCAAGGAAGGAAGTAAGGGAGGGAGGAAGAAAGGGAGGGAGAAAGGAAGGAAGGGAGGAAGGAAGGAAGGAAGGAAGGAAGGAAGGAAGGAAGGAAGGAAGGAAGGAAGGAAGGAAGGAAGAAGGGGAAGGAGAGGAAGGAAAGAAGGGAGAACTGGAGAGAAGGAGAGAAGGGAGGGAGGGAAGAAGAAAGCAACAATTTCCTCTATTTGGACACTATGAGCACTAGATCTCCATCATAGGAGGGCTTTGTCCTGTCCTCTCTATGCTTTTTGCTTGGAGCTTGGTTTTTGCCCAGAGCCTGCATAACCCAGTACACATTTGAACAGTGCACAGTTGAGAGGTCTGTTCCATCGGTGGCCTGGAAGAGCTTTTTCCTGTCATTTCAAGAATCAAGCTTTCAACTGTGGTCTCTTTTGGTATCAGAATTTAGCCAAGTGTGGGACATGTGACAAACTCAACCCTTCTGGTTCTTACTCTTTTACTCTCCCACAAAGTCACTGTGAAAGAGATACTTGACACTTAACTAGTTGACTAGAAAAGCAGAAAGGAGCTGGAGTGAGGGCTCAGTGATCAAGAGCACTTGTGGCAAAAGGCCTCAGTTCAGTTCCCAGCACATACACAGCAAGGCTCACAGGTACGTGTAATTGCAGTTCCAAATGATCCAATACCTTCCAGTTTCTAAGGGTACTGATACACGTGTGGTGCACATGCATCCAGGTAGATACTCACACATTCATGTAAAATAAAAAGAAATAAATCTTTTCAAGCAAAGTACAAAGACACCCTGGGAATCCCCTACACTCCCCAAACACAGCAAAGGCAGGTAAAGGAATAAAGTATTGGTTATCTAAACTGATGGGAAACAGGAAGGATGTCAGGGTGTCCTCTGGGCCCTGTAGTCTTTACATACAGACATTTAATGTGATTTGAAAAATAAACTTTGTCCCAGTGTTTTCTGACTACATGAGCTGGACCAGTTACTCATCTCTTTAGGACCCAGTTTCTTCACAGATAAATTGATAAAAATAAATAGGCCAGGAATCAGCATGGTATAGTCCATGAACGCAATATGGGCCATCGGCTTTTGTCGGTGATTTTTGTTGTTGTTGTTGATGAGGACAGAGCAGCACCTCCTCCTTCATGCATTGTCTCTCACAGATTAGATTAAAACAGAGCTTCCTGGCTGAAGCAGAGAGTATAGTACTTGCAATGTCTAAAATATCACCCAACCCTTTTCAGAAAATGGTCACCTATTCCTTAACTAGAAAATTTCTGCCATCCCACTGTAACCTAAAATCTCATATTTATTGAAATCTAAGCCCAGTTGTTTAAAAGGCGTTGCTTCTTCCTAGACACTTTAGAAATGGAATCCACTATGTTACAGAGTAGATCCACAACACCCAACTCTAAAAAAGACACAATTATGAGAAAGCAAAATAGTAATGCAGATACGTATATGACTTGGAATGCCTTCTTTTGGAGCTGGGATTTCTGAAAACATGAGATTATATTATAAGTATTAAAACAATTAACTGTGCTATGTTAAGTATCAAACCAATACTTCATCAAATATCAATTAACTTATAATTGTTTAATTGCCTCTGAAGTAGGAAAAATGCATTAAAACGTAAATGCATGAGAAAGGGGGAAACAGCATGTCTCCTTGAAACCTGAGATGAGGTGCTGAGAGTAGTGTAGGAAGTTCACCCACAGCTGCTCACCACACCCACCCTGTGAGCAACAGAAGGACTCCTTTGTATTTGTTCAGAGAAAAATCACCAAGGGAATGGAAGCCATATTGCTTTACTTTGCAGGCATGGCAGTGGGTTAGAATCAGGCATCTACCCAGGGAAGACATATGGTTCACTGGACAAACACCCCGGGGAAAACCACTGTGTCCCTGTAAATCGAGTGATCTGGAGCAGAATGCTACCATACAGATGTTACAAAATGTAATTCAGGATCGCAGAGTCAATATACTCTGCCTTTGCAATGACCTTCCTGACCGTTTTTCGCACAATTTCCAATTCCCACAGCTGAACAACTCCACTTGGGGCTCTAGGGCAGTCTGGGTTGTAGATCCAGGGCAGTGGTGCTTGTGTGTGGTCTCCAGACTGGGCTCAGCAGGTCAGCAAGGAGGGGTAAGAAAAGTTAATATCTGGGTCCTGCCCCAGAGCTACTGAATAGAACTACTAAATTCTCCTAGGTTATGTGTGGACTCCACTATGCGACTAATTTGAGTAGCATGGATTTAGGATAAGCTTGAGCTTTAACTCCCAGGATGATTCAAACCTTGAGGCTGTGTCCTTCAACCTCGCTAAGAAGCAGGATCATGCTACACTCAGATTGACTCTATCCAAATACTAGGGTGTGGCATCAAAGGAACCCTGTTCACTCATTCTTGCTCCATCAAGGTACACCCAAGTCTTCTTACTGCCTCTGCATCATGCTGTCTTCCTGATGGCAATTTCAGACATCCTTGTATCTACCTCGGGAGCATCTTCTATCCTCCACCCATTTGTGCTTGGTCCATTCTACTAAATTTGTCTAATCCAGGCAGCATTTAAAGTTTTAAAAGCCATAGACTGCCTTCATTCTTTGCTAGAGTCTTTAAATGTCATGGGTTACAGAGATATCATGGTAGAAATCTGGTTAATGGTTGAAGTAAAATAGTCAGAGATTTTTAGTTGTAACTCCATCTGGCTGTATGTCATTAATTTAACCGTCTTGAAGCCTTTATTTGGAGCTTGTTATGGAATAGAAATAAAAGCTCCTTCACAGCATTGACAGTTTGTTTACTTTGAATGAAGAAATAATTTACAAGTGTAAATTATCTGTAACACTTCAGATATGTAGTAAATTCTATATAAAAATAGTCTGTTATCGAAGGCCAAATGACAGAACTCCACTCAGATGGTCTGATATCGTACATGTTTACGGAAAAGCTTGAGCCTCTCCATCAGATCTCAAGGGAATCTCTCGTGGTTTCAATCGCTATTAATACAGCAAAGATTTCCTTCAAACTACAAGCATAAAGATGATTGTGAATTTGTTCACACATGCCGGCATACAATCCTACATCTCTTCAGATCTCTTGACTCAGTTTGTTTAGCATGTAGGACGGGAAGCCCTGGGTTCAGTCCCTAGCACTGCAAGGAACCAGACATGGCTATGCCTGCCTATATTCAGTACTAGTGACACAGACAAGTTGTCTTAGGCCAAAAAGGAAGGTATTGACCAGCTTTAGGAAAAAAGTCCTTAGTGGAACATTATACTGTATAGGACATCCCATCAGATAGTCGCCAGAAGTTTCTATGAAGAGGCAGTTCCTGGACGAGTGCCATGCCAACATCACCGAGGCAGCCCATTGCTATGAAGTTGGAGGGTTGGCAGAGGAGCACAAGATATGGAGCTTGGGGACTTGGGTTCTGCTGAGCCTTAGTTCTGTGGGCAGGGTATTGAGTTTCTGAACCTTGAATTGCATTGTGAGATGTGAGTTGTGCATTCCTCTCATAGGGATGGATATGAAAATAAGAATAACAACTCGGGCTTTGTGGCAGAGCTCTTGCCTAGCATGTGCAAGGTCCTAAGCTCCATTCCCCACACCACAGAACAGGCAAAAAACCAGTGACTACTGAATGCTGAGAGCGGACCAGAGCTTCCGACATGGAACAAGGCTTCCAGGCTGCCACTGGGGCCCAGCACCCTTTCTCATGCTCACCAGCTGGATGGCCATGGCTAAAGCCCAGAGTGGACTTACTTTTTCCCACCAGCAAGTCACTGTACACCAGCAGAGGTAGGGACAGAACTCACTGAGACTACATCGATCACCAGGATGTCCAGAGGTGCTCACACTTGGGAGTTTTGTAGTGTCATCATAGCAGAGGGACTCTGTCCAAGCAAAAACTCATCATCTGAAGGATAGTGCATTTGCTGCTTTTCATAATGAATAACAAACACATGCTTATTAGGTGATTGTCCCTCCATTAAAAGGAAGGCAGTCATGATCTTTGCATTTTGCCCACCAGAATGCTTTGTTTTGTAGCTTTTTAGTAATTTCCTTACTTCAAGAATTTTTCTCTTGGGCCTGGAGAGATGGCTCAGCAGTTATGAGCACTGACTGCTCTTACAGGGGTCCTGAGTTCAATTCCCAGCAACCATACCACATCGTGGCTCACAACCATCTGTGATGGGATCCAATGCCCTCTTCTAGTGTATGTCTAAAGATAGCTGCAGTGTACTCATATAAATAAAAAAAAAATCTTAAAAACAAAAAACAGGGTTTGAAAGTTTTCCATCATGCGTGGAATGGAGGGGTCACTAAAAATGGATGTGACATTAAAGCTTAGACAATCAGCGGTATTGAGGGGGGGAAATAGGAAAGAACAAGCAAGGCATGACTATGATAAAGAAATATTACATGCTTGTTGGAGTGTATCATAGTCATAAATATCATAGAAAATCACATTGTTTTATATAATTAATCTACAATAATAAAAATAAATAAATTTATGCGATAGAGGACTAAGGTGACCAGTTGGTGGTAGAAAACAAGTTAGCATGACCAAGGCCTTGGGCTCAGTCCCCAGTTCTCAAACGAACTGCATGCTATAGTCTGGCAGTTAGTAACATGAAGATGGAGTAACACATCCAGTGAGGTCCCCAAAAATAGGCACGTAGATTATCTATCCCTGTATGAACACACATGTACATATACATACACAAATATACATATTTAATATATAATAAAATATATAAATACATAATATTTATGCACATATAAATAAGATTATTTACTTCATATAATTTATATAACCTCACTAGGATTATCTGTGCTTTTTATTTATTTTGATTTTATCGTTTATTTATTTTATATCCCAACGATGGTTCCCTCTACTCTCTTTCTAGATGTTTTCCCCAAATCTACCCTCCCTCTGCATCCACTGTTATTTTTTACTTTTATTTCTTTATTTTTTTTTTGACAGGGCCTCACTATGTAAATCAGAGTGTCCTTGAACTCACAAAGATATGCTTGCTTTTGTCTTCTGCGTGCTGGGATTAGAGGCATGTGCCACCACGTCGAACTGTGATTTTTATTTTTATATTTAACTTGATTAAACTTTCTAATTTCTCTACAATAATCTCACTATATTTTTGGAATTCCAAGAAGAAAAGAAATAGCATCCTGTGACAGAAATGGCCAGGTTTTCTCTTGGTTCCTGAAGCGTCTTGGGACTCTCTCCTCACCTCATCTTAAATTTTCTTTTCATTCGTGGTAAGTGGTTTATAGACCAAATTGCCAATTAACAAACCTAAAGCAGGAACAGAAAAACACTGTACGTTTCCCCTCTGGGACCCTGTCTCATTTTGTCTCTTCTTGGGAATGTCCTCTTCATCTTCTTGAAATCCTATTCAACGTTCAAGATCAACTCAGATGCCTCTTCCTCCACAAGGTCTTTGCATTGATGGAGGCATACCTCTCCATCCACATCCACCTACCCTCTTTCTCTCTCTCCCTCTCCCCCTCCCTTCCTCCCAATCTCCCTCATTTTCTTTTTTTCATTTATTTATTTATTTATTTATTTATTTATTTATTTATTTTTGGTTTTTCGAGACAGGGTTTCTCTGTATAGCCCTGGCTGTCCTGGAACTCACTTTGTAGACCAGGCTGGCCTCGAACTCAGAAATCCGCCTGCCTCTGCCTTCCAAGTGCTGGGATTAAAGGCTTGCACCACCACACCCGGCTCCCTCATTTTCTGAATACTCTCTCTCTCTCTCTCTCTCTCTCTCTCTCTCTCTCTCTCTCTCTCTCTCTCTCTCCAAAGACCCAGGACAATTACTATGTCCTTGCCATTTATGTTGTATGCCTTTCTTGATTCAGCTTATACAGTAAGAGTAGTGGAGTTTGTAAAATTGAAGAGTGAATATCCTAACAGTAGACAGTGTTATTTCTGCACTTAAGCCTGTTTTTCTCATTTGGAAATAATTTGGGATAATATGGCCATGCTCTCCAACATCTCAACAAAAACGATGTATTATGTAGAAATTCCCTGCTTTAAAAGTATTAGATCATTAAAAAATCTAAACACTGGACAGACAAATTAAAATCAAGACTTCAGGTCGAAGTTTCATCCTCTCTGTGGGCTCCAGCTTCCTCATCTCTATGCCCCTCAGAACCTTGCATGGATTTGCTCCAAGTAGCCAGCCCCAGCAGGCTTCCAAGGAAATTAGTCAGCCAGTTGGCAGGATGATATGATCCACAAAAAAAGAGATATGTCATCCAACATTAACATTTTATAACTTGTTTTGATTCTATGCTTTCCCTTCAAAGAACCTTCCAAAGGTAATATGAGAGAAAATTCGTTATGACTTAAAAACAGAAACTTGTTTCCTGTGCTTTGTACTAACCCAAGAGCTCTGTCAGCATACCATAAATAATAAATTTTAGTCATTTAATTACAGCTTTTATGCATCCAGGTCATGTTATATTGACTTCATACTCACAGTCAACTTTTCTACCACTTAAGAAGAAAGCATCAAGGGATAAAAGGCAAACAAAAGAGAAGCCATGATCTAAGAAAGAGATGGCAATTTTTATGTCTGCTTCAGAAGAGCTGAATCAGGCAAGGGAAAATAGAAATGAATCCAAGCCATAAGAATACCTCATAGAGAGCAATAGGAGAGCTGGGCAGGGCATCCGGGATCTGCTGCATTACCTCATGGCCATGTACCAGAGATCATTACCTAACTGCTTTTGCCTGATCCATGGGGACACCTTAAGTGAGGGTGACAGGGATGATCTAATAAAAGGCACTGTCTCAAAGTCAAGATAGCAAATACCCCCTTCACTGGTAAGGAGAGAATCATTACTGACTTAGAACACAGAGCCAGATCAACTGCCAACAGACAGAAAGAGTTCTTCCAGCTGCCATGGATGCCCTGATGATGTCAGGATGTGAAGATACAGGTTCAACTACACAGTCAGCACAGAACACTTGCTATGTGGCGAGCCTGGTTCAAATAACAGACATTTGTTTATTTGTTTTTTTTGTTTTGATGTGGTGGTGGTGGTGGTGGTGGTGTTTCATGAGTGCCTCATTATAAGAGGAGACAGGTATAGCAGTTTAAAAAGAAATATGAAATAATTGTGCATCTTCTACATAAAACAAAGCTATAAGCTGCAATAGCATTTGATGGGCTATGTTAGACTGGTGGCCAGAGAAGAACTCTGTGGAGGTGACATACTAAAGGAATGCCTAAGGACAAGAAGGGTTTGGCCATGTCCAACTCTAGGATAGCAGCATCCATTTGAAGGAGAAATAGAAAGGGCAAATGAAAAGACCATCTTGTGCTTGAAAAGTTTTTTTAAAGTCCATATTTGTGGACATGAGAACATAGCAAGTAGACTGAGGCAGAAAGCAAAGAAACAAACTTTCAGGTGCTGAGAGCCCTAAAATGGTATCTGGGGCACATTCACGGTGCTCACAAAGCCATTGGGGACGTAAGCACGGGGCACCATCAGTTCTTCAGTTCCTATTATGAAGGATTAACTGAAACCAATTTTCCTTGCACAAATGAGCAACAAAGGTCTGTTGGCAGGGTTAGACCACAGAACCATGGATGCTCTGCCACTTGCCTTCAGTTTGAGGGAGATTTTTCACTTGGGCTTAGAAGAAAGGCTGATGATAAAGGCAATACCAGAATGGCTCAGAGAAACCTGTGCTATTGTTTCAGAAAGCTAGACTGCCCCGGGGCTCCATTTAGTAAAGCCCTGTCAGCAAACTGGGTCTTCCTTGAAATCTCCACAGTCTCCTGCTGTTCTCTCTGTCAGGCTCTTAGCCTGTGAGCCTCAGAAAGCCAACACCATATTCACTGAATCCTTTCAGTCCCTCATGTACCACATAGCAACTGGCGCGTGGTAATTACCTAGTCCAGCAGCAAAATTCACAGAGAGATACAGAGTATACAGTTTATAGAGATCTTGTATCAGCACAGATTGACTTCATGGGAAGGAAACTACCTGTGGGGCCAAGATTTCCTTCCACATTTTAACAGACAGTTTGTGGTCTATTACTTTAAAGAGCCTAAGCTAATTTTAATTCAGTATTAGAAAATATGATGCTTAAGTCTGGGCTCTTCTGACTTATAACTGTACTGATGTCATCTCACAAGATGACCCTCACTCATGTAACTCAGAGGCAGCCTGCCAATTGTAGAACATGCATCAACAATGAGTCACAGAGGAAAATATCTAACACAGGAAAAGTCAGTATCATACTTACATATCCATATTCTAAGTCCCAGCACCAGCAGTAATTGCAGAACCTCACGAAACACGCTCTGAGAAAGTCGCCAATGAGGATCGTGACATATGTGGTCAGGACATCAGAAACGGTGAGACGCACAAATTCCTGGTGTGATACAATCTTTATTAGTGCACACATTTCTGTCTTCAGATAACCTTAATGTTGGTATCAAAACTTTTGTGTTGCTGTCACTGGCTTGAAGACTACAGTTAATGATAAAAGAAAAAATTAAGGCATATCTAGTAAATGAAAAATAACTTCATTGTATTTTGCTACTCTCAAACTGTCTCCATCCTTGAATCACTATACTGGCATCTTCTTTTGACTGAGAAACTTTATGATACTAAAGTTTAAAAGCAGGTTAAAAAAAATACTTTCCATGCAGAAATTTTAGATTTGTACCTGGCATTGAATTATATATTTTTAATATGTAAAGTATATGGTAAACAGATCAAACTTCAATGATGTTCTTTAAAAAGCACTTGTATTGGTTACCTTCCTTCTTGTTGGCCAAATTGGTGTTGAGAAGCTATGTAAGAGGGTAGGGTTTTTCTTGGCTTACAGTTGACAGGAATACGATCCATTAACCAGCGAAGCATCATAGCATAAATGTGCAGTCGCTGATCACATTACCAACAAGTGAGGAAGCAAAGACTGAACAACAGAGGAGTTCAAGCTAATGCCTCCCCATAACTCCCCACAGTTACCCACTCTCTCCAGCATGGTTCTAACTCCTAAAGATTGATCACCTTTCAAAACCCCATTATCCACTCACAATCAAGTTTTCAAACACTTGAGCCTATAGAGGATAGTTCACATTCAAACCACAATAGTGATTTTTTTTCAAAAATGAGTTATTAAAAATCTATAGAGCAAGATATGTAGTATGAACATATTTTAAGCAAATTACCTCACGTATGTATGCATACATGTATTATATATATATACTTGTATTAAATATATATACTTGTATTTTTAAAAAGTTCTAGGAAAATCAAGTCCCTTCTGTGGTGTGAGTTTGAATTAAAGACAAAGTATATGCATTGTGAGACAGACAGGAGGGTCATTATTACCTCATAGAAACATATGACATTAAATATTAATAAAAATGACAATCACAAATTTTCTCCACCATAGTTCATTCCTGCTGTATCTTTTCTATTTCTCTCCAATAATCTGTGCCTTGAAGACTAAAGACACTGAATATATAAAGTTATAATTGTGCAGAAATACTGCTGCTCAAGGATGGAAATTTAGTTCAGTTGACAGAGTGACCGACCAGATAGCACATACAAAACACTGGGCTTAACCCCCAGCACTGTGTAAACCAGCTGGGGTAGAACCAGTGATCCTAGCACTCAGGAGGTAGAGTCAGGAAGAACTGGAGTGTTAGGTCAGCCTCAGTTACACAGTAAATTCAAATCAAGCCTGAGGTCTGTGAGACCCTATCTCAAAAAAAAAAAAAAAAAAAAAAAAAAAAAAAAAAAAAAGAAAAGAAAAGAAAAGAAAAGAAAAGAAAAGAAAAGAAAAGAAAAGGTAGTACTATTAGTCTATATGAAGTCTTTGATTTGACTTTCATCCATCTAGATGGTTTCCTCTTGAAAATAATAAGTGCATTGTGTCATAGGGCAAGTAAGCATATGACAGTCATCAGTGAATGTCCAGCCACATGCTTCAGACCTGAGCGTACCAAACTCCCAGCCTCGTGAGCCACCATCTTAATAGCTAACATTTGTTTTATAATATAAATGGAATATATACATCAACTCCCTTAGGTACAATTTAACTATAATGTAAATAAAATAAAGGCAAAAGATTATTGAAAACTTAATATGTATTTTTAAATTATTTTAGCCTTACTGCCCATGCAAAGCAACACCCATGACAAATGACTATAAGCAGAAGGGCATTTTGACCTCAAAGCAGAGGAATCAAAAGAAAAAAAAATGATAGAAAGGAAAGAGAGCCTTTGCCAGTAGGTGTTTTCAAACTGGGACAAGTGGTTTCTCATCTTTGCAGAGGAGACAGGAGAGATTCCGGCATACAGATCTCTGTATTATTCTTGCATTACTCTTCTTTGTTTGTTTGTTTGTTTGTTTTCAGTCCTATTGGCCTTATTTCAGACCATCGTACTCCTTCCTCTTTCAGGGTACTCGACCCTACATACAGTCTTCATCAACTAACCTCACCTAATTCACTTCCTGTCTCAGTTTGTACCAACAGATAGCCATTATTAGAGCATGACTGGGGCAAGCCTCCTTCACTTGACTTACACAGGGAAGTGCTGTAAAAAGCACTCAGTTCCATGCATTTTATCTTTGTCTCATTGCCAATGTATATTTGAAATCTTTTTATAATTATATTGTTAATGGCCTTGCCTCTTCCTGTTTAAAAAAAAAAGGTGGTAATTTTCACAAAACTGTGGTCCAAATTTTAACCCATTTATACCTCTAGTATCCAACAATGCTGGGTACATATTACTCATTAAGTAAATATGGAATGAATGAATGAATGAATGAATGAATGAGTGCCAGTAACTCCTAGCTGTTTTGAAATGTGACCTTTTTTATTCTACATTCTCATTCTCCCTTTTACTCCCTGGTCAAGATGCTGACGACTACCGTGAACTAGAGGTAGGTTGGGAGGATTTTGTTTTTCTATGCCCAATCTTTATCCTTTCCCAATTCTATTTACATAGAATTCCTAGGGAGGATCTGAATATAGTATTGTAAACTCTAAGTATCCATTTACAGATTGGGGAGGAGATGCAGGGATATCAAGAAATGAGAACCCTAAAATAATGGCTCAGCCACCTAAAGAACATCATCCAAGCTCAATTCCTGTCACACTGGACAAAGCACCCTGAAGAGCATCTCACACATCACAACTTTCCTCCCAGGCATTTAGCTGAGATGTTTGGACAGCTTAGGTCTTTAAACCCAAAAAATCACAAACAGGTCAAGGCAGAACATGTATAATGATAGTATAAAGGAATATATATATATATATATATATATATATATATATATATATATATATATATATATATATGAATGAGTTCCAAGGGAGATGCCCACAGCTTGTGCCTGGTGATAATTGTATTTCATGGGGACAATTGAGCACTGAACAGAGATGAAAACTCTACACCCCTGTTACATAGGTGAGATTTAGCTCCTGCCATTGACTTCCTGCAAGGTCGTGAGTAAATATCTCTGTATTCTCATCCATACAGTGATGATATTTAGGTGGCTTAAAATTTCAAGGAGTTAATGCTTGACACACAAGAAGGCAATCGATATTAGCCATCCTCACTATGGTCATCGGCCCTTCGCTTCTTATTTTTCTTTAAAACACTGTCAGCAATAGCTTCGCATGCCTACTTGGCCCGCCCTTTTTTTGTTTTGGGGGGATTTTTTTTTTTCAGAGCTGAGGACCAGACCCAGGGCCTTGTGCTTGCTAGGCAAGCGTTCTACCACTGAGCTAAATCCCCAACCCCTACTTGGCCTGCAGTTAATGTTCTGTTGTTTGTCTCTCAAATACCAGTGGAGGTAATAATTACTATTTGAGAAACACTACAGAGTTGAAAGGAAACTCAATTTGTTGTGAGGTTTTATTGTTTGTTTGTTTGTTTGTTTGTTGTTTGTCTGTTGTTTGGTTTGGTTTGGTTGTTGTTGTTGTTGTTGTTTGAAGAACCAAGAGAGCTTTGAGTACCACAGTATCATAAAAGAGAACAAAGTGGATGGTATTCATGGAAAGGAGGAGCAAACATCTGGAATAATCCCATGGAACCATGAGCTTTCAGAGCACATCTTCATAATTATGTAAACTCTGCTACCTTTACTACTTCTTTTAAGTAAAATGGCTAAAGAGCTGAAATGTTTCCAGATGCAATGGTGGAGATATGGATACCATGAGGGCCAGTGCTCACCAGCACTCAAAGCTGTATCCATGTTGCTTTCACTCTCTCGGATCCCAGCCTATAGCTCCCCTTCCTTTTGCTTTTTTTAATTCAAAGGGGTATCAAGGACTTATGGGAGACATAGAACAGCCCGCAGGAGAAGGGATATGTCTCTTAACAGAATATTGAAGGAAAGAAGAGAATGGCAGTAAGAAGCAATGATGAAATGAGAAAGTCGCTACAATATGACTCAGAAACACACAATATGTTCTGAGATATACAGCATGTTCTTAGACATACATCATGTTCGGAGACATACGTCATATTCTGAGACATGCAACATGTTCTGGGGCCTTAAAGAGGGAGAATTTGTTAAGGCATAGGTAAAAGTACTAAGGCCTAGATGGAATGTTGAAACCTAGGTAAAATGTTAAGGCCTTGGTAACAGTTACTTGGCTAGCCTGCCATTATAATGAAACTTTCTCATATATTTTTGCTGTTATTAGGAAACTTTCTAATGCCAAGATTGATTATATATTCTGTTAAGTTTTGTGCCCTTGGAAACCAATTAAGATAAATACCAGTAGAACTGTTTTGTATAGTTACCCACAATAACCCTGGGCCGAAACCGACCACCCAGCAGCGCTTCCTGCACCTGTGTATAGGTTTTATGGTATAAGCTGCCCCTGGGCTGGACCCCAACCTAAGAGAGACACCTGCACCAATGTAAGAAACTATTTAAAATAAGACTTTCATTTTGAGGAGGGGTCTTGTAATATTTACACTCCCAAGACTTCCTAGGGTACTGACATCCTACTTGGCAGAAACAGACATGGACATGTAACTATAACTGTTACATGTACACACACATGTAACTAACATCTTGGTTGGCAAGCTAAGACTTGAATGTTAGACAAGTCTCATCCTGGTAGACAAATTATGATATAGATATTACACAAAGCAAGTCCCGTATCACACTTGAATACTCCAACCAATGGAAACAAGATAAATGTCCAACAAAGACATGTTCCTAAGGAAATCCCCTATACCTAAATCCTGATTGGTGGAATGACTTAGGACAGATGTTTGGGAATTTGGGTTTTAAAAATCGTTAGAATCTTAACTTGGAGTCATGGTTCAGTTTCTAAGTCTGGACCGTGGCCCTGGTTGATCAATTCTGGGGTGTATGCTCAATAAACTAGCCCTGTCTGACTGAGATTAGTGTTCATGTGGTTTCTGAGGTGATTCCTGGACCCCAACAAATTAAATACATAGTTCATGTTTTATTATGAGTTTGCATGATGAGTAAATATCACAGAAACTTCTACATCAGAAATATAAATTTGTATAAGAATGATATATCACATCTAATTAATCTGTCTCCTTGCTCAGAAATAGCCAGCCTATATCTTTTTTTATTTATATATTAGATAATTTCTTCATTTACATTACAAGTGCTATCCCAAAAGTCCCCTATACCCTCCCCCCGCCCTGCTCCCCTACCCACCCACTCCCACTACTTGGCCCTGGCATTCCCCTGTACTGGGGCTTACAAACATTGCTAGACCTAGGGCCTTGCTTCCCCAGTAATGGCCAACAAGGCCAACTTCTAATAATATACCAGCCTTTATCTTATTCTTTAGAGTTAATTCTACTGATCCTGTTTGCTTGTCAGAGGATGGGTTTCCTAGCTTATTCCAGCCAAAATCATCTTAAACACTAAGTTTGCACAGTGTGGCTTCTAAGTGTTTCAGTACTAAATGCAGATCGAGGGGGTAGATTAGGTGATTAAACGGCTCCTCAGAACCTACTTCACAAGGAGCAGCACATACCCACAAGTGTCTGCTTGTTTCTGATAGAACAAATTACCACAAACAGTGTTCACTAATAATACAACTACTTTCTCACAGTTCTGGAAGTCAGAAGTCGAAAATCAAAGCCCAAAAGTGAGGAGAATCTGTTTCTCTAACTTTTCTAACACTTAGAGGTTGTCCACACTCCTTCAGCCATTGCTCCTTCCTCCATCTCTAAGGTACATCATTCCAACCTCTGCTTCCATTGTCAGATCCCCATTCTCTACCTTTGACCCTCTGCCCCATTTTAAGAGAGACCCCTTGTTATTTCACTAGCCTGACTCAACATAGTTCAGGGCCTTTCAATTTGATAAGCTCCTAAATCTGTGAAGTCCATTTTGCCAAGTAAGGCAACAGGCTCACAGATTTGAAGAGTTAGCAGCATGTGAACAACTCGGAAAGTCCCTCTTTTACCCACTACACTGTAGCCCACAAGTATCTCTCTTTTAAATGCAGACAACTTTTTTTTTTCTTCGTATATGTTTTTAGATGCATGCATAGCATGCAAAAGTCCTGACTATCTAGCAGACAGCACTAAGGAGCTTATCTTATCTTCAAATACTTACAAAGTAAAATAAGACACAGTATTTTTACATTCTCTATTCTATCTTCAATCACATAATTCTACTGTTTTACATATAGTATTTAACTTTCCCTCCAGTAACTGAAATCACAATTGACTTAATTGTAGTCTCATGGACATCAGAACAAGTGTGAGGTTTTTTTTGAGTTCACATTGGCTTATATTGCATTACTTCAGTAAGACTTGTGCTAATATATTAATTTTCTTTTTTTTAACATTTATTTATTGTTATAAATAAGTACACTGTAGCAGTCTTCACACCAGAAGAGAGTGTCAGATCTCATTACGGGTGGTTGTGAGCCAACGTGTGGTTGCTGGGATTTGAACTCAGGACCTCTGAAAGAGCAGTTGGTGCTCTTACTTGCTGAGCCATCTCACCAGCCTGGTTTTCTTATCCTACAGAAAATATTACTTTAAAAATCTGTTCAAATAATTCACAAAGACTACATGACTGATACAGCTGAACTGCTGTCTTCTAGGAATACTAAAATATACTTAAACTTTACTGTATTTCGTGAACTAAAGTTGAATGCACATTAAGTGTGCTTTCTCCAATGAGATAAAATTACAAGCTTCACAAAGCATAAAGAGTCTGTACAGAAGTCGGGGACCTGGAACAGCATCTTTGGTTGTTTTTGTTCAGTTTTTAATTTCCTCTATTGGATGGTAAGCAAGGAGATCTTATTTCTTTTATCTGATAAGATATCACTAGTCCTAGACTAGGGTCACTTACATAACCATTATAAAAACAAATAACTTAAAATAGCATTTCCTTTAAGGCTGAAGGGCAAATTATTAGGTAAAAATTGATATCATAGAACCACTAGAGTATTGTACTCAAAGAGCACTTTTTTTATAAAAACAAATAGCACTAAATAGAACTCCACATGAATGCCATTTGAGTCTGTATCTAAATTTGGGTGCTTTGTTAGACTATAATAGGAGGCATGGTTCTCTTCACACGATTGTAAGCTATCTTTTTATACACGATCTGTAAAAAGAGAAAGTGTTTATATCAGTCTCCCTGAGCTAATAAATTTGAAATTCAGAGCCAGAAAATGCTAAATCTTCAACAAACAGCCCCCATTTTTATTAATAAATAAGAAGCAAAAAGCCTTGGAATTTTGGAAGAAATACTCAGTCCATTTGACCACTAAGGATGTCTACTTCTCTTTATAATGTTACCTGCCCCACCATTGTTTCCCAGCAGGGACCTCGAGGGACATCTGCAGGATGAACAAAAAAGGGTGGTCCTGTGGTGTTCCCAGAGAGCCCAGAGAGAGATTCATTGTAAGCCTTAATCATGTTGGCTTCCCACAGGGTAATATTGGCCTTCACGAGCTTCTCCTCTTCAATCTAGAAATCAAAAAGAAAAAAAAAAGTGGAAAGGAAAATAACACAGCACCGTTTCAGAGGCAATTCTGGTAATCTGCAGACTGGGAAAGTGGCACACTGATGACAAGGACAATCATGACCGTAGACTCACCTTGTTGTTAATCTCATCCATCAAGGCGAGAATGAATACATACAAGTTGCCTAGAAGAAGAGCAAAAATGCGCCCCAGGAGCCACTTCAGAGCAATGAGAGGATGGTAATCTTCCAGTTCAGCAAATAAGTCAAACAGTGTGGGACAGAACATCCCCAGGAGGGACATAACCATGTTCATCTACAAGGAGACACGGTTGGAAAGGTTTTCAGAGAGGTCCCTTTAATATTTTATAAAACTAAAGATTAAGCCATGCATTCTTAATATTTGGTCTCAATAAAAGAAAGGCGATATCCATCTCATATTTACAGGTTATTTATATTATGAGTTTGTGTGTGTGTGCCCATAATCCTTGGTATTACTCGTGTGCATGTTTCATCACTCTGCCCAGAGAACACACTGTTGTATGTGGCTGCTGATTCTGATATGCTGATGCATGGCACTTTGGATATGATCTGTTTGACAATGAGATAAAGAGAGAGAAAAGACTGGAAGTAACTTTTGCAACCTGTTCTCTAAATACCTGCCTCAAACTGTGAGCACTAAACATTTTATTTCTCCCTGTACACTCCATATTTTGAGTGATTAGAACTACCAGAATATATTTAGAATATAGTTGCTATTTTTCCAAGTTTTTAACTAAGAATACCTTATTAGGATGATCAAGAGGATACACAACTCAGCATGATATAATATAAAATCAGCATGAAACATTTCCAACTGAACATAAAATTTGAGCATATTCTGTGCAACTCTACACAAAGACAATTTAGCCTTTGTACGGGGTGATATTTGAGTCCCCGTTATTGTCATTTGTACCTAGAGATCAGAGTTCCTCCAAAACAGATAATAAACTATTTCCTACAAAGACTAATTCTTTTCTGTAGACTGAGATAGGCCAGCATAGAATTCACTGTGCCCAGGTGGCTTCAAACTCTCTAAACCTCTACCTCAGCCTCCTGAGAGATGGGAAGACAGCGAATGACAAGCAACTGTTTATCATTTAGTGTGGTTCATTTATACTGAAATATGACCATTGTGTAATGGGCCAGAGCAGACTGAACATTTCACTTATAATTGTTATTAACATTATGAGAATATTTTGAAAACAAACTTGGTAAATGCTTTATGCTGGGTTTTTTTTTTTTCATTTAAGGGGGAAAAAAATACTCTACTTAATAACTGCCACTTTACAGGTTTCCATGGAACAAGTGTGATACTGTTATTTCTAAATGTGTGGTTTGTTTCTGTTTTTACCACTTTTTAAGCTTCTATACTGCTTTGATGTAGAGGCTTTTTAATATTTCAATTACCACTTGCCAGCCAAAATGTTTCTAATAAACTGTACATTTATGAAGAAACTGTACATCTCAAAATTCTTCTCTGTACAGAGCTTTGAAAATGTTTCCATCTGGAAAACCTAACCATGTCATGGCATAAATCTGTGCATGCTTTGAAAATGCTCAAACAAATCCACATTAATGTCATGTGGTACACAGAAACATTTTATGAAAGGGACCAGGCTCTAGCAACAACCCAGGATGACTGAGTCTCTAATCCTAAATATGTACCCTAATCGCTTCTCTCCTACACAGTAATTGAAAAGATTCAATTATTTGTGAACAAAACTGGCCAAGACTTAGCCTTCCTCATTTGAATAGCTGAGGGTCAAAGGCTTTTTTAAGTAAGAGACTAAGATATGTCATTAGAATTCATGTGAAAAGCCTGGAAAATTAGGCAGGCAGTATGATGCTTCTTATGAGATAGACATAGGGACAATGGACAAAGGAATCAGGACCTGGCAGTTATAGAAGTGATATCTTTGGAGGAAGCAGTGTTGGGTTATAGGAAGAGTCTTAGATTTGAAGTCAAACTTCCAGGCTGGCACTCTAGTTTTCCTAACTTTGCCTGCCACACAGTCTACTATGATCTATCCTTCTCTCTGTAACATATTTTCTTCTCTCTTTGCCATTCTAACTTCCCATCTTTGCTGACATCAAAACCCCAACAGCACAACAGAAATGACTGCACTACAGTGGAAAATGTTGGATGCGGGTGGTTAGCCAGGGAGCAGAACAGGGAGCAGTAGGCAGAGAGCACCCTTGTCTCACACTCAGCTACAGAAGCACAACCCACAAAACGGCAAGTCTCAGTTTCTTAGCACGTCAAAAGCATGCAGAGACGAACTTCATTTTTTTCCCACCACCCAAGGGTGTCAGGATCTTGCTGGGCAAACTCCTGGGATCGCTTCACAGCCCAAAAGATGAGGTATCCACTTGCACCAAGTGTTAGGAACACGAAGAAGTTAGCAAGAAACCTCAGGAATCGGATGAGGTGGATGTTCTCCTCCACCTGGGCTGCTCTCTCTTCTATGATGGCTTCCTGCAGCCAGACATAGCAGAATGGGAGAGAAACACAGACGTGAGAAGGATCATGAGATGAGAAAAAAAAAAAAAAAAAGCCGGTGGCGCACGCCTTTAATCCCAGCACTTGGGAGGCAGAGGCAGGCGGATTTCTGAGTTCGAGGCTAGCCTGGTCTACAAAGTGAGTTCCAGGACAGCCAGGGCTATACAGAGAAATCCTGTCTCGAAAAACAAAAACAAAAACAAAAAGACACAAAAATGTAAACTAAAATCTGAAATTCTGTAAAGTGGGTTAATATAGACAGAAAAAGACCAGTTAGTGAGCTGGTAGGGCAGGAGTTTGGGGCCAGCATCTGCTAAATAGCAAGCTTGAGGCTAGCCTGGGCTATACAAGACCCTTCTAAAACATCCCAGCATAAAAATAATAACAGAGAGCAAACGGGAAAAAGAGAGCATACTCTTAAATCTTAACACTAGGAGAATCTTCATTCTCAATGGCACTCGCCTGTCCTTTCTTTTGGGGGTGGGGGGTAGGGGAGGGGAGATGGAATGTAAGGCTTGACTTTTATGAAACAATTTCATATGGGTTATGTTGGCCTTGAACTCACTTTGTAGCTGAGGCTGAACTTGAATTCCTGATCCTTCCGCCTCCATCTCCCAAACGCTGGATTACACATCTGTGCAAAGTCTGCTCTCCCAGTATTATTTCTAAAGACATTTCCTAAGGTCTTAGGATCTATTTACATACCAAGCCTACATGTTTCTGTAAATAGCTAGTGAGCACTGTCATATTATCTGAACTATATGATATTAATAACCAGCAAACTATTTTAACCAAATAGCATTATTTTATTACTAAATTAGGAGAAGAAAAGTCCCAGAGACAAAAGTGCATCTGCTCTGGGTCACACGGTCTTTTTGTCATAATCAGACTTGTGTCTACCTCGTGGTCCTCAGCAATGATGAGAGGATCTGTCTCATAACTGTCAAGATATTTGATGATTGAGGTCGAACGCCTCCCTATGTTAGTCTTAGAAATCAGGATAAGCTTCTGGGGTCTGTGCCTTTACCTTAAAGTTCATCGTGATAGAGTTAAACTTGTTGTCGGCTGTTTCAGGGTTACCAATCAGATAGTCCCAGCTACAGAACACCTTCCAGCTGAAGTTGAAAGTGTTGTCATCACCACCGCCATCATCACCAATATTTTTGGTCATCCTGTAAAAGCAGGAGTGTAATTCAGCAGCCAGAAGGAAGGAAGGGGGTTGGGGGGAGAAATGAGAAAACAGCAATCACAGGTAAATTGGAAATGCAACGTCTGGAAAATATCTCTAAATAGGTTTATTGATATAAATAGACAATGGGAACACTGATGCTTAAATTTTATGGGTTTCATATTCCTTAATTTTTTCATTCTGTGGCTATCAAAACCTATTGTACACTGATGATTTAAATACCTATAGAGGCTGGCAGGAAGCTGACCAAATAAATCCCCTAAAGAGAGAAGGTGAGATTATTTTAAGGGTGATATACAAAGCTGTCTGAACTGTACTCTTCAAAAGAAACTGAGACAAAGACTGGATTGTTAAAAAAAAAAAACAAAAACAAAAATAAACAAACAAACAAAAAACCAAAACAGTGTAATAAAAAAGGCATAGACTGAGGCCCGAATCACTGGCCCTGTCTTTGCTTACAATCCATTTCCCTCACTGAGCACCATGACAGCAAAGACTTCATCCTATCTATCATTAAGTTTCCAGGCACTGGATAGCTCCTTAGATTGGTTCTTGTTAAAGATATTATAAATTGTTTTAAAAGAAAATAGAGGCCAACTTGGCACTGGGAAATATCACGAATAGCTTTTTGTACTCATGCTTGCTATGGGATTGCTTTCCAATCTGTCCTGACATTGTAAAAGGATTGGCATTGTCAGCTTCACTCTGTAAATATCTGCCATTCATCCTGGATGGTGTTTGGGAGAGAAGTTTGCATTTTGAAACTCCTAAGTCTAGATCCAGCTCATAAAGCAGTGACATGAAAAGGAACATGGTGACTTTAGGTCTCTCATATGTCACCGCCCTTCTGTTCCAAGCACCTTTGAAAGAAGGCCAACTGCAGTTTGGAGAGGAGGAGGAGCCAGTCATGTGCTATGGTGGATCTGCCAGGAGGTTTTGTTCCTGTAGGCAAGGAACATGAGTCTTTCTCATGTTCTCACAGAGCCTTTAAAGGCAGCCTTAGGGTTTGATATCATCATTAGAAACAGATAACATTATTATCTGTGGTGGAAATATTATGAAAATGTCTTGTAATATGCTTAGGTTTCATGAGCTGATATTTTAAGGAAAATTTAACACAAGAGCTATATCATAGCATTTTAATTCTAAAGGGTCTTAAAATGGACAAAAGATGTTATTTATTTATTTATTTACTTACTTACTTACTTAAATTATTATTAGTGGGAAACTGAGTCAGGCTTTTACTGTGTAGTCTTGGCTGTCTCTGTAGATCAGGCTGGCATTGAACTCACAGACATCTACCTTCCTCTACCTCCAAAGTGCTGGGATTAAAGGTGTGTGCCACCACAACCCAGCAAGAATAATTTTAATATAGATTGTAAAACTATAAGAGGCCACCCAGAACAAGCTAGAGATACATCTTTGTCACCATGCGATGGATAGATGTATCCTCCTCAGAGATTAGGAAAATTAAAATGCAGGTAGAGCAATGGTTCTCAGCCTTCCTTGTGCTGTGACCCTTTAATAGAGTTCCCCATGTGCTGACCCAGAACCCAGTTAATTTATAACTGTAAATTTGCTACTGTTATGAATCATAGCATAAATATCTGTTTTCCAATGGTCTTAAAGGACCCCTATGAAAGGGTTGTTACACCCCCAAGGGCTCATGACCCCACAAGTTGAGAATCACTTAGAGGCTGGTGTTCAAAACTCCGTTCTGGCTGTGTGAGCTTGGCCTGGTCATAAAGCCACTGAACCTTAAATTTTCCATCTACTCTGCAAGAACAACTGATATGTCCTCATCTCACTTCACAAAACAGCCTGGAGGAACAAATTGGTCCAAGGGAAGGCAAAGAGCACAGGTGGCAAATAGTGGGCAACAGAACTTTTCACCTACAAAAAAAAAAAAAATGGTTTGAAACAAGTCCTAAGGGCAGGTGGTCCTCAGTTCTCTGTTATTTAATAGTCTGTAAAATGGTATTAGAGTTATTTTGTAATGTTTAGGAGGTGAAAGGTTTTCTCTGGAGACAGAGCTCAGAGTGCTCACCTCACATGCATGAGGCTTTGTATTGAATCCTCAGCACAACATAAGGCATGGTTGTACATGATTGTAATTCCATCACTCTGGAAGAAATAACCTCTTCCAGGTCAGCCTGAGATACATGAGACCCTGTCTCAAATAAATAAATAAATAAATAAATAAATAAATAAATAAATAATACAAGAACTACATAAAACAGAATAACTAAAGGTTTTAATGATGCATGGTAAGTACAGGTTAGGCAAATACTGATAATTATTCGAAATATAAATTACGGTTTTGTTAGAGATTCAGAAATATGGATATTGCCAACTTTCCCATTTTAAAAACTACTTATGTTTATGCTTATATCAGTTTATATCAGATTATGATATATGTTGGTTTACGATACATACAAGCTAGTATATGTAGATAAAACTTGAACATCATTTACAGCTTACATGAGACGATATAAGGCACAGGAGGATGTTTTAGTCTATTCTATGAGTACTATTCTTGCCAGGCTCCTAAACAGAAGTAAATATAGGCACTCTCAGGGCGACTTGCAGTAAGGAAGCCTTGGGAAAGCTGGGGTGGTATTAATAAGCTCCTTCTTCAGCATGCCATCAATGAATTATTCAGCTCTTTCCAGCAGTTTGATAGATGTGAGCTGTGCCAGTTAAATCCAGAAATTTTGGCTTTTAGAATTGCTTTGGTAAGAACATCTAGATTTGAGAAGTAAATCACTTTCAGTTTGAGATTATTAGCTTCAAACACTAGAGACACTGATGGCTTCCTAGCCACAGTGAGCATTACAATGTTCATCTGTGCTAGTCTGCCTTTAAAACATATCTATTGCATTTATGACAAGGGTTTCAGATTTTGAAGAAGAAGGAGAAGGGAGGAGATGACATAAAATTAAGGCAACCAACCACCCATTTGCCAAGAATTCCCACGACTTTCAGACCTAAAACAGGAGAGTCCTGGCCTAACAAAAAATTCTACTTTGAACGCTCAAAATAGTTTCTTTTATATTTTACTTTCTAACTTAGATCATTTAAAGTAGACTTTCCTCCTACTTTGTGGGTAAGGTTTATGAAGTACAGGCAAGGTAACAATGCTATTATATACCCTCCTTGATTTTAGTAGTCAGGTCCTGTGGTGCTTTGAATAAGCTTGGTCCAGGGAGTAACCCTATTAGGAGGAAGTATGTCATTTTGGGGGTGGTTTTGAGACTCTCTTTCTAACTGCCTGGAAGTTAGTCTTCTCCTAACTGCTTTAAGACCAAGATGTGGAACTCTTGGCTCCTTCTCCAGTGCCATGTCTGCCTGGACCCTACCATGCTTCTTGCTATGATAATAATAAACTGAAACTCTGAACCTGTAAGCCAGCCCCAGTTAAATGGTGTTTCCTATAAGCATTGTCTTGGTCATGGTGTCTCTTCTCAGCAATGGAAACCCTAAGACAGGTTCCTGTCTATTCAAGTGATGAATCCCATAAACCCACTATTATCTCAATCGTACAGAGGATTCAAGCAGGAGGTGGCAATAGAAAACATGACAAATGATTTCAATAAGATATCATGAAAACATGTATCATGACATGATACAAACATTCAGATATCATCTATTCTTCTACCAAATATTGTTTCCAGTGTTGGCAGTGGGAGTGGAAGCCATGAATATCCTGACAAAGCCAGGATTTTCAATCACTTTAATCATATAACGAATCACCAAAGCTCCATGAGAAGAGGAGGTCCAAAATCAGACTGGCCTGGCTCAAATATGAGTAATTTTGAGACGAGAAAGTAGAATTAGTCCCTAGCCACCATCTTAAATGGTATCTTTGGGCAAACTTGAAAGATCAGCCATAACTCGTTGAATATCTTTAAAATGTGAGCTCTCCAAGAGCAAGAGTTTGCCAAACACCAGAAATATGATCCATGGACAGCACAACAGACATCAAAGCCCTAGTAACTGCACCCAGAAGACATAGAATATCGCAATGATAATTTTATGTGGATAACATGATGAAATGTTAATACTTATAAAGTAAATTATATTATCAAAATTACATTTATTTTCTCTGTAAAACACCACTAAAAACATCTCACATCTATTGTGCTTGCCTTATTCCATACCTTGAATTTAAATAATCTGAATTTTAAGTAATTTGAATTCACTTCCCAGAATATTATTTTATCTGTCACAGGTCTATTAATGCAAAGCACAGTCGTAGGTAATGACTTTTTATTCAAGCCTGGAGACAAAGCCTTATAAGTAATCTCCCACTGATTGTATTTCCATCCTTGTATGCTGCCACCTTCTGACCCTGTGGAGTGAGTGTCCCAAAGACCTGTGTTTGTGTCAAACACTTTTGTTTTGAGGATGGAATAGTTTAACATCAGTGCTGATTCACCTCTTACACACTTACCATTTTCTAAACATGAAATAGTATCAAAATTATACTCAGATCTCAAAATGATTCTAATCGATTCCATAAATTAGACTAAAAACTTACGCTTTGAGGACAACCAGAAAGCTGTATCCGATGCACATAATCCCCACCAGGAAGTAGGAAAGAGGTAGCCGGAAATTCAGCCATCCAATTGTGCGTTTATTGTCGTAATAGCCATAAAAGAGGACAGAGTACTGTGCCAGGCCCTAAAATCCAACAACAAAACCACTTAGCAGATGTTGTGAAGAGTAACACAAAGAAAAATAATGGACTTTAAGAAGCTCTACCCAGCAGCTGACTCAGACAGATACAGACACTCACAGTCAAACAGTGGGTAGATACATATGGAATAATAGAAGGAAGGGTTGTGGGGCCTGAAGGGGATAGGAATTCCACAGGAAGACCTACAATGTCAACTAATCTGGACCCTTGGGGCTCTCAGAGTCTGAACCACCAACCAAAGAGCATACATACGTGGGCTGGACCTAGACCTCCCTGCTCATATGTAACAGATGTGCAGCTTGACCTTCATGTGGGTCCTGAACAACTGGAATGGAGGCTATCCCAAAAGCTGTTGTCTGTATGTGGGATATGGTCTACCAGCTGGGCTGCCTTGTGTGGCCTCAGAGGGAGAGCAAGTGACTAGCCTTGCAGAGACTTGAAGTGTCATGGTGAGGGTTGGGTAGAGATACACACCCCTCAGAAGAGGGGAGAGGGGATGGGGGAAGGATTGTGGGAGGGAGTGACCAGGAGGGGAACAGTGAGCAGGTTGTAAAGTGAATTAGTAAAAAAATAAAAAAAAATAAAAGAAATTTTTAAAAAATAAAAAATAAAGATTTTCTTATAAAAAAAATAATAGAATGACATTAATTTCAACTGAGTTCACAGTCTGACATGANGTCTACCAGCTGGGCTGCCTTGTGTGGCCTCAGAGGGAGAGCAAGTGACTAGCCTTGCAGAGACTTGAAGTGTCATGGTGAGGGTTGGGTAGAGATACACACCCCTCAGAAGAGGGGAGAGGGGATGGGGGAAGGATTGTGGGAGGGAGTGACCAGGAGGGGAACAGTGAGCAGGTTGTAAAGTGAATTAGTAAAAAAAAAAAAAAAAAAAAAAAAAAAAAAAAAAAAAAAAAAAAAAAAAAAAAAAAAAAAAAAAAAAAAAAAAAAAAAAAAAAAAAAAAAAAAAAAAAAAAAAAAAAAAAAAAAAAAAAAAAGAAATGAAATTTTAAAAAAATAAATAAAAAATAAAGATTTTCTTATAAAAAATAATAGAATGACATTAATTTCAACTGAGTTCACAGTCTGACATGAGCCCTATTGTTTTGATTCATAGAGTTAATGTTTCAGTTGTCATTTTGATTGACAGCTTCTTGATTCAGCTGAACTTCAGTGACATCTAAATAGATAAAATTGAACCAAGTTCAGGCTGACTCTAAAGTGGAGCTATTACTGTAAAATGTCCATTGAGTTAAACATCAAAACAATCATCATGGTACCACTTAAAGAATTTGCATGCCATACATGAAGGGGAAATCTTGCACTGAGTGTCCATTTCCTGTCACTTCAGACATCATTAGATCAGTTCCCCCTTCACCATTGAGGCTGTGTCTCAGATATCTCTTAGCACAAGTAAGCAGGTGAGATGATATTGGAACCAATGGGCATCCTTTGGGCATAGATACCACTCCTCCATAACAGCCATACTCATCTGTGCAGTACATCATCCCCCTCCCCAAATTATCTGCCCGGGTACATCACCATCTCTTGAAGTCATCAAATAGTCCCCCTTCTTGCACACAGCCTGGAAGTATTCTTATATTACTTCCTCAACTATCACACTCTCTCACACTTTCAATCCTGAAGCATTCTCTCCATAACATCATATCACATATCCACTCCCTAGTTCCTGTCTCACATCTCGTTGAGAATCATGTAACTGTTTTACTTTGTGAAATAATTGGACAGTTTGGGGTAGTTTTTTTGTTTTATTTTCTTTTGTTTTTTTTTTTTTTTTGAAATCAGGTGACTTACTTTTGAAACTCTTACAAAAGCCAGTTGGCTGTCTTCAATGTCGTTTACATCAACCCAATGGTAGGACTGTAAGACCTACCAGTGTAGGAGGAAGAAATGAAGGTACAGCAACATAGAGAAAAAAGGGAGAAAGTGCCCAGGATAGTAAGTCCTAGAAGGAGAATGAAGAGAGGAATTAAGAAAGAAGACTTAAACAAAGATGATGGCTAGCTCAAACACGATGCTAACAAGGTCTGAAAACTACTTCTTTTCAACTTTTGTCTTTAGTACCCTAGGAACCAGGAGAAAATAAATTTTTTTCACACACATACACACGCGCACATGCGCACACATCTCAAATGAGTTTGGGGATTTACCTAGGGCAAGATGAGATGTAAGGGCTATAAGCAAGTAACCACCTGCTGAGCCCCTCTGTACTCTGTAGGTCTTTGTGTTCTTTTTTTTATCTTAAGAAATGAAGCCCATCTGTGATGGTTAATTCTGTGGGTAAATGGTTGCCGGAAATCCTGTTAAACCATTTCTGGTGTGTCGTAGGATGTGTTTCTGATGAGATTAGCATTAGTGTAGGTGAACTTAGTAAAGCAAATCTCTGTTCCCAACATCACAATACCACATCCGATGGGAGCCTGAAGAGTAACAATGATGGACAGCGGGGAAATGTGCGCCCTGCATTACCTGTCACACTGCCTGAGCTGGGCAGCGTCTTCTCAGCACCTCCTGCCCTCAGACTGCAGCACACATAGTGAACATCCAGGTAATCATGGTACTTGGACTTAATCGACAGTCTTCAGAGGTCTCTAGCTTATAGATGGAAGATTATGGGATGTCTCAGCCTTGATAATTGTGGATCACTTTTGTAAAATGATTACCTTCATATATGTTATATATGAGTTATTATAATGTTCTATAGGTTCTGTTAATGTTTTAATTGTGTATGTATAGTATATAAAGACTCATATATAAAATGTAAATGTAAACTATATTTCCATATATTGGTTATTGGTTATATACCTGGCAAACTCTGACCAGTTGAACCTATCAGATATTTGGAGTTAAACAATTCATATAAGCTTCTACTAGGGAGTAAGGGGGCTAATCGTATGTCCAATAAGAAATCAAATAGGGTAATTGGGCAAAATGCCAATGATACATAAATCTTCAAACCAGGGGACCGTGTGCTGGTGGGAGTTTCTGGCTCGCTCTTGCATGCCAAGTTGTTTTACATTCATCTAGTTGAGTTCTCTTCTTGCCTGTCCTAAGCCACTGTGCTGGTTTCTTTCTGTCAGAACAATGAGGACAGAACCTGATGAGACCAGACACTTGACCTCCGTTCAGTTTAAAGGCTACATCCTCAGCTCTTTATTTGTTTTTTATTTTTTATATAAGTGTGGGACAAATACATGACGTTTCCTACACCATTTATTTTTCTCAGCAACCAGCCCTTTCCCATTTCCTTATGCAACCCTGGCATTCTGTAATACTCACTACAGTAATAGTATCAGCTTAAATGTTTTGTTGATAATTTAGAAGCAGCTGATCACATTATTTCTCACTATAGAGCTGACTAGTGAACCCTGAGAAGCTGTTGCTACTGGGTCCTGCATTCTTCCTCACCCGAATATTTCTTTCACAAGTATAAATTCTCTAAGTACAACACCCCCAGCCTTTCTCAAATTCCTCACTACAGCCCAAGGAGCAGAAGCAAGTCTGAGGGTAGAGCAGCTGTGGAAAGAGAGAGCTCATGCTTCCTTCTGAGAGCACACACTGGCTTTGTCTGCCCATGCAAATGGACACCTGCCCTGGCACAAGGTCTGGCTGTGCAACCTTCTTTTCCATAAAAGATACTGCACCTTTCACACCTGGCTTCAATTTATTGTTTCCTCTCGTTAGCTCACAACTTAGTTAGATAATGGAGAATTTACTTAGCACAACATTGCCCCTCAACTAACACATATGAATATTCAGTAGCTGCTACCCTGATTCATATTTTTCAGGTGAACAAATTCGACCTTGAAAAAATTATGTAACTCGAGGCAGTTTTTCCACATACCCCATGCATATGACTGCTGGGCTACTCAATTCTCTTGTGCTTTCTGTCTCCCAAGATGTGTATTATATTAGCACCATATCTTCACAGGGAAAGAAAGAAATAAGACATGTCATTATCATCAATCTAACAGGAAATGGTCCTTGGACATCTTATTTTTTGAAAAGGTTTCAGAATGTCCGTAAATATTGTAGACTGACATCTCTTATAATTCATAATCACAATATTATCAGGGCTACAAAGACATTCTGAAACAGCATGAGAAGAGACCAGAGTGCATCAAGAGCAGCTGGCTAGATCAGCACAATAGTTATTACAGGCAGCTGGCTCGTCTACAACGTGTCCCGTTCAACATCCGTTCAAAGCAGTCACTTCATAAATAGTAGATTGTACCAATATAGGGGAGAGTCTTCTTCTTGCTGGTGAATGTGTATGGGGGGAGGGGGACGTGACAGTGCTGGTTATTCACAAAGCTTCATTCTATTCACCTATTGCTGCCCATGCAATCAAGTGTGTGCATGAGCATTGCTAAATTCAATTTTAATTTCAAAAGCTGTATCAAATCCTTCTTAGGAGAATAGTGATGGTGAAACATGAGAGTCCTAGGAGAGGAACATCCTCTCCAGCCTTGCAGTGAGCAAGCCACATGTCTTCCCCTCTCCTTAAAGGCTTTAAACTATAGCAGTGCACATCTGGAAGTGACCAAAATAGCAATGACTCCTAGGCCAGCCAAGGCTATATTCAGTTGCTCTGTAGTGGGCCCCGATTTCCCTGCGGGAGAATTCTCTGCTCCACCTCCAAATCTGTGACAGATACACTATAGCCACAGCCAAGCTTCAAATCAGCACAGAAAATTCCTTTCTAGTTCTAGGCAGTATGTTTGTGTGTTGTTGAATAAAACCAGTCTTGAAGGCTGCAATTGTGCTGGTCCATAGTCACCCATGTATCACCACAAAAAGAGAGAAAGCTACAAGGTTTTGATTATCTTGTCACTAGGAATTAACTTGTGTGTTTATGTAATATTTACTGAGAACTTGGAATTTGGCAAATACAACACAAGAGATAGAGGAGAAAACTGGATTAGTGCCCACCCCCCTTAAGAGTGCTGCATGCAAAATATCCATATTAGAAATATTGGTGATTTCATAATATGCCAAATAAATAGTCCCTGTGAAAGACAAAACGCTATCCCCAGCACGGTAAAATTTAAATTTCACAATTTTTAGCAGCTCATTAATTTATAGTAACTGCCAAACAACTATTTTGTGGGCAAAAAAGACAAAACAATGCCAAAAAGCTACAAGTCATAGACAATGAAAGTAGGTTCTTATGAAGCATGTCACTGAAGAGGGTAGTTGTTCTGCAGGAACTGAGTCCGTCTACATTTCCATACTGAGGGTTTTGGGGTTTTGGTTTGATTTTTTTTTTAATCATTTACCTCTTCCAATTAATTAAGAAGGTTGGGAGTGTGAATGAAAGAGAGAAGAGAAAAATCACTCACTATCTAAAAGAAACAAAGAATGTGGAGGCTGAGAACACCCAGCAGGAGCCTCGGTTAATGTCACAGAACAGCCTGATCCTATGGACCATAGCTGCGAGCTACCATGGCTACCTCTGCCTGCCCAATCAGACCCACTGTCTTCCACCTCTAAGCTTCCTTTGTTCTTATGGAAATGCAGACCCCAAACCTAGACCAGACATTGCAGGGCTCTTATCTGTTGGTTTATTTTGTTGCTAGCATTTTAATTAGCGTACAGGGTAATGAGCTTCTCTGTGATATTTTCCTGCATTGTCTCTGTCATCTTCCCCAGCCCTTCCCTGTCCCCAGGTCCCCTTCTGTCTAGTCCTTTCTCCCCACTGGCTCCTTTGCAAGTTTCATGTTGTTCCTCTTCTGTCCTCCCCAACCCTATCCTAAGACCACCTTTTCCCCTTTCCTGACCCCTACACTCACACACACAAACATACACATATTTATCTTTCTGAGTCTTAAAACTTTGCTTAGCAGAATACTTTCCAGTTCCTTTCATTTTCCTCTGAATACTGTGACTTCATCTTTCTTTACAGCCGAATACAATCCCATGGGGTATACACCCCATTTTTCTTCCTTGTTCATCTGTGGCTGACAACAATGACAACAGATACTGGAAAGGCTATGGAGAAAGGACTCCTTGTGCACCACAGTGGGACTATAAATCCTTGTAGCCACTATGGAAATAAGTACAAAGGCTTCTCTAAAATCTCAAAGTAATATTAGCACATGACACAGTTATACTACTCCTGACATATACTCTGTGCCCAACCATGGTGAGACTTACTATATGGTTCCTGATGCATAATGTGTGTATTAGAGAGACGAAGCAGGGCTTAGCCTCCTCAGACTATTTCTTTAGCAGATTAGTATCAAAGACTCCATTTGTCAAAGCTGTGACAATAGCCATTTGTTTGGTTGTCTACCTGTGGATCGATGCCCTTGTCTCTGCCTCCTGAGCAGGCCAGAGATGCTGATACATCTTTCTTTGGCTTCTGACTTATCCATATCAGATTTTTATTTTTGAAGCATTTATATTTTTTCCCTCCAACAAAAGAGAATATTTTCTTGAGCTAGATACTCAAAGCAGGTGTTTAAAACATCTGCAGTGCGCTTAGGATAAATAATTTAATTTAGTTTTTCTATCAGCCTGGTAAGTTATTAATAAAATATTTTGCATGTGGCTGTCAAAGAGGTCAGGGGAGGTTGTCTGGCATCTTAAAGGTCGTGTGTAGTAAGATTCCAACTAGAGTGCGTGTGAATCCCATGATGGTGTTTCTTTCATTAATTGCACTGTATTATATATAACTTGTACATTTTGTAAAAAGTACTTGCATTTTCCTCTACTTGGACCACCATGCCCGGATACTTTGTGCCCATAACTAACACTATGAGCCCATCGCCCAGTGGCCATGGCAATCTCATTCCATCATGATGATCCACAGATGAAGATTAACACATTTTAAACAGTTTCCCAAATTGGCTTCTTTCTCCTTTCTAGGAGAATGGCACCATGTTACCTCTGCTAGAAACCTGGTAATTTACATTGTTGTCCCATTTTTGTCCATAGCCTATATCCAGTTACTAGCTAAATCCCAGTTTCTGCCTCATTTTTCCATTATACAGAGATCCCTTCTCTGCACTGCTGCCTTTTGATGGTTCCTCATGTGACTTTAAAAGGTCATCATCTTATAGGGACTGGGAAATGGTTCAGTCCTGAAATGTCTACCACGAGAGCATGAGAACTTGACTTGTAATCCCCAACATTCAAACAAACGCTGCGTTTTGGGTTGAAGTTGACTTGTAATCCCCAACATTCACACAAACGCTGAGTCTTGGGTTGAAGAGGTGGTTCAGTGGTTAAGAGCACTTGCTGCTCTTGCAGAAACCTTAGTTTTGTCCTTTACACCTATGTCAGGTAGCTCATAACCACCTGAAACTCTAGTTCCAAGGAACTTGATGTCTTCTTGGGGTTCCATAGGCACCTGTACACACAAGGTGCATATACAGAGAAGCAGGCAAATATATAAACATTAACAAAAACAAATACATTTTCCTAAGGTCTCACACACACACACAGAGATACAATTATAATCACAAGGGTCTTCACTGGGTATCTCTATGTGTTTGTAAAATGCTTCAAGACCCTTCTGTGCCATCTGTTATTTCTTGGATACAGTCAGTCTCTGAACATCCTGAAATTGTCTTCGTGGGCTGAGGTTTCTGCTGACTTTTCAAGAGCCAGTTCTTAAAGAGAAACATTCTCTCAGGACCTTCAGGTACACTGAGCTCCATGAGTTAACAGCCCTCCTGTAGCCCTCTATCCAGTTGGGGAAAGTGCACTGGCTTCTCTGCTTCGTGAACTGAAATTTCCTGGACTCGTTCAGCCCAAAGAAGATCCATTCCTTCTCTAGGGAATAAGCACACCTCAGGGTCAAGTGGCCTAACTAATGGTTCAATATTAGTAATATCATTCGGCTATGGGTCTCAAATTGTTCCTCTAATTAGGTCTCTATAAGCAATGAACATGGAATTTTTTTATGGCTATCTGCTTCCCCTTCCCAAACAAATTATTCAAAACTCAGATAGGAAATAACTACAGTTTGACAGACTTCTCTCAAAACTCTATATAATAAAATTCCAGTAAACCTGAACATCGGACCCATAAAGAAACAGCATTGTACTTTAATATGCCCAAAAGATGAATCTGATCATTTGAAAATGTAGCATTGTGTAACAACTGTTGGTTTTCACAACAAACTAGACTGTAGCATCACCATGGACAGGGAACATGTTCATTGCTTAGGCACTCCAGTTTCTCCCATTTGATTTGTTTTGCAATGGTTAAGTCAATAAAGAAACTGCTTTCAGTGATGATTAGCAGCCCTAAGTCAGAATAAGCATCTTTAGATTGCCACCTAAATCTTCATCTCTGCTTATTCATTTTAATAAATCACGGGTTATCATTCAACACAGTAACATGACAAGTATAATCTTATGCTCAATATTATGAATTAAAATATCAAAAAGTATCTGAGAGACACTAAAGTTACCAAAAAAAAGCTAATTTGTCTACATTGTCTAAAATTCATATCTGAAAAAATTGTAGTTTCTTTCCACCAGCTGGGGAAGAAGCTTCCAGACAGAGCATTTGCCTATACATGTGCAAGATATATAAGGCTCTGGTTTTGATCTCTGGACATACACACATGCATGCACATGTACATATATACACATGTACATACACACACTCATACAAAGATATGAACATTGGAAGGTGAAAAAAAAGTCATATTAAGGAGTCTTGCTGGTTGATTGACTTCTAAATTTGTAAACCTAAGTTAGTAGGATGTGGGGTGATAATCTAATATATTGGTATTTAAATGCCAGTGAGCTATGGCAAGTGAATTCAGCTTTTCACACAGCCCCGGTCACTGATCAGCATATACTGATGGACTGCCATCCGCTCTTCTCTTATCCAGCTTGCCCACCTTAATTCAGTCCCTGGGCCTCCCAAAATTTAAACCTGATGATGTCATGACTCTTCAGTAACCTACTTAAACTACTTTGAGTTACTTTAAGGGGGTAAAATATATGTTCAGGATTCGAGAGGATCTCACATGGTTTCACATTCTCTTATCTCCCCACCACAAGCTAGTTGCTCTTCTCTTCTACTAACTAGAATGCCCCACCCTTCTCAGGTCAGGACATCATTCAGACTCTGCAAAGTGCAATTCATGGGTTACTTTCTCAGAAATCGCTTTTCCTTTCATCACCTCTTCCCCTTACCTATTCGAGGTTCACCAGTACAGTTCTTCCAATACTAGATGTCTCTTTCAGAGCAGTTAGTCTGGTTGTTACTTTGCGTGTGTGTGTGTGTGTGTGTGTGTGTGTGTGTGTGTGTGTGTGTGTGTGTGTGTTATTTGACTGTTCTGCTAAATTTTTATATTCCTAAAGACAAAGGTTTGGTTTGAGCTTTGCTCACCTTTACTTAATGCCAGTCACCTGGCAAATGCCTATCAAATGTTTGCAGAATGATGCAAAAGGAGACTCATATCTGTTATTACACACAAATAACATTGATATCCTGATGTAAGTACAGCAGACACCAGCCTCCAAAACCATCCATCCCCAGGAAGCCTCTTCATCTAGCCAGGTGTGGTTTGACAGAAGTAATAGAATCTGGTGTTTGTTGCTAAAGTAAAGAAAGCCATGATAGGGTGTAACATTCCCAATTCCACAAGTCCTGGACAACATGAAATCTAAAAGCAGACCAAAGAATCACTTTCACCAGTTACACAGGTTTTAATGAAGTCTTAGAGTATCAGGATATGAAATTAATGAACCAAGAGAAAAATTTAGAATGTAAAGTAGGGTTTCCATTTTCTCTTCCTTTAATAAACCTCTATGAGCCTATTGAGTAAATTATACTAGATATTGAGGAAATGAAGCAAACATGTTAGCCAAGGAGTAACATGCCTCAGATACTGCTAATCTGTCGCCATCTGCCTGGATAACATTCTACCCTGTTCCATGCAGGCTATGAAAATGCCATCATACACTCAGATGAGAAGATCCTCACCTCTTCCAATAAATAGAATTATAAATAGAATAAATAGCTAAGGGAAGACCCACATCTGTATGGAAAGGGAAACTTAGAAGCTTGTTTGTCTCCACAAGAAGCTTAGCCACCTCTTTTGGGTCATGTCACCAAAGAAGGATTATGTAGGTCTGCTGATCTAGTCCTGGACTAAGTTTTAGACTAAGCCCAAACAATGGCTAATCCAAAACATCCGTGTTGCCAGTATTTTAAACCTGTTGCATTTCAACAATGGAGATGCTAAGTGCTCTGATCTAAACTGAAGAATGTGAAGTCAATGATAGGCTGATAGACTCCTTGGGTAGAGGTATGCTGCATAGAGCTCCTTCTAGAGACAGCCTGCTGCTTTCACACTTTGTATCCTCCAGAGTACAACATGGTGCTTCATACTAAGTCCACATACAATGCATAATCCCAGTCCATTACTTGAACATATGGGACATCTACAATAGAACCAGGTAATGGTGGATATGGTGGTTTGAATAGGAATGACCTCCATAAATTCATATGTTTGAATGCTTGGCCATAGGGAATGTCAATATTCACAGGTGTGGCCTTGTTGGAGTAATTGTGGCCTTGTTGGAGAAAGTATGCCAATTTGGAGACAGGCCTGGGCAGTGTCATGCTTCCCACCATAATGGTAATGGACTAAGCCTCTGAAACTCTAAGCTAGCACAATTAAATATTTTTCTTTATAAGAGTTGACTTGATCATGGTGGCTCTTCACAGAAATAGAAACCCTAAGACAGTGGATCAATACAGAGTCTCCCAAATAATCGCTCCTCTTCAGTTTTCTTTGCAGATGTCAGATCCACTCCTGGTTTATGGATGCTTTACTTATCTAGTTTTTGCTTTCTTCTCCTTTCTTCTCCATTAAGAATTTCCCTCAAAATACCCTCTCATGTATTATAGTTTTGTTGCCTATTTCTCAAGAATCTTAGTCATTTTCCTTTTAAAATTGACTCCCTGAAAATAAAGACATATTTGAACTCCTGAAATATAGGATATATTACTCTACATGGATGACACAAAAATCTCTCAGAGTGTGGTCAGTACAATAAGAAAAGAAGAAACTGACATGACCTGCATCCCAAAGCAAGCACAGTTACTCTGAAATGTTATTTAAAAGAGATGTTGACACTGGTTAAAAAAGAAACCAACTCCTAAATATGAGCATTCCTACTATTACAAACCAAGGTCCTTTGAGGACAAGCTTCAAGGTGGGGATATGGCAGAAGTAGGCTTGAGATGAGATGTTAAAGTAAAACACACAACTTGACACAGAAGTCCACCAGATTTTAGTTAGAATTTCAGTGCATCCCTTAATTATCTATGTTGTCTTTGGCAGCTGTGAGAATATTAATAGCTTCTATCTTGAAGGCTGGTTATGAAGATAAAATGTAATGTTAAATGTCAAATTTAATTTTTATGATTATGTTATCTCTTCTCTCCTGACCTTTTAAAGCCTTCTTCTAATTCCCACATCCTTTTGACCCATGGAAAATGGAAGGCAAAGTCAATTCATTATTTAGCCATCCACACTCTACAAGATGCTCCCAAACTGGAAAGCATTCCCTTTTATTCTAAGCATGTTTCTTCAATGCTGTGATCTCAGTGTCTGTTGTCAGCTTAAGCACCGTCCAAATTCTACCTTGCCCTTCCTTTCTTCTCCTTACTACGATATTGAAGCTATGGTTTCTCCCCCTTTCCCCACCTTATCCTTCTGTCTTGAAGTATCCTGTCAACAGAGATAGCTTCTTTGTTACCAATTGCTGCAGTCTGTATCTTGTCTCCCCTCACTCCCCCCCAACCCAAAGCCCATGTGTTAAACATCCTCAGTCTGATACTGGTGGGATATAGTGATACTGGTGGGATATAGTCTCTAAGTGGAGCTGCTTATTGTGAACATCAGAAAGAAAATTCTTCAAGGGTATATTGTCTCTTCTTCCTCTTTTTTCTTTGAGGCATGAGGTGAGTAGTTTGTTCTACAACCCACTCCCTACCATCGTAATCAGATGCCCAGAGCCACATATCTGTCCTTGAAACAGACTCTCCAGAACAATAAACAAAATAAACCTTTCCTCTATAGTAATTATCCCTATATAAATTAATAATCTCTATATAAATTAATATTCTCTTGTAGTGACAGAATGATAATTAACACAGACTTAAATTCATTTTTTTCTAATCCTACTAATTCCGGTTATAACATTTCTGCCTATTTTGTTTATAGCATACATATTAGATAGTCTATTTCTTGCAATTTTAATAAAATAGATTTCCCTCCTGAACAGTAAGACCTATCATTTGGTGCTCAATAAAAGGATCAAAACTATCTTGCTCTGTGAATGATAACTTGTGACTCTGAGGAATCATAAAACAGGCTGCTCTCACATGTGCTACATGATACCTGGCTACTACTAATTAGAGACTTTGATAAGTTGAGGAAAGTACTTCCAAGTGACAGAACTAAACTGGAATTGGAGTTTCAAAATTCCCAAATGAGGTTTACTAAATGAGAAGCTACTTAGAATGCCCCACTCACTTACCAGGTTTTCTGACCCTTTTATTTAGTAGATTCTTCTACCACAAGAGGTCATACTTGCATCTGCTTTGTATGTTTTGTAAATGCAGACTTAAGGACTTCCTTTTTTCCTTTGTCTGGGTAGAATTCTCTAGCTAAATTGACATGGAAAAAATAATCTAAGCCATGGCCTAACTGTCCATCTACCAGTTGTCTCTACCCTAGACCCGAGCACGCTTTGTAGGAGCTGCCTTTGGCTACTTAGTGGGTTCTTCCACCCTTCTTGACCTCTTCTACTCTTTCAAACCTCTAACACTAGATAAGAGAGGAGACAGAGAGAGAGAGAGAGAGAGAGAGAGAGAGAGAGAGAGAGAGAGAGGAAAAGAAAGAGATTCCTCAATAAAGTCCAGGTCAGAAAGGGGGCAATGTTATTGTTAAACTACTTCCTACTGATTAAAGGCATTAAGGTCCTTGGGACAAGCATGATCTTCACTGTCATAATTTTTTTGATGTCTTTGCACACAATTACTTAACAAGCTGTAACCATGAACAACCAACAACCAAAACACACTGACCCCATTTCTCAGGGCCTGTGCATTTATATACCTTCTGAAGAGATCCCAGAATTCCAAGTATCACACAATCACAAAAAACTACCTTCATCTGGCAAAATCACTTCCCTGCCAGAGCACAAGGAAAATCATAATCAGCTACTGTGGACAATTTGAAGACGCCCCATATCCCATACCTAGGATTAAAGTGAAAATATATTCTTATATTTGTGTTTCTTAAACCAAAACTCCATAATTGTCACTACACAGCTTTTCTTTCTGGTGTGTCTTGGAAGGCCAGAATGCAGAGCTATCTCTTCTCCTCTGAAAAAAATGTGGTGGGATTCTGGACTCACCTTGTGATATAGAGAAAATTTATCTGTAAAGTCACATTCAGATGATTGAGTCAAAGACTAGGCAAGAACAGTAAGTCTGTCTTTGGACTTGAGGAGCTGATTTGGAAACTGCAAGTTTATTATTAAAGTTGAAAATGGGATCAAACTACTTCCATTCCTTCCCTCTGGGGTGTGCACAGAATTGAACAAAGCCAATCAATTTTCTAGAAACAGTCACGAGAATTCTACCGAAAATTAGGACAGAAATGTTGCTGCTGGCACACATGACATGGTAGAAAATTTGATTAGGGCTTGCTCAACCAAAGTCCCTGTTCTCACTTGCCCTCATGTATAGAATGTTGGTCATGGGTTGGATAATTTCTATAATAATCCCATGTATAAAATTCTCCTATTTTTCTAATTCCTAACTTAAAATTCTAGTTGCTTCAGGGACCTCCAACAGTTCATATAGAAGCAACTTCTAGCTTCAGAGTTGTGCTAGGAATCCCAGCCCTGCCATTTCCTACCTGAAGAACTGAGGAAAAAGAATTGCAAAGCTCAGGAGCCCTTAGTTTCCTAAAACTGCAAAGTAGGAGTAGTAAAGATCACCTTTCCTAGAAGAAGGATTAGTTACAAATACATTACCTTCTAGTTGTCAAGCTCTTTGACTTTAGGTTACCCTGTTATAAATTAATCTGTGATTATCATTGTCTACATAGTTATCTGTACAAATGTTACCCCTACACACACACACACACACACACACACACACACACACACACACACACACACTCATTTCTGTTAATGCTAGGGTAGAGTGAATTTTTCTCCTGACACAAATGGAAAAACAGAATAATCCTCCTATTAGTCAAACTCTTTCCCTGCAAAGTTAGAATAGAATCTTGGAAGCAAACAAAGCAAACCAAGGCTCTCAAACTTCAAGACCATAAAACTTAAATGTCTCATAAAGCAACCATATTGATGTCTCTGTAAGAATAATAATATTCAATGAGCAATTTGCTAATTTTATTTCCCAAGGATCCTTCAGTGCATCCTCATTAGAGGCTGCATATATTTCTTTTGTTATTATGATGTAAAAGATCTCTCATTACCTTGCCTGAAATACAAATCCAGCTTTGTCTGATATAATAAGCCTCGTGCTGCTGTTCTGTTTCCTAACTGCTCCTTGCTTTCTAAGCCAAACAGAAAGACAAATACCACATGTTCTTGCTTATGTGCAATCTAATCAACAAAACACAGAGACAAGAAGTGGAATGAAGCTTCCAGAGCATAGGGAAGGGAGAAGCCAAGTAATGGTAATTAAAGAACAAAAAGATTCACTTGGGCAGGAGCAACATATATAAGATTTTTATATCTATATTTATACCTATTTAAAAACATAGCAAATAACTGAGTACTGCACACTTAAATATCATTAAGATAGTAAATGTTCTCATCATAAAAATTATTAAATATTCGAGGTCCATGATAGGCTAATTAGTTTGATCTAATCATTTTATTCTATATTACAACACTGACATCTGTTTGTACCCCATGGTCTAAGCAACTATGCTGTCGATGTGCAATAAGAAAATGTTAACTTAAAAAATTGTATTATAATTCAATACAGAATACTAAAATCAAAAAGTATAAGAATGCCTACTGTTAAAGATGTGGATGAGTATTAATCCTTAAGTCCTACTGTGGAAACATTTAATGTTCAAACACTCTGGACAGCAGTAACTGGCTAAAAAGATAGGCACATACTTACTCAGTAACTCTTCTCTGACTTATCTACACAAAGAAACAAAAGCGGGAGCCCACAAACAGCATTCAAGTGAATATGCACAGTAGCATTATCAAAATAACCAAAATATTGGAGAAATGCATCATTCGCCAGTGAATGAATAAACAAAGGAAATTAAATGCACGCAATGCAGTGTTCTTTCTGTGCAATAAATTATGACCCATGTGTAGCATAACCTAAAACATAACAAATGAAAGATACCAGACAAAGACACATATCATATGACTGCATTTATTCATACAAAAAAAATTGGAAAAGGCAAATACATAAGGGAAGAAATAGATGCAAAATTTGTGTGAGATTGGGAGGTGAAGGCTTGACTGCAGACAGGCACTAAAGATAGCTTATGATTACTGTCACACAGATATACTTTAAGTTATCAAGTCACACACTTACATGGGTGAATTTAATGGTCTGTAAATTATATCACAATAAAACTGAAAAAATTAAGGTCTCAAGGTTAGAAGACTTTTTTTTTAAGTCTTTAAAAAATTATCTCCTATAAAACACAGCCTTTCTGAAGCAGAATTAATCATATATGGTGGCTTGAAAGAACACAACCCCCGTAGGCTCTGGTGTTTGAATGCTTGGTCCCCAGTTGATGGAACTATTCAGGAAAGATTAGGAGGCATGACATTCCTGGAGGAGGTGTGTCAGTGAGGGTGGGCTTTGAGATTCCAAAGGACTCACATTATTCACAGTATACACTTTCTGCCTCCTCCTTGTGAATCGAGCTGTGTAATCTCAGCTGCTCCTCCTGCTGCCTACTTTCCTGCCTTCACTGTACCATCATAACTGTAACCCTCTGGAATCACAAGCCAATTAAATTCTTTCTTTTATTCCCCCTCTTAAGTAGGACTGAAGTATCCACACGTTAGTCTTCCTACTTCTTGAGCTTCATATGGCCTGTAAGTTGAATCATGAGTATTCCGAAATTTTTGCCTAATATCCACTTATCAGTGGGCACATGCCATGTGTGTCCTTTGAGGTAGACAGAAGGAGGGACCTGGGAGAAAGGAGGGGAGGAAAAGGGAGGCAAGATCAGGTGTGAGAGGAGACGGGAGTTGGGTGGGCTGAGGGTAGAAGTACAGAGGGTCAGAAAATTGAAGGGAGGTGTGTAGCGGTGGGGGATGGGGAACAGGAAGTGGCCACTACACAGTCTAAGACACCAGGAAAGCAAGAGTCTCTCAGGACCCAACTGGGATGACATTAGCTGAAGTACCCAACAAAGGGGAAGGTGAACTTATAGAGATCATATCCAAAGGTCAGGCACAGCCCTCAGTTGAGGGATGGGACCACCCACCCATCTCAAAAATATTAACCCAGAATTGTTCCTGTCTAAAGGAAATACAAAGACAAAGAGTTGAGCACAGACTAAAGGAAAGGCCATCCAGAGACTGCCCCACCTAGAGATCCATCCCATCTGCAGACACCAAACCCAGACACTATTGCTGATGCCAAGTAGCACTTGCTGACAGGAGCCTGGTATAGCTGTCCCTTGAGAGGCTCTGTCAGAGCCTGACCAATTCGGATGTTCTCAGTCAACCGTCAGACTGAGCATGGGGACCCCAAAGGAGGAGTTAGGGGAAGGACTGAAGGAGCTGAAGGGGTTTGCAACCATAGAAAGAACAACAATATCAACCAACCAGACCCCCCCCCCCAGAGCTCCCAGGAACAAAACCACCAACCACAGAATATACATGGAGGAACCCATGGCTCCAGGGGTGTATATAGCAGAGGAATGCCTTTTCTAGCATCAATGGAAGGAGAGGCCCTTGGTCCTGTAAAGGCTCGATGCCCCACTGTAGGGGGATGCTAGGGTGGTGGGTAGGTGTATGGGGGATCACCCTCATAGAGGCGGGGAGGGGGAAGACGGGAAAGATGAGAGGGGGATAACATTTGAAATGTAAATAAAGAAAATAACAAAGAAAAGAAAAGAAAATCTCAAAGAAAAAGATTCTTTCTTTTATAAGTGACTTTAGTCATAGTTCCCTGCCACTGCAATAGAAAAGTAACTAAAATGCTACACCTGAAAAGGACTCCTCAGACCACTCTTATTGTTGTTATGCTTGTTTCTGTTATGCTAATATGGTGCACAGCACATCATATTGCCTATCAGTTGGCGATTGGTTCTAATGCTTTGATTCAATCAACACTCTGCGTATCCAGACACTGAAGGTCCTTGTCCCCAATGGGTTTTTCATGGATCAATAAAGATGCCAATGGCCAATACTTGAGCATAAGGTAGGACACTTAGAGTTGTGTGGGTAGGATGCAGATGAATGAGATTTCGGGTAAGTAGCCACTGGACACTTCTTTGACTGGGCCTGGGATAGCAGGAAAAGGTTTAGGAGTGCCCAAAGATAGTTCCTAGGTGGGTGCACGAGTGCCAAAGTCAAAGTGGTATAACCACCCAGGAACTATCTTTAGATGCGTGAATGAAAGACATACATACACATTAGCTTATTTCTTAATTCCTTAGGTTCCTCAAAGGCTGGGCACTCCTAAACCTTTCCCTGCTACCCCAGGCCAAGTCAGGGAAGTAGCCAGTGGCCACTTACCCAAAATCTCACATGGCTGGTTGGCTTTATCTCCTGCTACTACTGTGGTCAATTCTTCTTCCCCAAGTCATGGTGAATCTATCTTTCTCCTACTAAAAAACTACTGTGGATCAAGAGGCACATAGCATCCATTTTTGTAAGGTCAATGCATGCTGCTCATATTCAATGAGTAAATATTGACGTTAATGAAATGTTCAACTAAGATGACTCAAAATGGCAGACTTGCTACTGATTCTGGGCTTCATGCTTCCTCCATAGCTTGCTGTATATTCTTAAGAGACTGGAACTCTGTCTTAAAATCTGTGTCTTCTGATACTGATCACACAAATTTATTTCTGTGGTTTTCATCACATCAATCTAAAAAAATAATATTCCCCTCACTCAGAATTGCTATTCAATGAGATTCATAAGACTAAATGCCATCTGATTCATCTATTTGAGGAAAAAAATCTAGAAATGGTCAAACTTTTAAGACAGAAAGCAGGATTCACGAGAGCCATCTACCAGTTTGGTGAGGACTATATTAGGAGCTGAAAAGAATATGGAACAGACATTTTTCCCATCTCAAGAGGCTTAAAATTTAGAAATCAAAGTATCTGTAAATGCACATATTGACTATAAATAGGAAATCTGGGTTTTTTAATCCTTATCATGTCAAATATGCAAAATGTGATTCTCATTTGCAATTCTCCAAAAAATTGACTGAATTATCAACTTCCTAAACTCTGCCTTGGAGCCTCTCTATTCACATAGTTCCACACATCTCAGATCCTGTTAGTATTTTGAAAGGAATTTATGGAATTGCACCATCACAGACGTGAATTATACCCCAAAACCATTTTTCGATGGGTAGCAATAAATCTGTGCCACAATAATTGAATGTTCTAACTTGCTTATTGTTGATGTGATAAAATATTGATCAAAACAAGCTTGGGGGGAAAAGATATATTTCAATGGACAGATTATAGTTCATCATCATGGGATTCCAGGACAGAGCTCAAGGCAGGAACCTGGAGGCAGGAACTAGAGAAAATAGGAATTTATGGAGAAGTGTTGACCACTGGCTTGCTTTACCCAGCTTGCTAGCTTTCCTAAATAGTGTAAGCCCACCTACCCAGGGATGGCAGCACACACAATAGGCTGGTCTTTCCCACATGAATCATAAATCAAGAAAATGCCCCTTAGACATGCTCATAGGCTAATCTGATCGAAGCAGTTGCTTAGTTTAGGGGTTTCTTCCATGGGTTTGCTAAGGTGACAGGTACAGCAAAATATGGTGTGGAGTAAAACTCATGCTGGTGCTATAACAGAATTCTATTTATTTTAGTATTACAGTGAATTAGCACTTTTTTTTAGTATTTTGTAGAATTTGATATTTCTCAGTACATAAGTGCTTTTTTTATTTAGTAGTGATTATTAAGTAATTGTGTATTCTTGTGTAGGATGATGAAGGAGTTAATATGATATCCCCCCCAAAAAAATCCCATAACATTTTTCACAAAGCACATTTGCAAAAAAAAATTCTCTTGTTCTTTATTCGAGGAGAGAAGAAAATTTGATTTAAATCTTTGGGATCTGAGCTCATCTTTAGTCCATATTCAATATTCTGATTAAATCATGTTATGATGTATGTGAACCTTATTCATACACACAGACACACTTTGATCCATACAGTCTTTTATAGACAGGAGGCAGGGATATCTCTCTTAAGACCCTAGTACTAACTTTCTCACCTGGGTAACCTATGTATGGGGGCATAGAGTTTCACTACAACAAGGTCTGCTACAGACAGCTATGTGGGGAAACTTACATTGAAGTCATACAACACACCAAAGTTGGCTGCAGATGCTTCTTCGGCTCTTGGGACTGTTTTCCTAGGTAAGCTGCCATACGGTAAACCCCAGAGGTACTAGAGAAAGCAAAAAGAGCAGTTAAGAAAACCTGAGCCCGCATGTGACCACAAATGGCTTTATTTTAAAAAAATACTTTGGAAAGTTTCTCATTTGGACTCTGTGGGTCTCCATGTGGGGGTCTCATTTTCTGGGAATTCACTAAAGCCAGAATTAAGAATAAAGGATATAAAGACCCTATACCTTGAGTTTACTGAATGAAGAGCAAAGTGGGCCAACCACAGTCCCCGGAAGGCATGCTGAGTAGCCCTAAGCTCACACCTACCATGGTAGTAAGCATATTTAGTAGAAGGGTACCAAAATGTTCATCCAAATGGTACTACCCACAGTTTCATAAGAGAGCTCCCCTTAAGAGGGGAGATATCCAAATAGACGTTTCATGGGAAGAGATTGAAGCCTCAGGAAAACCAAACATGTAATCAATAAAGTGTCTACTGGAAGCAAACACTAGAATTCTGATTACAGAGGCCTCTGTGCCATCTCAGTTCAGGGTTTCTGCCCTGAATCGGTGCTGTGGACAAAAGAGAGAAGAACACCAAGCATAGTGGACTAGGAATAAGGCACAAATAGGGTCAAAGGAAGGATCTATAAAAGCTCCTCCAGCCCCCACAGGTTGCCAACCTAAGCTGCTTCACAGGCAAAACTTTCCCTCACCCTGAGGGAGTTGGTGAGCACAGTTTAAAGCCTGAGTGCAGAGGTTGACCAGCCAAAGGCTAGAAAACAGTCCCCGCTGATTTCCTCTCTACAAATGGCACGATCTTCCACCGCAACCCTTGAGCTGCTTTGGTTTCTTCCTCTGACCAGAATAGGAAGTACTTTCTTCCCACCTAGCTTCACTCCAAAGTCAGAAGGGCTAGAGAACAAAGGTAATGGAGGCATCTGGCTTGAAAGGACACATGTAAGTCTGGGCCAAAAGGTCACATGCCTCAGAACAATGCTAGCTGGAGCCACTGGATAAAGACAGCTAAGAAATAAGGCCACGTGGTTGGGAGATGCCAGTGTTTCTGCCAACACACAGGGAGCGCGTCCTCTTTTGTTCCTGTTCGGGAGTAAGAAATAATTGCTCAGGAAAGAAGGTATCCTATAGTATCTGTGACCAAGTATCCAAAGGCAGGAAAAGTTTCCAGGTCATTCTCTCAGTGCAGTGTGCTTGTGGAGTTCAAAAGAATCACCAACAGCCTTCTATTTCCCTCACATAGAGCTCACACAGCATGTGACTAAAAGACTCCTGGCTCTTCCTGCTGAGGAGCTGGGGAGGGCAGCAATGGGCAGTGATGGGGTGCAGAGTTTTGGGTTTCCTTAGATAGAGAAGCAAAAATAGTCTGGCTTCCTTTGAAATGGAAGAGAGGCACACATTTGGCTACACTGCCTGAAACTTGTAACATGGGAGAATCTATTACCACTGTCATCTGAGCCAACCAGACTCAGATACTCCCTGGAATTGTCACGGGAATTATAAAACTAGCTGACTAATAGGCAAAATCTGGGTGATAAAAGAGGCGTGGGTCCTAGAGCCAGACCAAATTACCCAAAATAATAAATAACTCAGCAATGGTCACTGAATTACCCAACACCAAATGCAGGTGTTTGGGGATATTTCAAATGGGGAAGGGCAATGTGCTCTACATTCTGTGTCCTGTGGAATGTGAGGCTATTTTTGCTCTGTAGGAAGGCAGCCTCTCTAGGACAAGCAGGCACTATTATTGTACTAACTAGGAAGCTTATTACAAATGTAGAAGTCGTTGATTTTAAACTGGACGGATATAATGTCATCCAAACACACAGTTCAGGCCATGGATAATCTTGTATTAAACAAATTGGTTTTAAAATACCGGGACCAGAACAGGTCCTTTGTAGGTTAAAGAAAACCCACCGAGCTTTTGCAGGATAAATACCCAAAGAAGTCAAAGCCTCATCAAGTGAGTGAAGCTTACAAGTCCCTGTGGTTTGTTCAGTCCTCAGTCTGAGCCCTCTATTTTTCTGACTTTGATCCTAACACCCTCCCTGGCCACTGACCCCATCAACTATGTACTTAAGACAAGAGAAAACTATTTTAGGAAAATGTAGCTAGTGCTATGTTCTATCCAAAGTTCTAGTTCAAACTAGAACTTTCAATTGTGTGAAGAACAATTTTGAAAGCAAATCTGACAAAATAAATAAGAGTTCAGTATTTATAATAAGTCTCCTCATTGACAAATAGTGCTTAACATTGGGGTAGAAACCAATATGGTTCTGACTAAAGCCATACATTTTCCCACATAAAGTACACACTTAGACATAACATTCCATGAGGGTCATATACCCTTGGAACAAGGATTAGGAACTTTGGCTATAGGAACTATTTTGAAGGTTAAACTTGTTGTAAATCCTATCTCTTATGAAATGATCATAGTCAGTCACTCTATTTAAGAAGGAAAGAACAATGGGGATAGGAGGTTTGGGGGTCGGCAGAAATCATGTAAGCCTTTTCTTTAGTACCCCTTACTGGAAGTCAGAGCTCACCTCCGGTAACATGATGAGGCTGAAAGTCAAGACAAAGAGAACCATGTTGACACCGTACATCCACCTCAGGAACAGGAAGTACGAGGCCACGGAGGAACCAAACTGACCTGTTACAAAGAAAAGTAAAAGACTAAAGGAAAGTCAAAACAACAACAGCAACAATGAAAACCAGCCTTCTCTTAGTGGTCTTCCAAAGTAATCATGCTTAGAACTGGACAGAGAGTTCAGCAATGAAGGACACTTACTGTTCTACCAGGGAATGAGAAGCTCACCTCCCAGCACCAACTGTCAGGCAGCCTTAATGCCAGGTTTAGCGCCAGCTCCAAAAAGTCAGACACCCTCTCCTGGTAGATCAGGGACCTGCATGCATCTGTTCCTCACCCAACACACACACACACACACACACACACACACGCACACAGTCACTCATAAATAAAAATAAAATTTTAAAAATGGAAGTACATTGGACCACTTTATATTGGCAACCGCTCTTCTTTCTCTCAGGAGAGGGCATTTCGGCACTTCCTAGAATGCAACATGAAGCTTTGCAGAATGTCACTGTAAAATGCAGCCTGTACCTTCAGGGTCTATCTGAGGGAGAGAACTCCCTTCAGTTTAGAAGCTACAAGCACCACCTACAGCATGTGTTTTAGTCCATGAGTTCAGTAAGTAGACACATAAAAAGGAGTAGCTCTAGTGCTCGGCTGGGGACAGTCATGGTGACTGCAGTACTCTTTCTCTTGGACAAATGATAAACACACCAAGCACACACTTCTCACAGACATGTTGACTGTGTCCTTGTGAATGGCTCTAACTGTTTTGCATTGTATGGAGATAGATGCTGAACGTCATAGCACACGGCCTAAGTACCTTGTGGCAGAATTTTTCATCAATATAGAACACGGTATTACAGGTGGTGTGGTTGTTCCAAGGAATGATGTTTCAGGAGGTGAACTACAAATATACTGTATGTACCCAAACACATATGAAGACTTTATAATGGGTGTGTGAGTGAGAAGAATACCCAGACAGGTCCTACGGGAAGGAAATTGAGAGGAATTTCTCTTTCTTCTTTCTTTCTTTCTTTCTTTCTTTCTTTCTTTCTTTCTTTCTTTCTTTCTTTCTTTCTTCCTTCCTTCCTTCCTTCCTTTCTCTTTCTTTCTTTCTTTCTCTCTCTTTCCTTCCTTCCTTTCTTTCTTTTTTCTTTCCTTCTTTTTTCCATTCTACCTTTTCTTTTCTTTTTCTTCCTTTTTAAAAATTTTTAAATTTTTGATTGTTTTTCCAAGGCATGGTTTCTTTTTGTAGCCCTGGTTGTACTGGAACTATCTCTGTAGACCAGACTGGCTCAATCTCAAAGATCATCCTGCTTCTGCTTCCTGGGTACTGAGATTAAAGGCATCTACCATCACTGCCTGATAAGCAGAAGTGCTTTAGATCTGTTTGTGTAGGAAGGTGTTAGAGAAGATGATACTAAAGCAGAAATGGAAAGCAGCAACATCCCCAGCTGACTGGGGCAGAGTTAAGAATGGGGGTCAAGGATCCTGGGACAGGCATGAGCTTTTAGCAGCCAAACAAATCTAAAGCCTGTGTGGCTGGAGTCCAACGGAAGAGAGAAATTACAGAAGATGCAGTTGACTGGAGGCTAAACCATGCTGGGTAGGGCATCCTAAAGCATCAGTAGTATTTTGTTTTAAAAAGTTATGAAAGATAATGGGCAGGTGCTAAGTACTGGGGCTGGAGGTCAGACCCGTGCATGCCTTTTTAAAATCTGATATGAGAGTTGGGGCACACGATAGACAGCATCAGGCCAGACTCTGTCCACTCACACCTGCTCCGAGGAAAAGCAGAGTTCTGTCCAATTCTCACTGACTGAGGAGAACACAAATGCATAAACAGAAAACATCTAAAAGCTGAGATTAGTGGGAAGAGAGTAAGAATTCTAGACTGTAGAGATGCCTCAGTGGTTAAGAGCACTGGCTACTCTTCAAAAAGACCCAAATTCCGATTCCCAGGACCCACATGGTGGCTCACAAACCATCTGCAACTCTAGTTCCAGAGGATCTAACACCCTCGTCTGGCTTCCTTGGATAGCAGGCAGACTTGTAATGCACAGATATGCATGGAAGCGAATCATTAATACACATAAAATTTAAAATTAAAAAGAAAAAGAAAGAAACTCTAAAAGTCAGGATGGGATGTGGTAGGCTATAGAAAAGCCCCGGATTCTTTGGTGATCACTTCAGGTTCAGCCCCTAGGTTCCCTGTCTCCCAGTCTTACTGATTATCACTTTCAGTCATCCAAGGAAAGTCAATGTATAGTCTCAGAAACCCTGTGTTAGTCAGTCCCTTTGATTTATTGAGCAAATGCTCTCTAGGGACAACTGCTCTTCTTTAGCCCTCTGGCTTTGAAACGTTCCTATTAGGGAAGGCTTCCTACAGGTAAGGGAAAGCTCCAACAGTGCAAATCCCAGCCTGTGCTTGCAAAGGCGAGGCTGACTTCATACCCTTGATGCCTCTCATTTTGAAACTTGGGCTATTCTTCAGTCCCTGTTCCATTTATTCCCACAATATGGGAGCAGAGTTTGTTGTTAGTTTTGACTTTTGTTTGCAGTTGTTTGTTTGTTTGTTTGTTTTTAAGAAACTTGAAAAGAGGTTACTTTCTAAGTAGACATTTAGGAAGAAATCGATGACTTTGATGTCTAAGAATTTGTGTGCACATCCGTAAGTGAGCTTGGACTCACAGCAGACAGTAACAGTTATCTGTGATCTGCCCCTGCCAAGGTACTGCAGCCACGTATACTGGCCAGCCAGCACAGCCCTAGAGCAGGCCTGACCCCACAGGGACATCTGATCATCTCCTTGGCTCCCAGTGGTTTCATACCATTGCACAGCTCTTATCTCTGTTCTCTGGTAACAACTATCCGCGGCTTCTTAGTCAGGCCCACTAATCATGTTTTATTGAAGCCGTCCTCGGGTCCTAAAGCAGAACAGGCAACTGCCTCTAGACAGCTGTGGCAAAGCTTTCTGTGCAAACACACGGGAGATGCCCTGATGAAGAAGCTGGGTACAGGGTATGGAATCTCCCTTCCTTCCTCCATCCCTCTCATTCTCCTTTTCTTCCCTCCTTCCTTCTTCCTTCCTCCTTCCCATTTCATTACTTTCTCTCCTTCTTCCCATACGTCCTTCCTTCTATTCTCGCATCCTGCCTTCCTTCCACCCTCTCAACCTGCTTGTCCTTAGTCAGCTATATTCATCTTGTTACCACCATACTCCTTGCTTTCGGTCCTCACACACAACCACAGGCAAATAAGCTCCCTGGAAATATAGTTTAAAATACTAGAATGCAAAAGCAAAATGCACATTTGAGAAAGCATCCCTTCCTCCAACCCACATATCTACACTATGGACCAAACTTCTTTTTTTAAGTGTAAAGTATCCAAACTGAAAGCAGTTCCACAACTCTTTTATTTGAAAGCGAACTCTTTACAGAATCCTAAGTATAAAGAAAATGAAGTTCAGTAAAATTGACTCCATCAAAATGAGGATGAGTTTAGAAAAGACTCAGACATAGTCAGAGGGACTGGGGGATCCAGAGGCCATGTTCCATCCATATTCACCCTATAATGGGTAAAGGTGAAATAAAAGCAGATACACTATACATGATACAGTAGGGCAATTGGTGACATCCAAGAACCAGGGTACCTTTTCCTATCTCAACAAAAAAACAGATGGAAGTTCCTGTGATTCACTAAAGAGAAAACCCTTATTTACACAGTGTAGCTGAAAGAGTGCAAGTGAAAAATAGTCTTGTCCACCAGTATGATGATGACGATGAAGACTGCAGCTTGCATCCCTCAACAGTCAGCCAGTCCAGGATACTATAAACTTTACCAACATCCACTTCAGCTGCTGCTAGATAGATGCTGATAGTGTTGAACTGTTAGTCTGCCTCTTTTCATTTCTGTCTGTCTGTCTGTCTGTCTGTCTCTCTCTCTCTCTCTCTCTCTCTCTCTCTCACACACACACATACACACACACACACAAATTGAAACAGAGAAAATGAGTGAAGCAGAGTTGATTAATTGTAATTGAAACGCAATGGATCAGTGTCCTAGCCCATCTAGTCAACCAGTCCCTGTGAGCTGGGGACACCAGTGGTAAGTAATAAGCCAGGCTTCAAAGCCACACTGTGCTCAGCGACAAGTCTTTGTTTCCAAATCTAGATCCCTCTTAATCATGATGTGATGTCTTCTCAAGCAGAATTATAGTTAAATTATTTTTTAAATATAATATGTAAAGTAATATGAAATGAGCATGCATCTCTGAAAGAATATAAGTAATTTCTAAGGCTATTTAAATTCACAATTTGGTCTGCACCCATAAATAGCTCATTCTTTTCATTTTTTTAACACAGCTGATAAATGCTGCCTTTATAGTACATTATAAATGTGTTAAAACTCTTTCATGTGTATTAAAGTGAAAATTAAGTACATGCATATTCTTGTCACGAATTTTCTTGTGTCTCTTTTAAATTAAAGATTAAGGCTTCACCTCTCCCTCTGGTTATTTATTATTAAGGAATGCAATTTGTAGCCTGTCATTATACATAATTTTCTCTTGAACAGATGGTTAATAACACTCACATGCACACACACACAAAACCAGAGAGAGAGAGAGAGAGAGAGAGAGAGAGAACATATTTCTGAATGGAAAAAGACAAGTAAGAGGCCTGCCTTATGCATACAATGTTAATACCACTATTCAACTAGCATACAAAGCAGTATTTTTTCAAACAAGCCGAGAGGTAGAAAATCTAGTGCCATGATTACTTTATGTTTCCTGTAGTGTGCAGACCAGCAGGGTAATATGGGAGTTAGACTTTGTGCTCCTGGTTACATTTTTGAAGCAATTTCTAGTCTGAGAAGTACAGCTATCACAACAGACTTTTGTAGGATCAATCCAGGACTCTATAAAGTAAATTGTGGGTCATGACCCCAGGATCACACAACTGATGTGTGGCCATGAATAATTTGTCAATAATAAAACAAGAGATTAGGAGACAGAGACAAGATCTCTGAGTTTTAGGCCTGCCTGATCTACAAAGTGAGTTCTAAGACAGCCAGGGCTACACAGAGAAATCCTGCCTTGAACCCCTCCCCAAAAATGGGAGTGGCATGCTACTACTTATTTAGCACGTGAGCATATGTCACTTACCATAATCCATACCATTTTTTTATTCTCTAGTTTACATTTTATTGCCCTCTCCACCCAAACTGCCCACAACATCAACACATGCGGAAGTAAGCCAGTACGAGCAGGGTTTAGTCTATCTTTGTCAGTATCAGTAGTGCTTAGGAAGATACCTAGGACACAGTAGACTTTCACTGAGCATTTTTTAAATTAACAAATGCCAAGATCATTTTGAAAATAACATGAGACATATATTAAAATGGTCCTAATATTCAAAGTAATAAAATAATCTTTCTGAAGCTCCTGTATAATTAAACTGTCATTTCTTTCAGAGAAAAGCATTCATGTTACTTTTATTATGAAATGTATTTTATAAATATGGAACATATTTTGCCAGCCTTATTCTAAAAGGAATTTGAGAATATAATTAAATAGGCACATAGTAGAAAATCTGTATTCCATTTAAATCTTGCACTAATTTTCGCTCAAGAGCATAAATAATTTTAAATGTCACTATGCATCTAAAACTCATTATAAATTATATATAATGTATTGTTGGGCTGGAAATGGCTTTGTATAACAACCAAACCTAAAAAATTCATATGACGCCCTGGATATAACAATAGAGGAGCAGAGATAAAAATAGACTATCCAAAGGGTACAGTTGACAGAGACAAAATGGCCTTAACCCTTGGAGAACAGAGCCCACGTTACATCGCTTTTCATTCTTCATTCAGGTCAGCCTCAAAGACCATCTTAGGAATAAACATCTCCAGGCGGAGTGATGCCTATGAGGTGGTAATTACACTCAACAGCTCAAAGAGCACGTTACTTCACATTTCATGAGTTTTACCTTAGACCATAATCTGAAAGTATGTGGTGTGCTTATGACTATAATAGCACATGGAACGGCTACAGAATAGACATATATGATGAAATGACATCATCAGAGTAAATAGCCAATTAATAGAAACACATTCCCCAAATACAGTAACTGCCAATAGATTCTGCTGTACTCATCATCTACTGACCTGGTAGAAATGGTAGTCATGCACAGAAAGCAAGAAGCTTCTAAAAATCTTGGTCAAAGTAAATAGTTACATAGGCAGGAACTAGGCTTGCTTTCTCTCTCAGCTGTGCGATCACTGTACTCAACTACTACTATGATGCTAAGTACTCAGGAGGAAAAGTACATCCATAGACACACTACAACCCAGGGAAGTGATGTTGGTGGAGGGTTGGACCCATGTGCCATTGGGTAAGTTGTAGCTAAAGTGGTGGCTGATAGGAGGCCAGTCCTTCATAGCTGAGGAAAAGGATCGGTCCCAGTGAAGAAATAGGACAACCACTCAAACAACAAACTATACCTGAAAAGGGAAATCGTCCATACTTGGTTAACTGACCACCTTAGCGGCTTCAAATTTACTGGAGGAAGAAGGAAGTGTGAGTTTCGAGTGATGTCAATGACACAATGGCTAGCTGATGATTGTGTGTGTGTGTGTGTGTGTGTGTGTGTGTGTGTGTATACATGTGTATAAATAATTCATATGTCCATATATATTTCACTCCTGTATTCAATTATAACTAAAAAAATTTCACCTTTGTTTATAAAACACAAATTAACACAGCATTGCAAACGAGTCAGGTTGGAACCTACATGATCTAGTGTATTTTAAACAGAAAAGAAATAGTTCTTTGTTATTGTATATTTTCTACATCTCTTTCCAAATAACATGTTTCTCAAAATACGTCTCACATCTGATCTAGAAGTGTCATAAAGACCAGAGGGATAAAACAACTTGCTAAAACAAAAGCAGCCAATCTTTGCAGAGGTTTTGGTAATATGATCAAGGTCTTTGTTTTATAACTTTTAAATCATATTAAACTTTCATTTTGTGATCATGTCATGATACATATGTGTGAGTCAAAGGCCAGTCCATGGATCTGGCTTCCTCCTCCTTGTGGGTCTGGAAGAATGAATTCAGTTCATTAACCTTAGTGGTACCTACCTACTCAGACATCCTGCTGGCCCTTAAACAAGACCTTAATGTTCCATATGTTCTGTTCTTCGGAACTAGATTATATATTTCAGCTGTGCCATTGAATCCTAGGGACTCTATAATATCATTTTTTTCATGTACATGAAACCCCTCCTATTAATATGTAAACTGAAATAGACCTTTGGAAAATACATCTGTAATTTTATTCAATACATATTTGTTGAATGCCAAGTGGGCTCTGGGTATAAACAAAATAAAATGCCTGCTTTCATGTCTATTAAGAAAAATAAGCATAAAGTGGAGTGAAAAGATTATATAAAAAAGATTCACTTTAAAATAGAATTTTGAATAGGGAGAAAGATTGAAAGAAAATCTGGCAAGAAAGGCATGCTATGAGGAACACATGGAGAGACATGAAAATCATGAGCTAATATATTTTAATTCACTGCCGTTAATGACTCATTCAATGAGGGGCCAAGGCCTGAGAGACAGCCACCTCTAAACATGCCCAATCATGTCAGTGAAATAGGTATCAGCTGTTTTATCTCCTGTATCAATTATGCAATGTCATATTTAGCCAGCAGGAAAGACAGCTTCAGATCTGGATAGGCATGGATGAAAGTCATTATCTTTGCTATAACTCTAGGAACCACACCTGACAAAATTGTGATTTTTTTTTCCCAAATATCCATGTTTCTCTACATATATTTTTACTGATGCCCTCTCTTATACAGTATTTAAAGTTTAGTTGCTTTATTGTATGAAAATGGAACTATACTAAACAAGCTTTGGCATGTCCGTACATGCTGAGCGTCACACAGAATGAAAGTCCAATATGACATCAAGACAGCAAATTCTTTGTGTTTACTCTTCTGTATAAATTTGGATGTGAGCTATTAAGTCTTATTGTTTTTAAAAATGATCCTTTGGGTTATCATCTAAAGTTACAAAAAGTATGAGTTCACAGTTTATTACTCACTGCCTTCCCACTATGGGCAGTGTCCTTGGACACAATACTACCTTTCCTGCCTGAGAGAGATGTATTTTGCCTAGACTGAAACAAGAAAGTGACATCTCCAGTGTTGTCCTTGATAAGTTCTGGTACCACGACACAGTTTGAATCTGGAATATCCCACCCCACCCCAACCCACGCCCTGAGGTTGGAGCATTTGAGGAGGAGGAGGAGGAGGAGGAGGAGGAGGAGGAGGAGGAAGAGGAGGAGGCAGTCTAGAGTAAGGAAGTTAAGTCACTGAGAACACAACCTGGACAATGGAACAGGACCAAGGCCCCTCCTCCCCTCTTGCTTTGCATTCTCTCTGCCTTGTGCAGGGATCGGGCTACTTCTATCACACAATCCCAGTACTATGTACTGGCCCAGTGCAATAGGGTCAGGTGATGTGAATTGAAGCAGTGACATAACATAAACATTCTGTCTTTTTACATCTATTAGCTCAGGTGTTTCATCTCAGCATCCAGCTAACTAATGCAAAGCCTCACAACAATGGAGTCAAGCTTTGCTTTGTTAGTTGTGGTGGCGGTTTGGTTGGTTTTCAATTTCCCCCAAGAGTCTCTAGATGGGCAAAGGTCTGAGAAAAGCTGACCGAGACTTTATTCTCGGAGAGCTTTCCCTGTCTAATTAGATCTGGTGAATACTTACTTTCAATTGCCTTGATTTTGTTTTCCCATGGGACGCAAGCCGCTTTGAAGTTCTCAAAATCTCGGAGGAATTTTGCCCATTTCTGAAAACAAAGTCAAACACTATAAAGAACAATCTCTTGTGTTTCTAGATATCTGTTCTCCCATTTCCCCAAATGGCAAGGCAATGGCTTCCAGAGAGCTCCCCCTGGCATGAAATCCTGCTGTTCTGTAAAAAAGGGAAAACAGCAGGATTCACTTCCGTCTCTATTTACCACCATTCCCACATAACTTAATTCAAAAAGAAAGAAATATTGATTGTCAGACATGCTTACAATCCCAGTTACTTGGGGGACTGACCTACAAAAATAGCAATGTCAAGGACAGTCTGAATGACACTGTCACACATAAGTTCCAGAACAAACAGAAAAAATATAAACACACACACACACACATACACACACATTGATTCTGTTTTAAAGGGACTATACTGACCACCCAGAAAGACCTATATATTCTGCCAGACAGGAATATGGTACTTGTGTTAGTCAGGTGATTGCCATAAACTCCACATTTAATAGTCAATGCATGAGAAACTGGTAGACTTATGAATAAAACATGGCATCTTCCTTCAAACGCTTCTGGTTTCCTAATGTAGCCCGTGTGAACACAGGTCATTTTAATTCATGATCATTATTTACATGGAACACTTCATTTTGAGAAAAGACAATAGTAAACTAAATAGAAAGAGATGGTATCACAGAAAAATAATTAATTTATTTTTCAAAGGTCTTCCTTCCACTTTACTCCACAGCACTGGGTTATCCATGGTTAAGAGGACTAAGGGAAAATTGGAGTGAGGGGAAAAAAATCTTCCGTATGTGCTCATTATGACAGGACAGCGTGAAAGATAAGTAGACTCAACAGTCTAAATCTGAAGTTCAAAAGAGAGCTCAAACCTAGGAATGGCCCAAATGGCCATCCGTAGGAGAATGTGTGAATATGTAAATTGTGGCATATTCATACAATGCATAATGCAATACTTTTAAACATGAACTGTAACCCCCCACAGCAACAAGAGCTGTATTCTATAACCCCAATTATGCAATAAAGCAAGAAACAAAGCTCAGTCACACAGAGAATGACTGAATGCATTTAAAAGATAAAAGGGCAAATAAACTTAACTCTTTGTGTGCATTTAAATGAAAATGAAGATCTTCAGTTTCCTTGCAATTCTCTCTCTGAATAGAATACACTTAGATACAGTTTTTATAGAATTTATAAATAGACACTAATAATACCTATGCACCTACTTCACTGTGAGTAGTGTAACTTTATAGAGAAATTCAGTATTATGCTTGACCACAATACGTGCATATAAAAGCAAGCTTCTTTCCTATATTTCTCTAAAACCTGTATTTAGACAACTGTTATTTTCTCTTCTTTGTAGTTTATAATTGATGTTCCTGATAGAAAAAGAGAAGGGTATGGAGTGAGATAGGATGATTATGGCCCTTAAACTTAAAGACACTTAGAAAAAAGCCTTGACCAGAGGCCCTAAAGTAGACCAGTACTGGGTGGTGGTGTCACACACCTTTAAACCCAGCACTTGGGAGGCAGAGGAGGGCGGATTTCTGAGTTCGAGGCCAGCCTGGTCTACAAAGTGAGTTCCAGGACAGCCAGGGCTATACAGAGAAACCCTGCCTCAAAAAGAAACAAAACAAACAAACAAACAAAAAGGTAGACCAGCTGCAGTTTTATGCAACTATTTAAAATTTTCACTCTGTCTTAAAGGATAACCCTAAGTCCACATGACCCCACCACCCCCCAAATTTAAAACAACAGCTATAGACCATGCATTTACCATATGAGACTTTGCTCCGTGCAAACAGTTAAGACTGGTTCTGCCCCCTCAAAACAGACACAGTGTTCTCTCTCTCGGGGTCACTGTGACACTGGCCAGACTGAGTTATGAAAAATACTTACCTTGGCCATCATCATCTTAAATGCAAACCACTTCTTTCCCTTTCCTTTTCCAAGAGCTCCTTCATTCTCACTCACAAATTTCTTTGCTTCCCTGTGACAAGAAAACAAGAGGTGGGCAGACAGGTGTTGACACACAGTAGGACACACTGAATTTTGTTGGGTCCTCTATCTTCTTTTGTCTGGATTCCCCACACCCATAGCAACTGCCTCTATGCTATACTCTCTATAACCTAAAGATTCTTATATTTTTTTTCAGTGCAAATTTTATATAGTATATTGAACATATTTCTCTATTCCTCATACTCTGGTTTGCATCCCTCCCTCCCACACACCGCTTTAATTACCTACACAGTGACACTTCTACCTTCATGTCAAATATGCAAACAAGATTTTAGGTTATCTTTGTAAAAATCTATAACACAGAAACATTTAATGAATGTTTAATTGTTTATTAATTCTGACCAGGAAGAGTAAGATTGTTTTTCACTTATTAATCGCCTGGAGTCATCAGAAGGCAGGGAATTTTTGTGCCAAGTGTCAAAACAGAGAATCCCCCTTCCTCGTTCTCATTTCTAATACATAGAAAATTATACCTAAAGTTGAAAATTATACCTAAATGTCAGGTTCTGGTAACCAGAATTCTTTTTTATTTTTTCCCTTTAAAAAAAATTATTCCTTTAAAATAAATAATGGAAAACAAGAAAAAGCTGAGGACAAATTGACCTGGTATTTAATTTCATGAGAGCAGTCATGGCTTAAAACACAAAAGTCACACTCCAAAACAGATGGAGTTGAAAAAGAAGAGAGAAAGGAAGAGTTTAGGTAGGTCTCAAATTCAGAAAGGGATTTAAGTTTAAACTTTAGATTTAAATGTGATTTTAATTTTTCAAACTTTAAAATGTAATCATGACTCCCAAATAGCAATACATTTTCAATACTTATATCAGTGTCCATTAAAAAGTACACTAATTTATCAAAATGTAGAATGTAAACATGTTAAATACATGTTTTCGATTGATGTTAGGTACCGAATGCTGGCTCCGTGCACCCCACCCTGTTAGTATAATCCCCAGAGTGACAGCTATGGAGTGGTCACTTCAGGATTTACAATCCCGAGTCACTGAACAACAAGACTGTGTTCTAAGAAGGACACATTCTGGAGGGATATGGGCTGAGAAATACATCGTTGGTCAATTTTGTGTTTGTTCATATACCATACACAAACCCCCATGCTGACAATGCCACAGGTAATGTTATTTTATGGGCACCACAGTGTCTGAGGACAGGAACTAAAATATCACACACACAAATGACAATTAGGTTGTGAAGTAAGAACCCTTAGTTGAAGAGACTCCTGTCCCACAGTCAGAACTTGCTATCCTCTGTCCACCATGTGAGGACAGAAGAAATTAACAAGGGCACACAACTAGTTGTCTATCTGCAACTGGGACGCTGCGAGCACCCTCACTATGGATAACTAGCCAATGTACTTTTGCCACCCAGTCTAAATTCTATCAGCCCTAACTGGCTAACATACTCATTTTGTTGTTGTCTGTTCCAGGAAAAGAACTTTGAAATTTGAGGTGAAGAAGGGGCCTAGAGAACATGTGACCAGATGAGAAGAACAATTTAAGTAGATTGTGATTCTGCAGATGCAGTGTGAGGTCACTTGGGTGGCCTCTAAAAGTGTGGTTTTACAAATGAAACCCTTTAGGCATAACTATGAGAACTCACTACCATGCAGAGTAACTCTTTTAAGATGAAGGTTAGAGCCTGGCAGTGGTGGCACATGCCTTTAATCACAGCAGAGGAGGCAGAGGCAGGCAGATTTCTGAGTTCGAGGCCAGCCTGGTCTATAGAGTGAGTGCCAGGACAGCCAGGGCTATATACACAGAGAAACCTTGTCTAGAAAACCAAAAAACAACAAGAACAAAAAGATGAAGGTTAGAGAAAGATGTTTTTTTTATAGAAGAACCGCAGTAAGCACAGAATCTTGTAATATACAGTGATCAAAAAACTACCAAATACTAGCGACCTTATCTGAGATAGGAATGGTCCTTCATTATACACCTCAGAGCAAGTGTCCAATGTATGGTCTAGCATACAAACACACTCACCGTGGTGAAATCTCTATAGCCAGCAAAAACCTCCCAAAGTCATTCACGAACAGCAAGCCAATTGTTTGACCTGTATTATTGATCTTCATCATGGAAGATACTCAATAAAAAAAACATAAAGTTGACTGCAAAATCGGATCTAGTAATTGTATGTTTTACATTCACAAACATTAATAAGGATATGCATTCCCAGATATCAGATTGTGCCCTTCATAATTATTCTCTGAGATTTAATTGGCAATGCTCTAGAAATGGCAGAGAGTTAACTACTCTAGCTTCGTCAAACACCCTGATATTTGGGGTGGCCTCTGGGTTGCAGGAACAAGCTGAGATGCAAATGCTGGGAGTATTGAAGCTAATTCTATTACAATGCTTATTTCCAAACTCTAAAATTTGTTCTAATGTGATTGATATATACCACAGACTGACTTGAGCAAAACATGTATTTTGGCTTTGCTTGTTTGTAATTTTATTCATCAGAAATATTGAACATAGAAGATTATACTCATCCTTTTCAGAAAAACGGAAAGGTAAACATCTAAAAGCAGGTTTTTTATATCTCTACTGTAAAAAATGTTTTCTGTGGGAGAAGAAAGCCAAGAGCTCATCCATGGAGAGAGCTCAATGTGGCACTCCACCTGATGTTTTCAGCCTTCCCAGTTAATTTCTGCTCAGTGACTATAAAGTTCTGATTTAAGGCTCTACCTTTGTCTGCTATAAGTGACTATAAGGCTCTGATTTAATGACGCTACCTTTGTCTGCTCTCTCAATCACGCTAACTCCAGTCTTTTCTGCTGGGTGTTGCTTATCTATCTGATGCTTCTCTCTGTGACTAATTTGTTCATTTACTTTTGCTTGCTGGATACTTTTCAATCATTCAAAAACCAAAAGTTCAACTAACGTAGATTATTTTCTTAAACATAAAGAACACATATCCAGGACTATAGATACTTGATTTTTATTATGAGTCACATTCTGTTTACCCTGCTGAATATAGAACACTTTCTACATGAATGGTCCATTAGAAAGCATGTCTTTTTTTTTTTAATCTAAACAGCCAGAAGTATAAGAAAATAGTTATTCTACTCTCTGTTGGGGTCAAAGTTTTAATTGTGTAAACAGATAATTAGCTAATTTTATGAATTGATGAACATTAAATCAGCAAAACTTTAGAGAGAAGGAAGTGAATATTACAGCCAAATTACAATGATTAAAAAATTAACTCCAAATTCATTTAATAATATGGGACCATATTTGTGTGACACTAATACAGATGTTATTAGTTATTAAAAATATACTTTTGTTGGAATATTTAAAGGTTTTTATTGTTTCTTTCATTAATTACTGATAGTATTCTTGACTTCAAGTGTAGTATTAGTTTTGTCTTTCAATTACCATCTGTGGTTATCTGAATGTGAAATGTCCCTCAAAGCTCATGCATCAAATGCTTGTCTCCTAACTGGTGGAGATGTCTGGTGAGGTTATAGAACCTTTTGAAGATCTAGCCTTATGGGAGGAAGTATGACACTCGGGGGCAGGCTTTGTGGTTTATAGCCCGATGCAACTTCCTGCTCTGTTTACTGTGTGTAGATAAAGACGTAGTCAGTCAGTTTTCAGTTCCCGCTGCCATCCTGTTCCGTCCTGTTGTCATGACTTCCCCAGCATGGTGTGCTCTGTCCCTCTGGAACCATAAGCCCAAATAAATCCTTCCATTTTCAGTAGCTTTTGCTAGGTTAGTTTATCACAGCAAACGGAAGAGTAACCAATGCAAATACTGTCTTACTCAGTTTAGTTTGCAGAGGAAGTCCAGACCACTGGTCCCCACAAAATCTGATATGAGCATCCCCTATGTCTTTATGTCCTAGAGTTTCTTCTCTCTCTCTCTCTCTCTCTCTCTCTCTCTCTCTCTCTCTCTCTCTCTCTCACACACACACACACACACACACACACACACACACACACACACACACACAAACAAAAGGATCACAGAACAGCAAACTTAGCTACTCCCTAGCTCCTAATATCACAATGACCAGAGTAGTTATTTAAATAAAATAGACTTCATTTATCAAAAAAATCTTGGGGGTGCTTTTGAAACAGAACCAAAGGCCATAGAGTGAGCTGAGAATTACTGTTTACAAGGAAGTCTTGACTTCTCCCAAATCCAATGATTATAGATTAAAAAACAGCATCACTGTTATGAACAGGTCCAGAAGAGAGGACATGGCTGTACAGAGCAGGGACACAGTGGGACAACTTTCCTTAACATTGTGCTTATGGCTGACCTTTGTCATGAAGCAGCACAGCTTCAGGGTGAAGAAAACAAGTACCTGCCAATCATGTGCATCCTGATAACAGACTCTTAACCAAAACATCTTGCTCTATGCAAATAGATACAAGGTACAAAAGTAAAATGCACAAATATGGAAATACAGTGTCCTTCACATTAGGATAAACACCAGAAAGCAGAAAAAAACAGTCATTAAAAAAAAATCAAGAAAACTTATTTATCTTTTTTCCTACAGTGAATCCACTTTCTTTCCTATATGTAGTTATCTGGATAAGTTAAAGAATCTTCACTATAGGGTTAAAATAAAAATAACCTTCACATGTAAACCTTGAACATCTACAGGCTGCAAATCACCCAAATATCTGACTGAAAGATCTGTGCTCACCACCAGCACCCCCATTGAATTGCTTTCAACAAATGTCATCTACCAAGACTGTAATCTGGTCTCTGGGTCTCAGAGTCCTGGTACAGTGTGCACTGCACTCTGGGCTGTAACCCCAGACCTGGGGATGAATAATTGAGTATGGTCTATTTAATGACAATAATACCTGGCCTCATCATTCATTTATCAACCCCTTGTGATAGTAACTAGAATAATAAGGTTTCATGGGCTTTCAAGAATGCTTTCACAGTTAGCTGAAAAGCACACTTTGGCCTAACTTACAAAACAGATAAATTGCCTACAGCATATGATACAACCCTGCGTGCAGAGAGAAGTCAGGACACGCTATTCTGCCTTTGACACATTCGCACTCCTGAAATGTGCCCCTATTTGGTTAGGTTAACTTGACTTCTCTTTCCTCTTCTTTTCAGTTTGATGGTTGATTGAAGCAACCAATTTCTTGCTCAGACAAATGAGACACATTTCAAAATTGGTGCTTAGGCTAGTAAGGATAATCAAAAATTTTGTTCATGAATACCTCACAGTAAAAGAATCAGAAAAATGGAAGGACTCTTGATAATAAGTACTGAAATTTCAAAACTAATTAACCAAATTATCTATAAAACTCATACTTTTCTGAAATATTGTTGAGAAATTAAAACAGAATTACAGAAATAAGAAGTTATTTTCATGCACCATAAAGACCATAGGCTTCCTAGATAACATATCTTCATAATTAGGCTGGCATAATTATTCAAGCTATCCTAATACTTGAAGTAATGAGTTATTGCATGTGTTGTTTTAAAGGAGATTCTAATGACATTAACAAGAAGAGCTGAGATGCTCAACTGCTTCTCTACAAAGTGGAAATGACAATGAGAGAGGATAGTTTTCATATCTGTTAAAGGCAAGAGAAGATGCTTAGTTTAGTTCATGACAACTAGCATATGCACAATATAATAGTTAACTGTGATTAACAGCACCTCGCTATCATGGCTGCCTTTCACTTCAATTTTAGGAAATTGAACTAGGGCATGTAAGGAAACAAACAACATGCAAGTGAATTCCAACACTTCTAATTGAGTAGATTAACACTGGGGAGAGCACTGCAAGGCAGTTGAGCCAGGGTTTCTTGACACCTGCATCTTTGCATTACTGTCTGATTTTTAAGAGCTCCCAGCTATAACTTCAAATCACTTAAGTCATATTCTCTAGGAATGAGATGAAAGGATGGATATCTTTTCAGTGTCCCTAACAAGTGTAATGTGTAAGTTAGAGTCCAAATCTGGCATTGAGTCAAATATCCTTGGCTGAGACTACCTTTAAGAGATCTTCATTTGGGTAGTTTAACTTTCAGAGAGTTGAGCTAAAAAGCTACTATATGTATAATTGGTGTTTGTTTGTTTGCTTGCTTGCTTGCTTGTTTGCTTTTAATGTCCTTTTAGGTAAGCAGTACTCTGCCTGTTCTGAGTCTTCTTAATTACATTTGTGAATAAATTTATTTTCATATCCCTGATTCACTATTTCACACCTCTTAAGAGAGACCATTTAATTGACCATCTGATAGCATGAAGCAAAATGAAAAGAAAAAAATAATTCATATGCATTTATATAACTTCTAAGTTTATATAGCTGGATTATTTTAGCATACCTTTAAATAAATACCATTCACATATACAAATATGTAAATATATACATACATAATATATATATATATATATATATATATATATATATATATATATATATAATATATGTATTTTTTTCAAACTATTCTTGTGAGAGATAGGAGTATCAACTGGAGAATAGAACATCAAGGGGCTAAAAACTGCATACTATAGTTAAGAAGCTTTCTGCTGTTCACAGGGCTGACATTTTGGTTCCTGTTCACATGTTAGCCTATAACTCCAGTTCTGACCTCTTCTGGCTTCAGTGGGCATCTGCACCCACATGTGTCTTAGCGTTTCCATGGTTATGAAGAGACACCATGACCAAGGCAACTCCTATAAAGGAATATGTTTAATTGGGGCTGACTTACATGTTCTGAGGTTTAGTCCATTTTTCTCATGGCAGGAAATGTGGCAGCATGCAGGTAGACATAATGCTGGAGAAGTAGCTGGGAGATTTATATCTGGATTGGCAGGGAGATGGAAGAGAGTGACACCGGACCTGGCTTGAGCATCTGAAAGAACAAAGCCCACCCCAAGAACACACTTCCTCCCATGGCCACACCTCCAAATAGTGCCACTCTCTATGAGTGTATAGAGGCCATTTTCATTTAAGCCACCACAACACGCCTGGTTTTGTTGTTGTTTTATTGCTGTTTTGTTTTATTTTGTTTCTTTCCCCTTACACACACCTCTCTATCTCTCAACAACAATAACAACAACAACAACAAAGTTTAAAAAAAATTGTCTTATAAAAGAATGGCAGAGGAGCATGAGATACCGTTTGTATCTGAACCTCATAAAGAGCATGACCAGACTGGTTGGACTTCCCATGAAATAGAAAGCCTACACTCAAACACCCATTTTATTCCAACAGGAGGCATGAGAGTCTTATGCTTGAGGGCTTTTTACCTCTGTTTTCTAGCGTCCTCTTGTTCTCTGGAGTTTGTCCTCTTCTTTAGTAAACTGTCTCTATTTCTACTGATAACCATGCACCGCTGGTGCAGCCTCTATCCTAACTCAAGGGCAAGTGAGCTTCACAGCTTGCCTGACCTACTGCTTCCCTCTGAATCGCTAACTAAACTCCTCAAGCATCCTTCTTAGTTCATTTTTAAATGAGACTAAGAACCTAAAACGGGACCCCAATTCCCCAGTAGAGTCATGCGTCTTCACACTTTTATTAGCAACATTGGAGTGTTCTACCATTATACAGGACAACCTTCCCAGTCAGGCTTTCGTCTTCAGGAGTTCCCGTTGGATCTCCTTGCAAAAGCTTAGCACAGTCACTCCTAGAAAGAGTGCATAGGCCTACTGAACTTTCCTGCTAGAAAGAGGGCACAGGTATGTTTGTGAGGACCTTTCCAGGGAATCCAGCCACCACTCAGAACCAGAAAAAAGCAATTCTGCCATAACAGAATCAGGCCTTGGGATTTGGGGGACGCAGAGAGAGGATATATGTTGGAAATGGGAAGGGCAGGGTGCTCCTGCCAGGCAACTACAAGAGGAAGCCAGGAGGGGTAAAGCTTTCCAGATGTGTTTTTTTATGGGAGAGGAACATCTGCATCCGCTCACCTATGCTCTATAAGGAAACCCAGGAAACACATGGGTTCTCCACAGTGAACTTTGGTGAAATTTTGCCTCTGTTTTTCATTGAGACTTTAGGAAGAAGAAAGATAATGCTTATGTCTCCCCAAAGGAAGGAATTTTAGCAACATCTGCATAGAAAAGGAATTTTCTTCTCTACCATCAATAAAACTCAGGGAAATGTGTTACAAACCTTAAGCTGATCAGATTTTTATCAGATTAAATTTATTACAACAAATATTTCAGGTTTGAAATAGATGTCTTTGTTATCTGTGTGAACTGGTTCATTTTTTTGTCAGTTTGACACAAGTTAGCATCATCTGGAAAGACAGAACCTCAAATGAGACAGTACAACAGACTGGCCTGTAGGCAAATCCATGGGAGCATTTTCTTGGTTGATGATTGATGTGGAAGGCCCTAGCCCACTGTGGGCAGTGCCAACCCTGGGCTGGTAGTCCTGGGTTGTATAAGAAAGCAGGCTGAGCAAGCCAAAGGGAGCAAATGAGGAAGCAGTACTCCACTTTCTGTTTCAGTTTCTGCCTCGAGATTGGCTTCCTGCCCTAACTTTCCCCAATGGTGGACTGTGACGGGGCAGTTGAGTGATGGAATAATACATTTCCTCCCTGAGTTGCTTTGGTCATGGTGTTTATCTCAGCGATAAAAAGCAAATAAGACATTGAATCTCTAAAATAATGCTGATTTTCAGGACTGGTTTAAAAATCTAATGAAAAATTCAAGTTTTATTGGTACCATGAAGGTCAGCCAAATACCTCAGGGCAACTTGAGATGAAGTAAGGTAATCAAATAGAGGGAGATTTTTGTGTTTAATATTTTAAGTATAGCAGATAATCTTTCCACTTGCAGTTAAGTCTTCCCAACTCTACCTTGTCCCTAATTAAGATTCAATTTATATATTACAAAGAATTCTTTGTACTACAGTAGCAGGGAATGGAACAACATACATTCTTCCTCTGAAGCTAAGAGCCTATCCTGGGTTTTGAATGTTGACTGACATTTCTCTGTAGAAAAACACCAAATAGCTGTTAAGACTGTCCTTACTCTCAGCAGGAGACATTGAGAGATAACAGAATCAATGCCCCAAAATATTTCACTTAAGTGTATGCCATGTTATACAAAAGTATTCTAAAATGTGCCAGAAATAGAGCAAAAGGACTACTGTGAGCCGAAGCAAATGAGAAGCAACAAATATAAGTTCTCTGTACTCTTATTTGGCTAAAAGCAGGGCAGACATCCAAAGGTCTTCCCTCCCATTTATCATCTCAGAAGAGTCATCTGTGAATTTCACTATAGGAACCCTAGCTTTCATTGGAGCCTCATTGTATTTTACTTCTCCAGTTTGCCACTCTGTAAAGTCAAAGTCCTCTTTCCTTTTTCCTGCCCTCTCTAGACGTGTGTCTTGTGGTTAAGATTCTAAGTCATGCTGAAGCCACTCCTTGAGTTCCTTATCATTCAGTGATCTTCTGTGCAAGCTCACTGAGCATAGCAATAAACTTTGTTTTTCTCATGTTAATTTGGTTTTTGTTTGTTTAACTTACAGAGCCTAAGCTAACAAACCTAAAAATGGAAGGAAAAGTACTACGTTTTTTTTTTTTCCCAGCTCTACAGCCCAATACAAACCAGATTATGGATTGACTATGAAAAATTCTATAGTCATGATTTTATAAACATTTCACTCTATATTTTTGCTGAGTTCTATAAGAAGGTTTTATGTCTATTTGCTGTTGATGATCTGACCATTTGTTTTAATGAGACCCTTGAATATAATGAAAGGAGAATTATGACCTAGATGTTAGGGTATATGAGGTTATAGACCAGTGGATCAACTGCCGAATCATCTAGAGATTCCTCAACAGGCTATTATGGAGCTAGTTTTTGAACAGAAATGAGGTTTGATGAAAATGTGACCTTAATGCCACAAATGAATCCTAAAATCTGAAGTTTTCAAGATGAAGACAGCAAAAGACAGCAAATTCAAGACTTTACTTTAACTGTTCTCATCAGCAAAGACTTTGCCAAGGGCAAGGGTATGCTTTTTCCCTCCATGATGAGAGACAACTATTCCCAACAGCAACATGCAACACTGAAACAGATACTGTTCATCCCACTGCCCAATAATAAAACCACTACCACAATTGTTGAGACAAATTTGAAGCAAGTTTTATTAAATACTGGCTGGCACAATGGCCAAGTCCATATCTGGAATTCTCAGAGTATCATGCTGAATTACATTAATCAGAGGCTTATAATAGCAAAACCCACAAGGCCAAGTACTTTCTACCTTTATCTAATGAGGAACCAGCACACATCCTAACATACTTCCTGCTTATGTACCTCCCATCTAAGTGTGATCAAGCACATCCTGTGCCGTTGGGGCAACCAAACTTGCTTATACAAATGAACATGTGGCTTCTTACCTTACATAAACAATAGCCCCAGCATTCAATGAAGCTATCTGTCCTTGAGCAACTGGGGCTTACATATTGAAGGCATGTTTGTTTGTTTGTTTGTTTGTTTGTTTTATAGATCTCTTAAGCACAGTAATTTAAACTTAAACTATAGCTTTAGCCATCATAATACTTGCATAGCTACAAAGAAGATCCATGCAAAATTCTGGTCAAAACTGTTTTAAAACCTGGAGAATTCTTTCTATATCTTAAACTATACTAAGAAGAATGAGTATAGGCTTAGAAATGTTTATAATAACAGTAAAGGGACAAGAACAGTGGAGGTTTAAAAGCTGTGAGGATGCAGCTGAGACTGCAGATAATAAGTAAACTGGAAAGCATGAGGAGCACGAGGCTCGCAGACCTGAGGAGGATGCAAAGGCATTCCAGGAATTGGTTTGCAGAATTTCTCTAACAAAGGTGGCGTTTCTGCCGTGCGTGACACACGTCTATAATCTTAGATTAATACGTTAACACTAAACTCTTTCCAAGATCATGTATGTGGATTGGAAAACAAAGTGCTAATTCTGTTTCTGGCATGTATTTCTGGCGTGTGTTTTCTAATTAAGCATTTTGTTAATGAATTCTGAATACTGTGAAGAAAAAAAAAAGAAAGAAATTCTCAGGATGCTGCCTGTGAATAAGAAGGATTCTGCTTTGAAAGATTGGCAAAAATTCTCACCACATTACCTATGTGTTCCTATGATTATCCTTTTAAACAGTTGTAAGAGTTAGGATTTTCTTTTGGCAAATGCTGCCAGTGTTATCTGGGACTGTTTGGGTCTAAATTGTTCCTACAGAAATCTCCATTATCTGTTAGAACTATGTGTCCTGTATTTTGATCCATGAGTGGGCAAGCAATTTAAAATGGTATTTTCAAAATCGTGTCAGTCCAATCCATTCTGCAGTAATCAGGACTGCCTGGCAAATCTGATTGCTCACCATAGAACACACTCAGAATGGCAGACTATCCTCTGTGCTAGAACTAAAGCTTAGATAAGGTCATCCACAGAGTACATTATGCTTCTACGTGGGCTGGTCTCTCTGATGAATTGACTTGGAATACTATTTCACAGTCTTTTCATGGCTTCCCCTCTAAAGTATACTGACCCCTATGGCCAAGTGCTTGTCATGAAATACAATAACAGTGTTTGTGAAAATATAAAAATCAATCTATATGTCATACATGTCCATATAAATATCACAGTGCCTATATGAATATGTTATATGTAATATATGGAAGTATATTTGTAAACCTATGCATATATGACACTCAAAATCAATACAACCATTTGAAATCACTGATTCTTCTCATTCAAAATTTTCTAATTCTTATACTTAAAGAAGGAAATCATGTTATATTAGAAATATGCAATTATTCCCATTTCTCAGCTAGTTGTGATATTCTAATAATGTTCTTTAAACATAAATTTTCAGTATTTATACCTTCAAACAAGGTATAACCATTGTTTCATACACTAACAAATTTCTTTAAATACACCAAAATAATATACCATTTTTCATTGCTTCATCATTGCCATAATGACAGCCTCAAAAGGGCCTTAGTTGTTCTTTTATTATGAACTAGATTATATCTACAATATGTGCCTTACCCAAGGTCAGTATGATGCTTTCCAAAAACAGCAAAAACTCATTTTTTTCTGATTATTAGCATTTGTGCTTAGCAGGTTCTACTGTTAATGTATTAGATCAAATATATTCAAAGTCATTTCTAGATAATCTTAGGTGATAACTAATGCATCTTGTTTTATCACCTTTCAAATTAACATTATATTTTTAGTCTAATAAAAGTTGTGAAAACTAGCTGTTACTTACAGCTAAACTGCTAAAGAATGTAAGTCTAGTTATTTGAGTTTTATCAGAACTTTTTGGATGGTAGGGAGCTCTTAAATGCTAAGAAACTGATTCAGTGGGTTTTTATCATGCATCCCACACTGACAGATAAGGTTATAAGAAATACAGATCGATTTCTCTTGCTCTCTTGCCTTCCTGCTCTCCCTCTGTCCTCTCCCCTCCCCCTCTCTCTCCATTATACTCCCTCCTCTCTCCACATGCTCATGCTGGCCTGGACTTCTCTGATCACTCTCTGTGCCTTTCTCTGTCTCTACTGCCCTCTTAACTCCCCCTCCCCGTGCCATGAATAAACTCTATTCTGTACTTAAAAAAAAAAAAACAACAACAACAAAAAAAGCATGGATCTATGAATTGCAATTATGATGGTTGTGGGTATAATTCAGTAAAAGAACATATGCTTAGCATGTACAGTAGTTAATATTGTTCCATCCACAATATAAACTACATGACAGTAAGCAAGTTTTTATTTATCTGGAAGAAAACTTTAGAGCTTTATTATCGCTAGCATTTATTATTTATTATCTTTAAATGGTGATATATTAAAAAACCTATTTATTTGAAGTTCATACTCCTTTTTTAAAAAATATAAACAAATTAAACTTTTTTAAACTTTGTATAAGTAAATGTGGCAATTATTGAGTAAGGTTTATTACCAACAATCTTGGGAAAATATCCTTGAACATTAGCATATTTAGAGTCAGTTTTCCATGTTTCACATCTTCCCACTGTCCACTGGGGCAGATCTTTTGGCAGATTTAACCAGCCCGTGTGCTTGAAATTTTAAAGCAGGTACAAAAGCAATGATCAGCTGCACCACCTTCGAAGGAACAGGAGCAGCAGCCCCAGGGCCACCTGAAGACCCTTCCTATCCAAAGCAAGGATCAGAGCACCTGTAAATCACCACGGTCAAACGGTGCAGTGGACATGAGGAAGGTGACTTTTGAAGCAGACGAAGGTTCCTGGTAGGTCAAAGTCTACTGATCGTGCATTTCAAAGCTCATCTTAGCAAAGAAAAAAATTATAAAACGTGTAAATTCCAAGAGGAAGAAGAAGCACATTTTGTTACTACTCATTTTAATAGCCTCTAAGAGAGTTTCAAAGTATTTTTTAAAAATTAGTAAAATTAACCATAGCAGTTTGTTCAGCATTCACCATAATGTCAATAGTACTTTCAAAAAAGTTAAGTACTCACAGTTGAATTATCTATCAATAGGATAAATCCTAAGACAGGAAGATACTCGTACTTTTTTTTTCTGCTTAATTATACAGTATATAAGGTCCATGTGAGGTATTGATTTGGAAATATACATTCTGATGCAGCATCCATGAACATGACAATTGACACAAGTGAACTCTCAAATTTAATAGGAACTTTCTGATATTAGTCTGGAACAAATTTTTTTTCATTAAAATCTTTTCTTCTTTGATTTTTAAAAGGAATGAGAAAAAGACAACTAGAGAAAGACAAATTATTCACAATAAGCAGTATGAGAGAAAATTCTAGATTACAAAATGAGATTTTATACCAGGGTGTTAAGTGAATCTTAAGAGGGTCACCACACCAAGGAAACACAAGAAATGAATAATCCCAGATGAGCAAATATAAAAAGATCAAACACAGTCTAACAATTAAATAACAGGAATCAAGAGACACTGCTCATTGATATCTCTCAACATCAGTGGTCTCTTCTCCAATAAAAAGACACAGACTAGCAGAATAAATGATACAACAGGATCATCCTTCTGCTACACTCAAGAAATGTAGCTAAACATCAAGGGTAAACATATTTCAAGTAAAAGGATGAGAATAAATTTTACTAATTTCCAAGAGAATGGGCCATTTTCTTCAAAACAAAACAAAATAAGCTTCAAAACAAAACTAACTAAAAGAGACAGGGAAGGACACTACATACATATATGTCAAAGGACAAAGCCACCAAGACAACATAACAATTCATGCAATCAA
>LR751526.1:0-32406 GCA_902729485.2 Mus minutoides | reverse complement strand
AAGAAAGAAAGAAAGAAAGAAAGAAAGAAAGAAAGAAAGAAAGAAAGAAAGAACCGAAGAGTCAGTGAAACCAAGAGTTGGTTTTTAGAGAAAATGAACAAATTTGACAAACCCTTATCCAAACTAACTAGAAGTCAGAGAGATAATATCCAAAGTACAAAAATTAGAGAAAATGGGAGAGGGAATATAACATATGCTGAGGAAATCCAGAGAATCCTAAGGACAGACTTTAAAAACCTATACCCCTTGCATTTGGAGCATACTGTTCAGAACTGAGAGTTCATCTTGGTAGATTTTTCCTTTGACGAGTATTAAGTGATCTTTTCTGATTACTTTTGGTTGAAAGTTGATTTTATTAGGTATTGGAATGGCTACTCCAGTTTGTTTCTTAGGACCATTTTCTTGAAAAAATTTCTTTTTCAGCCTATTACTGAAGTAGTGTCTGTCTTTGTCACTAAGGTGCGTTTTCTGTGTGCAGCAAAATGCTGGGTCCTGTTTACTTATCCAGTCTGTTAATCTATGTTTTTTCATTGGGGAATTGAGTCCATTGATGTTAAGAGAGATTAAGGAAAAGTGATTGCTGCTTCCTGTTATTTTTGTTATTAGAGGTTGAATTATGTTTGTGTGGTTATCTTTCTTTGGGTTGGTTGAAAAAAAATTACGTTCTTCCTTTTTCTAGGGTGTAGTTTCCCTCCTTGTATTGGAGTTTTCATTTTTATCTTTTGTAGGGTTGGATTTGTAGAAAGATACTGTGTAAATTTTGTTTTGTTGTGGAACATCTTGGTTTCTCCACTTATGGTAATCACCAGTCAGAATAATCAAAACATCAGGTGACAGCAGATGCTGGCAAGGATATGGAGGAAGAGGAACACTCCTCATTACTTGTGGAATTGCAAGCTAGTACAACCACTGTGGAAATCAGTCTCGTGGTTCCTCAGAAAATTGAACATAGAATTACCTGAGGACCAGCTATACCACTCCTGAGCATCTAGCCAAAAGATGCTCCAACATATAACAAGGACACATACTCCACTATGTTCATAGCAGCCTTACTTATAACAGTCAAAAGCTGGAAAGAACCCAGATGCCCTTCAACAGAGGAATGGATACAGAAAAATGTGGTATATTTACACAATGGAGTACTACTCATTAAAAAAAATGAGTATTTTAAAAAATGAATTCATGAAATTCTTAGGCAAATGGATGGAACTAGAAAATATCATTCTGAGTGAGGTAACCTAGTCCCAAAAGAACACACATGGTATGCACTCACTGATAAGTGGCTATTAGCTCGGGATACCCAAGATACAATTCACAGACCACATGAAGCTCAAGAAGAAGGAAGACCAAAGTGTGGATACTTTGATCCTTCTTAGAAGGGGGAATAAAATACCCATGGAAGGACTTATAGAGACAAAGTTCAGAGCTGAGTAGAAGGAAGGACCATCTAGAGACTGCCCCACCTGGGGATCCATCCCATATACAACCACCAAACACAAACATTATTGCATATGCCAGAAAGATTTTGCTGATAGGACCCTGATATAGCTGATATAGCTCTTTCTTGTGAGGCTATGCCAGTGCCTGGCAAATACAGAAGCTCACAGTCATCTATTGGATGGAACACCGGGCCCCTAATGAAGGAGCTAAAGAAAGTACCCAAAGAGCTAAAGGGGTCTGCAACCCTATAGGAGGAACAACAATATGAACTAACCAGTACCCCCAGAGCTGTGTCTCTAGTTGCATATGTAGCAGAGGATGACCTAGTCAGCCATCAATGGGAGGAGAGGCCCTTGGTCTTGGGAAGATCATATGCCCCAGTACAGGGGAATGCCAGGGCTAGGAAGGAGGAGTGGGTGGGTTGAGGAGCAGGGTGGGGGGAGTATATAGGGTGCTTTGAGGATAGCATTTAAAATGTTAATGAAGAAAATATCTAATAAAAAAAGAAGAAGAAAATACTTCAAAACCTATGTTAGTGTATTACCATTTCATTAACTGAAAAGTATTTTGACAAGTGCATGGTCTATGCTCACAGATATACACAGAGATATACTTGAGCGTGCTCGAACACACACACACACACACACACACACACACACACACACACACAGAGGTGGGGAGGAGAAAGTAGTGGTAATTACCCCTGGAAATAGTATTATTTGAAGCACAGAAAACCTTAATTCATAAGGTAAAACCAGACACAAACTCTGTAAAGGATATCCAGATCCAAAAACAAAAGGTAAGTTCTTCCTTTTCTTTTTCTTCCTTCCTTCCTTCTTTCTTTCTTTCTTTCTTTCTTTCTTTCTTTCAAATAAAATAACTGGGGTCCTGGGAAGCTAAATTGTAAAATGATTTCCTGATATAACACACCGGCTCTAGCAGAATCAGGTCTAGAGGAGCCGAATCCTGATTGCTTCTTCAATTGCTTTAATCAGGACCAGCTACAACTAGGTGTTCTTACCATTTGCAAACATCTTTTGGGAAATGGGCTGGCAGGAAGATAGTTTTAGAAACACACCACCATATATAAAACAGTCTAATGGAAAAATACAGCATCTGTAGCCAAATTGAGAGAGGAAGACATAGGCATCAATCCAGACATATTCCTTTGTACACAACCTACTCCCAAAGTCACAGCAAGGAAACAATGTTATCCTACACACGTGCATGCATACAAGCACTCACACACACCAACCCCTGCCCGCAAAGAGATGCTTGTTTCTTTTTGCACCCAAGAAGTTTAGAAAGCCGTGTGTTGGGTGTGTTTGCACCCACCTCAGCTGTCATGAAACTGAAATTGGGTCTCTAACACGTGATCAAAGACCAGCTGGCAGCATAACCCTTAATCGGAATCCTGTGCACTGTTCTGCCAGTATAACAGCCTCCCTGTGCTTTCGTGAGAGCTACGATGGAAAAGTTCACTAGAGTCTATAAACTCCACAGAGAAACAAGATTCAGTAACCACGCAACCCTGTAAAGTTCAAGCATACTGTTCTAAAGAGGAATAGTAAGGAAGGGAACCTTGGTGTGAGGAACAGATGATTCAAGGTGACCGCAGAGGTTACAAGAATCCATGTGCTGATTTTGCTCAAAATTATTTTCAGATTGTAAGTATTGATCCCAAATCCCTCTAGTCTGTGCATATATGAGACTATAGCATCATCTATAATACATAGGTAATCAGATTTCTTAAATGTATGTGAAAAGGAGCAACCTACTTGAGAACTTCAATTTTCTTCTCCATTTTCCAAGGTTTACATTTGACAGTAGCAATCATTTGTCTATTCTCATCTAGCAGTGCTTTTAGTCGTTCTAATTCCTCTTCGTCAATTTCTTCCTCTTCTTCCCTTTAAAAGAAAATGAAACCAAAGGTTAAACTCTGCTTCGTTTCTAAATCTAAAAGGACTCCTGTCAGATACGCAACCCCCCCCCTTTTCCAACTCAGCTGCCCAAAGTCAATGAAGAGTTCCCAAGGCTCTAGAATTCACATCTCAACACTTCCAATCCGGCGGCTTGAGGATTATTATAACCTTCAACAATGCCATTTGCATTCTAATACTCAAAATGGAACTGTTCTTTTATGTCTTCAGCCCCCCCCACCCCCCCACCCCCGCTGTCAGAACAAGGAAGCTGGGGAGAGGATAGTTAGAGATCCATCAAGATCCACGTGGGTCTCTCCTCTGTTTCCCCCTCCCCGCCACCACCACCACCCCCCACCCCCGGGAGCTAGCTATCCTCCCCAATTCTATGTTTCCTTTAAGAACCTTATTTTTCAATAAGGATAATAAATTAAAGGTGAAGATGTCTTTGAAGTGTCCTTAGAAATTTTAAATTAGCCCTGTCTCAAGAGAAAAGGGGAAAAAATTGAAACAGGGAGAAGGAAATTCTGTTTCTCAAAGGAAGCCTAATCTGTTAATTACACCCAAAAACTTCATATGATAAAATTCAACTTGAAATACTTTTGGTGGAAGCAAAAGCTTTGAAGCCCCCTTCAAAGGAATTTTTCCTCTCTCTAAGCAGATACAGCCTTCTTTCTTTTTTCTGTGATCTTACTGTTGAAAAACTAGAAGCTTAAGAAAACAAAATCTAAACAGAAGCCACATGGCGTAGTGGAGCAATGTAATACTATACTGTAGAAATCAAACTGTTGGCAATAGATTGTTTTAATTACTAGGCTAGTGTCCCAATTTTAAATACACGCTTTCATACTTAATATTATGGTATGAGGCTGCGGCTCTGTTACCAGCCACGTGTTTGCTTTCTCAACGCTGTGTTCAGACTGTGTGAATTACTAAGTGCCCTCCATCTTTTCCTGTGGCTTCCTGCCTACTTCTTTTTGCCTCCCAGGCTGACACTTCCTCCATAGCATCATTTTACTCCAGGAGCTGAAAGCCCCTCCCAGAGCTGGAAGTGATTCTATTCTGCCAATTCTAGCAGAATTCTCCCAATGCTAGTAGAATTCGCTTCATCATCTCCCCACTGTGGGACCAGCTTCCACTTTCAGCTCCCTGGGTTTCTCCTTCCTCTCCACTTGACATGTTCACTCTAACCCTTCCCAGGATTCCAGCTCACGAGTGCTAGCTGCTTTTTTCCAGCTGGTGCCATCCTATTTCGTATTCCTGCTTGCCTTCTCCAAAGACCTTGATAAAGTATTTTACTTACAACTACTAACAACTGTCATACAGGATTCTCAATATTCAACTCACTGTTGGTGTGTCTCTCTCACTAGACCCAGACTAAAAAAGAAATTGTAAATTATTCATTTTTTAAAAAAATAAAAACACATTTTATAGTTCACTAAGCTTATTACTGGACACAATAGGAATATGGGGGGAAGCTATTTTTAAATGATTAATTATAATGTAGGGTGACACATTTGCAGACTTGTTGTGAATCTGTAGTTTCTAATCACGCCTTTATTACTCATATAAAATAAAATTTAAATTACTCATGTAAAATTACACCTTCTAGTGATAGTCTGTTTGGGGGCAATACAAATGGGTAACCTTGCTTGTCAACTTGATACTTGAAAAGAAGGAGCGTCAGTTGAGGAACTGCCTTGATCAGACTGGCCTGTAGGCATGTCTATTAGGCATTTTCTTGATCTTAGCTGATGTAGCATGGCCCAGTCTACTATGGAGGATGCTGACGCTTAGCAGATGGACCAGGGTATAAGAAAGGTAACTTCACCAGCCATAGGGGGCATATCAGTAAGCAGCTCTCCTCCATGGTTTGTTCTTGCTTGATTTCCTGCCCTGACTTCCCTCAGTGATAGATTGCGGTGTGAAATCTTAACTCCCTTTCCTGCACAAGCTGTTTTTTTGGTCAGTGTTTTTATCACAACAACAGAAAGAAAGCTAGGACAAATATTTTGCTTAAAATAGGAAACTTGGTTCAAAAAAATTATGTAGGGGCATGTACTAGGATGTAACGTGCATTATTGCTGGGCTCTTTCTTTTTCATTATTGGGTGTTTATTACACAGAATCCTATGATACTATGTAAAAATGGCATAAAATACTATATCTCTAATCACAATTTTTTATCACTTTTATAATTTGACAATGTGAAGCAATATAGAGGTTAGGTCAGTTAGTCTTAGAAAAGTTAGACATGTTTTTAAATGTAAATGTATTAAAATAATTAAACTTGTTTCCATGTAGCTATAGATAGGAACACAAATCAAAACATGCCTCTCTTGAAAAGAAAGAAAGCTAACACATGGAATGGATGAGTGAAATTATCAAGACTGGAGTCAATTTGCAATAAACGATCTTTAAAATTAGTAACCTAATTATTTGATACTTCAAACCTTTACCTGAGCCACCATTCCAGAATAACCTATGTGTACATTAACTACAATAATGTACTTCATTGCTGAGTTCCATTATTAATCCTGTGCAAGATAGTCTTCGGTGAGATAAAAGAATGAGCCAGTCAATGCCTGTATGATCTCAAAGGTTACAAATTTACATGCCAAATCCCAGGGACCATCTAAGAAAGACCTTTCTAGTACTAGGGCCCCTACTTCCTGTGTAGTGTTGATACTCATTTTCCAGGAACGTCTACTTCTCTGGGTCTCCAAACACCTTGTTCCTATTTTCTCTCCAACACATATATTCTATCTTATTCCACCACAATTTGTGTCTGAGAAGCCTCTCCCTTGTTATACTATGAATTTGGGGGTCTGCATAAATATTTATTTATATTTTTTTTTCAGAAAAGTTTTTTTTCTCTCTTTATTAGATATTTTCTTCATTTACATTTCACATGTTATCCAGAAATTTTCCCTTACCCTCCCGCGTCCCCGCCCTGCTCCCCTACCCACCCCCTCCCACATAATGGCCCTGGCATTCCCCTGTTCTGAGGCATATAGAGTCTGTATAACCAAGGGGCCTCTCCTCCCAATGATGGCCAACTAGGCCATCTTCTTCCATATATGCAGCTAGAGACATGAGCGCAGGGTGAACTAGTTAGTTCATGTTATTCTTCCACCTAGAGGGTTGAAGACCCCTTCTGCTCCTTGGGTACTTTCTCTAGCTCCTACCTTGGGAGTCCTGTGTTTCAGCATATGCTATAGTGTTTATTTTAATAAATATTTATTAAAGAAACATTGATGTATTATTAAACTTTCTGAATAGCATTGAGTTAGCATCCTGAATCCAGTAATTGAATCAAAGAATCCTAGAGCAAAGCAATGCTCCACAAGGTGACAATGGCGGGGGAAGATGTGTGTTCTACCCTACATGACCTGAGGTTTCCATGTATTTAAAAACTTTGCTGTTGAATGTTGATAACTCCAAGAAGATCTTGATGTACTTCAGAGTGTACCCGAGCAACTAAAATGTCACTCTCATCAGTTATATGGAAACTGCTTATCTAGAAACCACTTAAAGAATCCTTTACACACACACACACACACACACACACACACACACACAACATATGTTCTATCTTCTAAAATTCAAAAGTGCTCTGTGCAAGAAAGGCTTTCCATCTTAAGCTTACCAACAGTTGTGAGGCAAAGAAACATAACATACTGAATTTTTTTTCACTACTCTGAACATTTTGTTTACTCACTTAAAAGTGGGTCAGGAAAAGCCTGTGATGTCACTACAGTATCTAACAAGGCAATATGTCTTAACCATGACCAAAGATAACATTACAGCCTTATAGTTACTTGATAGAAAATGTGTGCGAGGGCAAGGGAAACTCCCTGAGGCTTTGCTAGAACATGGAAAGAAAAGAGATTCTGCATTAATTCACTTAAATCAATCTGTCCTTGATTGTCTAATAGTTTTTTTTTCAAAATACATTTCAAGAACATATTCCATTTAAACAAAAGATCCTCATCTACATAGAAAACAATAGAAAACAGATGCTAAAATGTTAACCAAGGTAAATAAATGCTAACAGTATGCAACTAAAGTTGGCTATAGAGAGGTTTAGGGAGGTGAGGAGTGACATAAAGGTGTTTTGAGTCTTCTCAGAATGGGAGTAAGATAAACTGAGGTGAGATACTCTTATAGAAGAAGATCCAGTGGATGACCACAGGTGTGTTTCCCAGAGGCTAAGCATTTTAAAAGAAAGTCTTAAGGCAGAAAAATTCCACCCAACTTATCTTCTTAGAAAGATTTTCCCTTCAGGCATAAATGAGGAGAAAAAGCAAATTTGATTATGGAATTTATAGCACACATGGCTACATTGATGATGTTTTCCTGAGGAAATACCTCCAAGGAAGAACAAGCTTTGCTAACAGGACATAGTCCTGTATAAGAGTGGCACTACCCGTCATAATGTTACATGAGACTTGAAATTGGATTTCATTTTGATTTAAAAAAAAATCCTCGCTGAAAAAAATGCAAATAAAAGTATCAGAGTTAAAATTTAAAGCAAATGATATCATGGTAGTCAAGAGGCAAGGTAAAGTTCAGGGAGGAAAAAGAATTAACAGTAGAAGCGAAATTCAAAACTGAAGCTAAAACATTAAGAACCAATCGGGTTACTTGTATTCTAGACAGAAATACAGCTTTGCCTTCCTACCTGACAAATATCCATAGGGTATCATTTAAAAATGATTCTTTCAGGGATAGCATAAGAGAGGTACCAAATACTGAAAGGTATCTTCAGAGGTGGACAAGGTAGAGGAACCCCGTGGTAGGCCACAAAGCCCCGCAACCTTCAAGCGTACGGAACAGACTGGATTGTCTCTTGACTTCTTTCCAAGTGGGTCCAGGTTGTCCATGATTAGCTGTGTGCAGGCACACTTTCCCTCCCTGCCATCTGTAAATTTTTAGTAATCCAAGAAATAACATTTTAAAAATAGCGTTTAAACATATTTCTCTCTACGGTGTCAGAAGTAAAAATTTTGGAGCTAAAAATTGCTGAATATTTTTAATATAAATATAAGCTGTGTGTGGTGGCTCACACCTTTAATCTTAGCACTGCTGAGGCCAGCCTGGTTTACTAGTGAGTTCCAGGCCAGCCAAGGCTTGCACATTAAGTCCCTATCTTCAAAATAAGAACAACAAGCAAATTCCGTGTGTGTGTGTGTGTGTGTGTGTGTGTGTGTGTGTGTGTGTGTACACCCAGTGTTCTATAACACAGGCCAGCATACTTTTTTTTCTATAAAAAAGCAGAGCAGTGAACATTTTAGGCTGTGGTTACTACATGAAACTCAGTCTTTTACTCATGTTCTTTATTAATAACCTTATAAAACTATATAAAATATTCATAGCTCTTATATTCAGTTTAGTCCTACTTTACCAAATCCCTCTCCATAAGAGAAAGGGACCTGAGCTCATTCTTCTGGAGTCTTCTATGTATCTTAGGCTTCACTGTATACAAATGATATTATAATTTTCAAATATTTAAAACAACCATAACATTATAACAACCTGTAACAATTTGAGTCTTTTACAGGGAAATTTCTCATAATACATTCTTAGTATGTATTCACTTTAAAAAAAAACCTATAAGTTAGTATTTAAATATTTTTAAGTTTGGCCTGGAGGGGTGGCTCAGTGGTTAAGAACACTGACTGCTCTTCCATAGGTCCTGAGTTCAATTCCAAGCAACCACAAGGTGGCTCACAACCATCTATAATGGGATCTTATGCCCTCTTCTGGTGCATCTGAAGAGAGCTATTTACTTACTTAAAATAAATTAATTAATTAAAAAAACAAAACAACAAATATATATACATATATGTATGTATATATACATATGTGTGTGTGTGTGTGTGTGTGTGTGTGTGTGTATATATATATATATATATATATATATATATATATATATATATATATATATTTGTGTATGTGTGTGTCTGTGTGTATAGTAAAATGGCATAACCAGTTTAAGCCTGTCTTATTAAAAGTAGTTTTAATGACTGATTTTAGCCCAGCGAAGTCCCCACATACAGCAACCTTCTGTGTGGTGCCTTTACATAACAATACTGTCAGTTATACGAAGGAATAACTTACGCTCCTCTCCGCAGCCGCCTCCGCCTTTCTTTTTCTCTTGCCTTTCTTGTTTCTTCATCTTCTGGCTCGGGTTCTGGGTCATCCTCATTGATGACATCTCTGGTCCGTTTCCTCTTTGGTCTCAAGCTCTCTCTTCTAGGTAGTTTATCTTCTTCTTCACCTGAATACAGCAGTTGGCGCATCAGAAAGTTCTAGTTTTCTCTCCCTAACAAACATCTTACTTTTTAGTAACTGTGTCACAAACTGTTAATGGTAACCATCAGTCCCCCCCCAGTATAAAAAGAAACACTATTTTACACACACACAAACAAACATACCTAATTGAACTTGCTCTGTGGTTCAAATATGTGAGAAGGGAGTCTCTGCATTACAATTAATCCTTACAGTTGTAGTCTTTATTTATTAAGATAAATCAATAATTTCAACATATTATGTATCACTTCTAAAGCCACTAAAATCAGGTTCAAGTTTGGAGGTTACCATCTAACAGGCAATGGTAAAATTATAAAGCACTGTGCATTTATTTATTTATTACTACTTTTCCTAGAACACAGACCAGGGCTCACAAGGGAATCTCTACAAACCAAAACAGTTTTAGAGAAATTGATAAAATCCTTTATACTCTTCCCAGTTCAAATTATCCATCCTAGTTTTACTATTTTATTATTCATTTTAGGAGTTTTCTTAATGTGGCCAGGCTATCACAAACTAGTAGATTCAATCCATTATCCTGCTTCAGTTTCCCAAGTAACTGGGACTAAAGTATCACACCTAACTCATTTTCATTAGTGACTCCAAATAATTCTTTCTTATTTTTCTAAAACTGTAGTTTCATATCCTTTTAAAAATATGTTGTTTCTATATTTACTTCATTGATAAATAAATTCCACAAACTTTAAAGAAGAGTTAGTACAAATCAATGAAACACTTGGAAATTGAAAAGGAAAAACATTCCCTAACTTATTACATGAGAACCACACCACTGTTATATCCGAAATCATTTGCAAAATTTCACAACAAAACATTAGTCAAATATAACAGCAGAGTAAACAGACTGTACACCATACCCATAGCCAAGTAGGATTTATCAGTAAGATCTAAGGATGGTTCGAGATGCCAAAATCAAATAAGGTGACATTGCTCCATTGATACAATGACAGAATAAAGGACAAAGATTGCATAATAGATGCTGAAAGGCACTTAACAAAAGTGAACATGTAAAGTTTCATCTAAAAGCTTCCTACAAAATAAGATTAGCAAAAATCACCTCACCATAATAAAGGTCATGTATAAATACTACTCACCATAATAAAGGCCATGTATAAATACTACTAGTATGGTCAATAGTGGGGGTCGGGGGGGAGAATAAAAACTTTCCCTCTAAAATACTGAATAAGCCAAAAAAGCCAAGTCTTTTAAAAGTGTATTGAGACGGCTGCACTAGAACCATCACACAGCAAAATGAAGAAAGAAGGAAAGTTTCTCAATCGAATAAACTGTCAGTTTGCAGATGTGATAATCTTACATGTGGAAAACCACAAGACTCTGCAAATGTGTTAGAATAAATAAGTGAATTTAGTAAAGAATCACAGAACTTGGGGCTGGTGAGATGGCTCAGTGGGTAAGAGAACTGACTGTTCTTCTGAAGGTCTTGAGTTCAAATCCCAGCAACCACATGGTGGTTCACAACTACCTGTAACGAGACCTGACGCCCTCTTCTGGTATGTCTGAAGTCAGCTACAGTGTACTTATGCATAATAATAATAAATAAATCTTTAAAAAAAAAGAATCACAGAACTTACAAAATGTATATTGATATATAAAATTCAGTTGTACGTTTTATACTAAGAATGAATGTTCTAAAAAGTAAATTAATAAGGCAATTGTACTTAGAAGGGCCTGAAAAGGAACAAATTACCTTTGAATAAATTTTACTGAAGAAGTCCAAAACTTTATATACACTAGAAAATTCTTTTAAAAAGAAAAAAAATGTTAATGATGACCCAAGTAGAAAGACATATCGCATCCGTGTCTTGAAATATTTAGTATTATAAAAATGTCCATAGTAGTGTGTAATATTCAAAGAAAACCCAGTATAATTTCAATAATAATTTTTAATAGGAAATAAACTCATAACATTCATATGAAATCATAAAAAGACCAAAAATAGAAAAAGTGTTCATGATTTAAAAGAACACAACTGGGAATCCTACAAAGTACAATACCAACTTCCCAGGCAAGATGCGTCCAATGGTGCAATAAAAGTATGCCTCCGATGAATGTAACCAACTACTTCCTGGTTGGATTTGAGATACATTCCACAGGAGGGATTTCATGCCTTATACTGTACTTATACTGTATCAAAAGCCCGTGACTGGGAGGTCTTTGGTCCTTTAGGGATGTGGACCTACTACTGCTATTTTGCTTAAGAGACATGTTATCAAACTGCTTAGTGAATATATCTGTTTGTACCCATGAACTAATAGTGCTATAACCTTGTCCAAATAAGCTTTGTTTGTTTATTTGTTTGTTTGATTGATTGATTGATTGGTTTATACAATAAGGAGTAGGCAATGCAGAGACTTCAAGTGGTTAAAGTTCTGAGAATAAATGACTTTTGAGTACTCAGCCTTAAACACACAAGACATCTCTATTAAGTCCCTATTAGGATGCATGGAACACTGCAGATGAGAGGGACAAAAAGAACGTTAAAGGAGTCAGAGGATGGGAAGAAGTGCTGTGAAAAGCTTATTCCCAGACACGACATGACTATTGTACCTATAAACTCACAGCATCAGTGGCTACCTGCACATCCCATGTGCATGACAGAGAGGGCTCCTAAGGCCCTATCTGTCACTTAGGAACTATAGACAGTTACTTGTTAAAAGAAGGATACTCGTTTATCTCAGTAACATAGCAACTAGTAATTTGCCCTGACCAAATAAATAACTGCTAACCGATTCACATCTAGAAGACTCTAGCTATATGCAGCAGATCACAAACAAAAATGGCATCAAAATAGGAGGAAGATGTTGATTGGAAGAAGAAGGGTTCCATTAAAAGAAGGAAGAGGATAACCAAAGATAATGGGGAGAATGTGATCAAAGCACATTAAATATCTGTGAAATTAGAAATAAATAAATAAAATCTAAAAAGAATTAGTAATCTGTGTCATACTACCTAATGTTAAAATATAAATATTAAGTAATAAAACCAAAATGTTGACACACACACACACAAACACACACACATACAAAAATCCATGTACCCCAACAGAAGGGAACAGAGAACCCCAAAGTAAACACAAATATATAGTCAAGTGATGCTCAAAAACACCCCAAATTACATAAAATAAGGACACCAACAATTAACACTAGAAAAACTAGATTGCTCTATGAAAAAGAAACTTAAACCCCAGTTGACACTATAAATAAATTTCAACTAAAAATGAATGAGATGTGACACAAAATTAAGACACAAAATTTCAGAATTCTGAAAATATATCCTGGAAAGGCTTTATAATGTCGATTTTAGTAATGCTTTCTTGGACATAACATAAAAAGTCTAAGACATAAAAGAAAAAAAATTATAAGTAGGACAGTTAGCCAAGAGAGGAAGTTGTCTTTGCCTTAAGGGCAAAGTCCTACATTAGTACTACTTCAATATCTCCTTTTCCTATGGTTTCATCTAAAAACATTTGGGAGAAAAGCACCTTAGTGTACTAAAACATTCTGTCTATCACCTGTAGGATACCTGCTAAATGTGGCTGGAAATATTTTTGTCCAGCATTGTAACGTTTTAATATATGCCCATAAGCATTACCTGATCATGCCCAAGAATGTGTTGACTATTTTTCTTTCTTGATTTATAACCTTAGCCAGAGCATGCTCCCGAATGCACATCATAAAACAAGGGTGCTCACGAGGTACCACCTCTAAAGAGCTGTCTTACATCAATAGGTTTAGGTTCAGTGCATGCATTAGAGCCTCAGGTTTTCTTCACTCAAAGAAGGCATTGCTTTTGCAATAACTCCAGTGCTCTTGTGAAAGATGCAGGCAGTAAACCTGTCTCTATTCCTCTACCTTTGGGCCATGTTTATCTGCTTTTCACTCGCCAAGAAAAGAATCATTGTGCTTAGCCATAGGACTTCATCAAAGTAAAGCTTTTATGTGGCCATGGAAACAGTTCACTAAAAGATAATCTACAGAATAGAATATATATATATTTGTAAACCATGTATCTGATGGAGGACTAATATCCAAAATGCATAAGGAATGCCTATGAATAAATAATAAAATAAAAATAAAAGTAATGGTCTATGCTTCAAAATGATTAAAGGCCTTTAATAGAGATTTCTCCAAAGAAAAACTTTCAAAATGACCAACAGACATGTGAAGGTGTGTGCTCAACATCTTTGATCATTAGAGAAATGAAAACCAAATCTGCTCTGAGATATTGGTTCACTCATTAGGACAAGTATTATCAAAAATATTGGAATTGATGGCAAGGATGTAAAGAAATTAGAACCCATGTGCCCTGCTCGGGGGAAGGTAAAATTATGCAACCACCATGAAAATATAGAATTCTTCACATAGTAAATAGAAGTGTCTGATGCTTAAGCACTGCCAACAGCAGGCATTTACCCAAAAGAACTAAACTGAGATCCTGAAAAGGTGATATTATTCCATAGTCACTGAAGTGCTATTCACCACAGCTGAGATATAGAAAGCAAAAACGTCTGTCAACAGAAACAGAATATGTATTATGTTCATATAATGGAATACTCAGACTCTAAAATGCCTGGATTACTGCTGTATCTTATGTGTATGAACACTGAAGGTGCTACATCCAGTGACATAAACCACACACAAAAAGAAAATACTGCATGATTGCCCTTAGATGAAAAGCCTAAATTATTCAGGCTCAGAAGTAAATAATGATATTGTGACTGCCAGGGGCTAGGAAGAGCCAGAAATGGCCTGTTTTTATAAACAGACATAAAATTACAGATGCTGAAAAATAAGTCCTAGAGATCTACTGTACAATGCAATGCTAGCTTAGTCTGTTGTTCATATACGTGCATTTTATATTCATAGCCTCAATCAACCATGGGTTAAAAAAACTTAGAAAAATATTATATATTATTCATATATATTAAATTATATATAATGTATATATATTATATAAATTAAATTATATATAATTTATATATTATATATATTAAAATATATATTTTATATATTTTAGCTGTCTTTACTAAATGTTTACATTTTTTTCTTCACCATTATCCCCTAATACTATTTCAAGAGTGTTTACACATGATAAACTTAGAGATGATTTAAAATATAACACAGCTGTCCACAGATAAGAACTTACTACAGCATTTTATAGAAGGCACTTGGGCATCTACAGACTCTGAGTTTCTTTGGAATCCTGAAACCAATCCTTACAGGTATACCAGTAGCATGTTGTATACTTTGTGAAAACATTAACAGGATAAACCTCTTATTATATGTTCTTATAGCAATAAAAATAAGTAAATAAAGATAAATGTAAATGCAGTTTACCAGTTTGACCTAGTTAATATCTATAGACCAATTAATCTGCCTAACAAACATATATTCGGGGAACATTGAATATCCGCCGGAGTAAGTCCCAGTCTGAGCTATAAACACACATCAGCGTGTACAAGAATTCTGCTGTTACATGGTGTTCTTTCAGTCTACGTGGAACTAAGTTTTAAAAACAGCTCTTCAACATGTGAACTCTGTGAAGGTGGCAGATAGAAGGTCTTGGTGTCTCCAAGCTCCTTGGGCCTCTAGTCCTGGTGGGTCAGTTTGGAAGAACTGTGCACATCAGAACTCTTCTGCCAGGCTGGTGTACATAAAACACTGTCTGTGATTTTATATATACCATAAAGCTGGATGGGGAATAGGGGAAGTTCTAAATAAATTTGCTTGAAATATTCATGAAAAATCTATTCTACTAAATCTGCATGGTTTTACCACGGATAACATATATATTATTCCAATTACTTGCTTTAGTAATTTACCTCCTTTCTAAATATCTAAACTGTAAGCAGCGAATGTTTAAGGTTGTCTATTAAATGACATTTTTAAGCAGACTTGATTCTCATTTAAGCAATGACATCAAGGCATAGTGAATGAAAACATCCAGGCTGTTTTCATTTGGGCTGGGGGGTGGTGGGGAGGTCTTAGTAATGCTCAATTGGTGGTCTGCTGACCGTATATGGATATTAAATTGTCAGCCTGGTGGCCCTCAAATGAACTCACTCTTCGTTAGATGCTATTTCATTTTTGGTTTAAAAAAATTCAAAACATTTGCTCACATAATGGTCTTTTTAATATCCCAGCTCATGAGTGCCTAGAAAGAGCTGAGCTTAGCCAAACTGAAAACAACAGAACAATTGACATAGACTGTCTAGGGACTGGGTGTACAGGGCACTGGGTATACAGGGACTGGGTGTACAGGGCACTGGGTATACAGAGACTGGGTATACAGGGACTGGGTGTACAGGGCACTGGGTGTACAGGGACTGGGTGTACAGGGCAGACGAACCCTTTTGTTTTTAGTTGCAACATCTGATCAACCCAACCCAAACATCCTAGTATATAATCACCTTGGACATGTGCAAACAAGCGAGCGAGCGAGAGAGAGACAGAGAGAGAGACAGAGAGAGAGAGACAGAGAGAGACAGAGAGAGAGAGACAGAGAGAGAGACAGAGAGAGAGAGACAGAGACAGAGAGAGACAGAGAGAGAGAGAGACAGAGAGAGAGAGAGAGAGAGAGAGAGAAGCAGAGTAGCCTGAAATTTACTATATAGTCAACTCTAGCCTTTAACTCAGAGATTCAGCTGCCTCTGCTCACCAAGCCTAGACAGATGGTTTTATAGTTCATTGCCAACCAATCTATTTTGCCATTAACCAAGGCTTCCCCCCAAAGAAAATAGAACAGAAATGGAAAAGAAAATGTTAAACGTAACTGTTTATAGTGAACAACTTAAAAGTTGTGTGTGTGTGTATGTGTGCGTGCGTGCATCTGTGCACATGTATATGTGTATATTCAGGTTGTGCACGTACCCGCTGAGTAAAGATTCTCTTCAGTGATCAATGAGACTAGAAAAAAGCATGCCCACACATTTTTGTGATTTTTATGAAGTAGTTCAAGAGACAAGATGGCAGAGACATTCCCTCCTTCCCACAGGGACCTCGTCCTCAGCAGCCCACCCTTGCTTACTTGAGCTTTCTTCTGTATCATCTTCTTTCTCCTCCACTTGGATTTGCACTGTTGAAGAAAGGAGACATGGGCAGCAATTACTTGAATGTCTGTGTAACTGTCAGTAACATCCTATACCTCAATCATTCTCATCATAACATTTTTTATGCAGGTAAAAACACATTTTTTTCTAGAGATGGAGAAATTGCTCAGAAGCATCCTTTTTGTTCTTAGAGAGGGTCCAAGATTCAATTCCCAGCACCAACATGGCAACTTACAACTGTCTGTAATTTCATCTCCAGTGGATCTGATATTCTCTCCTGGCTGTCAAACATACCAGACACACAAGAGGTACACATACATACATACTCACAAAACCTTCATACACACAAAATTAAAAAATAAATATTTCTAAAACATTTTTTTCTATTTCCATTTTGGAAACTACTGTTTTATCTGATTGTATGATAAATATAAAATATCCAAATATTACAAAATATCTGACTTAAAAAAAATAAAATTCAAGTATTTAAAATAAATGATGTAGGAAGTCAGTACTTGGTAACTCAATAACCTCCATGCCAAGTTCCCCTGATTACTGCCATTCACTATTTGGTGTTTCCTCAGACTCTCACAGGTATAAACTGACACACAATCACAGAATAACAGCACTCAGGAAAATGGGACAGGAAGACCATGTGTTCAAGGCCAGCCTGAGTTACATAGCAGACCCTATCTCAAAAACCCAAAACAAACCAAGGTATCAGAGTCTGCACAAGGAGGCCACTTGTGGATGTAACAGCTTCCTTTTTCTACACATAACTATAACCAAATTTATTATTTTAAAATAGAGAATAATTCATTCTAACCTATTTTGCCAAATATCAAAACCACAAAAAATCCTGTATAAATATGATCAAATTTGGATCTTTCCAATTTTAGTTACAAATATGTGCCTTAATTTCAGTGTAGCTAAATGTCCCTGCATGTGATCCATCTGTCCACGACCTGTGACATTAACATTCAAGACTTCTGTTTATTCCATACCCAAACTCATGCAGCATAAAAGTGTTGCTCCATTTTTGTAAGGGACTATGTAACGGTTTTATAACAGTTTTAGAAGTGTAATTATATGTTGAAAGTGTGAGATTTGGCAGAATCTTCCTTATATTAACCCCTAATGCTAAACTTGAATCCATAACTTCAGGCATCACCACTTGTCAGAGGTTGGGCTCTACAAATAGTCTTATAGAAATTAAGAGCCAGAGGCTGGAGAGTAGCTCAGTCAATCAAGCACTTGCTGCTAACCTGTAAGGATTAGAGTTTAGACCCTAGAACACTTTAAAAGCCAGGCATGTGTGGCAGCCTTCTGCAATCCCAGAACTCCAGAGGCAGATTGACTATCTGATTAGCTAGACCAATGGGTGATGTGTTTATAAAAAGACAAAGAGATATAAGATATGTTCTATGGGGGAGTGGTAAGGTATGGGGGAAAGGGGTGTCTCAGCGGGCCCATGCTGAGGCATCCCTTCCCCTTGAGGGACCAGCCACAAGTCGGTATAGTATAGTTTATTCAGGACATGGGAAAGGGAGTAAAGAGGGTAGAGGAGGCAGAGAAAGGCAGAGAGAGGGAGAGAGTAGAGAAGTAGATGCCAGCCATGGCCATGAGCACGTGGAGAGAGGAAGGGAAGAGCCCAAGAGGGCAAGAGAAAAACAAGAAGGAAGCAAGAGTAAAAGAGGGAGGAGGGAACAAGCAGCTCCTTTTATAGTGGGTCCCTACCTGGCTGTTGCCAGGTAACTGTGGGAAGGAGCATACCTGATTGTTGACATGCAACTGTGGGGGTGGAGTTTAGACAGAATGCTAACAATACTCAGAGAACCCCTGAACCCAGGCTTCAGTGAGAAACTCTGCCTCAATAAATAAAGTGTGGAGCAGTGAAGGAACACACCCAATGTCAACTCCAGGCATGCACATTCATGTGCCCATGTGGGTACTCACATAAGGGAATATGTATACACATCCATGTATATATAAGCATACCACCTCCAAACATACAAGCAAAATTTAAAAAACATCAGAAACCCACAGTGTAGTAATTTGTTATAATTTAAGATGGGGTAGTATAAATCTAAAAATGCCACGATGGCAAAAAATGATAGTATGACAGAAGAAACAGCTTCTAATTGTGATTTTGGTTTTCTGTGTCCAAGTCAAATCTTTAATCACAGCATCCAGGAGGCATAGACAGGTCAATCTCTAAGAGTCTAAATCTAACCCCATCTACATAGCAAACTGCAAACTCCAGGCCAGCTCAGACTACCTACTGAGACTCTGTCTGAAAAACAAGAAGTCCTTTTTCAGATGACAGGCATTTCAAAGAGGCAACACACACCCAGAGATGTAAATTCCATCCACAAAGCAGATTATTGTGAAAGCACTTTTTTGCTTTTAAACATTATCTCCATAAAAACTTTAAGACAGGCAAAAGCATTATTTATCAACATCAGCCTTGGGCTGTGGAAATAAATGTTCTTTTGTTCAGAGTGGAACACATGCCTTCTGTTGCTAGCTGGAACTCGGTCTGCACAGTGTAGAATTTTTATGTCACTACAGAAACTTTGTAGTAATGAAGGCAGACACACGTGAGCAGACTACATTCTATAATAGGCTATGTTCCTTAGTTGTAGTTAGCCACACCTCCAAGCTTCTTTAATTAAATAATTTCTTAGCAAGACATTTTGATGTTGTGTGACTGTTCTTGGAGCAGGTGCTTACCAGCATGTAGAATACAGAACCACCTGAGGACAAAAGTGGAGGGCTGCATCATTAGGAAGGTTGAGAACCAATGATATAACAGTTTATCATCAAAACTAGTGAGCAAAGGAACTGTAGCAGGACAGGAACCTGGAGGCATGAGCTGACTCAGAAACCATAGAAGGGTACTGCTTACTGGCTTGCTCTCCATGGCTTGCTAAGCCTGCTTTCTTTAAAAAATAGCAGTTCTCAATCTGTAGGTTGCAATTCCTTTGGCGGTGTCATATAGCATATTCTCGATATCAGACATTTACATTTCAATTTATAACAGTAGCCAAATTATACTCATGAAGTAGCAATGAAATAATTTTACAGTTGAGGGTTGTCACCACAACATGAGAAACTGTATTAAAGGGCTGCAACATTAAGAATGTCGGGAACCATTGTTACAGAACCCAGCACCACCCAGTACCACCAGCCCAGGGAAGGCACCACCCACAATGGGCTGAACACTCCCTCATCAATCCCTAATTAAGAAACGTCCTACAACTGGATCTTATGAAGGCATTTTCTCAATTGCGGTTCCCTCCTTTCAGGTAATTCTATACCTTGTGTCAAGTTGACATAAAACTAGTCAGCACACCAACTTATCCAAAGCAATTATTTTTTAAAATGACAAGATATTGTGCTGATTTATAACGAGCAACTTGTTGGAATGCAATCTGATGGTTTAAAAAAAAATCAAGATAGGAAAACTATGAAGTGAACGAAAATATAATCCAATCTTTAGGAAAGGCCACATACTAAACAAAAGCATCATCATCAGAAATTGGGTTTTCTCTAACAGCAGGTGGGGGTGGGGCAGAGTTGGAGTCCAGGATTATCTATCTTTTCTTAGTAGAGAGAAGATAATTCTAACTCTCCATCAAATAAAACCCAAATATCCCTGTGGTGTTAAGTAAGGAACTAAATACTAATTGATTCCTAATGCCGTGAATCTTGCAGATACAGCTGCCCCCTTCCCTCTGAGTGGACTGGTCTATGTCTGATCGCTTCTCATTCTCATAGAGTACTGTCTTTGCTCTAGCATTCCTTTTTCTGACAAAACCATTTTTATAGTCACTAAGGTAATTCTTGATTTGTTCCCAAGCCCTCAACTAAGGCATCATGAGCATCAAAAGCTAAATTAAGATTTAAGACTATCAAAATTCTTAGATCAAGCTTCATTTTTATAGAAGCTCATACACTGCTCTGTATTCTGTGCTGTTGAAAACAACACTGAGGAATCAAGTTAAGAAGTCTAAGGCCACACCCTGTCTAAGGCATTGTTCTTCCTTTCTCACACAATCTTTAGGAAAGACTGCAGCTGTCTTTTTTCTTAGCAATTCCTCGTAGCTTATTCCCAATCCTATGACCGCCCCCCCCCCTCATTCATTGGCTGCTTTGCAAACTCTATAGATCCTCTACTTGTAAAATAACCCTTCTATCTGAGCGTAATGAGAAGACAGTGAAAGGAGAGAAGACAGCAGGATCTGTCCAAATGTTGGAGGCAGTAAGGGAGCCACATCACAGTGTGCCTGTTTAAGAGAAGAATATGCAGTAGGAACAGATGAATTCCTAGGCAACCCAGATCCTCATTTCATGCAAATAAAATCAGTAATTAAAAAAAAAAAAACATAAAAGGAAACAACAGCAAAATGTCATATTTCAGAAGCACTAGAGTTATTCAGAAAAGTGGATGTTGTCTAGGGCTTTCTTATTTAATCTGCAGTTCTTCTCAAAGGCATCCTTTGTATTTCAGGGTGATAGTAAACAAGCCGGCAGAAGAGCTCATATTGCTTATTCCTCTGACCAAATTCAGCATACAAAGTGATGTTGTTGCATCAGATTATTCTTTTGGAAGCTGAAAATTCTGTTTTTTTATTAGTAAGTGTATTTCCACAAAGATATACAGAGCAAATGCTTGGGTTAGGAATGTGTAAAGTCTTAAATAAAACACCCTTGATTTAAGGAGCGTTTTTATCTGATACAAGAATTAAAATAAAAACTCCTTTGTAATGATTTTTTTTTGAGGTTGAATTTATACGTGAGATGCCTGTAATACATTCAGGCATGGCCTGAAATAGGTGGGTGAATATTTGAACCTGAAGTTCAAAAGAAAGATTAGGCTAAAAATATAAACTTGAAATAATTATCATGGAAATCTTGAGAGCCTTAAGACCAGATAAGAACACTAAGAAATCAAAAAACAAACAGAAGTGAAGGGCAAAGAAAGAACACTGAGGACAAGAGATAGGAAAGGACAGTGTAGGGACAGGGACCTCCATTCCTGTCTCTGACTATGAACTGAAAATGGTATTGGGCCTGTCTGAGCTGAAGGTCAAGAATGTTAGTGTTTGAGTGTTCTCATCCCTGATCTGATTTCTAAAAATTTTCAGAGATTAGCATGTCACATTAGTGCTTAGGGACCATTGAAGAGACCTATTTTCACTCCTGGTCAAGAAAATGAAATCTCCTGCCTGTCTGAAAACCTAAAATTCAAGATGAACAGGTCAAGAGAACATGTTTAAGAAAGGTAGGACCAGCTAAGAGAACACCCTTCAGAAAGGTAGAACCACTCCTACGAAGATAGACTCATCTTGTAGAAGAGATAGGAGAAATAAATGGCCTTTAATGAGATAAGGTACTTTTCTTACCAGATTTCTGCACTCTAAGGGAGTCCCTAGTAACCACTGTGAGGTTCTCTTGCATTCAAAGATGTTTTGAGTAAGGTAAGGTAATGATTTTTCTTTTTCCTTTTTCTGTTTTCTGTTTTGTTTTCTTTTCTTTTTCCTTCTTCACCTTTCTCTTACTTTAGAAGGTTATCCAGAACTCAAGTATTTATTTCTGGTACTTTTCTTCTCTATCACATGCCTACTTGTCCTTTATGTATCTGACTTCATTGATATCTCATGTTTTCTCCTCTTCATATTGTTCTTCTGGGCAACTGCTGAGATTTGCAGCTTGCCTGCCGTGGGGTTTTTCTTTTAAATTATGAAATTATCACAGCTTCCAGTTAACCACAATTTGCACTAGAAATTGATGAATCGTTTTGCCAATACATATGGTAGCCATAGAACCAGGGAGATGGTGTAGACCAAAGGCTGAATTTGTATAGCAATAGAAGACAATAATCTGTGGATGAACACAGGAATCAGGGATTCCCGGATCCTGTGAGAAAGGCAGGTATAATGGTACACATCTTTAATCCTGGCACTCCTAAACGGAAGAGGGAGAATCACAATACTGAGAATTTCAAGGGCCAGCTAGCCTGGGCTATGAAGTATAGCAATATAAAAAGATATCCTATCTTATTAAGGTGAAAGGTAGGAAAGTACTCCTGAAAAGTTGTCCTCTGTCTTCCACACATTAGTACACACACACATTAAAAACCAAATAGCAATGGCCCTTGCAGTAAAGAAACAGCTAGTTTTTCTACTTAGAATATTCTTCTATGCAGATGGGAAAGCATTTATCCGGGTACCATAGAGACCAAAAGAGGAAGTCAAGATTCCCCTGAGCTTGAGTTACAGGTATTTGTGAGCCATCCAGGGTGAGTATTGAGAGCAGAACCCATCTGGGGTTCTCTGCAGGAAGTGCTCTTAACTGCTGAGTCACCTCCCCAGGCCTCTGCGCTTATGCTTCTTCTGGATAGTTTGGAACCGTGTTGCCTGAATTCGGAGAGGGGAAAAACACAGATCAAGGGGGCCAAAGGTATTTATATAAAATGAACCAGTATAATAACAGCAATACATCTCCAATCTAAAGCCACATATTTAATCATGTGTCGTTTTGTAAATTATTTAGGTTAACAAACAGACCATTTCCAGCTATTTTCACTACCAATACTTTGCGTCAGTAAGAATTTAAAAGTCAGGGATGGTATACTGCAAAGTAAAATAATAACAATTGGGGCTGGTGAGATGGCTCAGTGGGTAAGAGCACCCGACTGCTCTTCCGAAGGTGATAAGTTCAAATCCCAGCATCCACATGGTGGCTCACAACCATCTGTAACGAGATCTGGCGCCCTCTTCTGGAGTGTCTGAAGACAGCTACAGTGTACTTACATATAATAAATAAATCTTAAAAAAAATAATAATAATAATAATAACAATTAACAAAATCTTGAAATCCTTCCATTTAAGGGAGAAGATGAGAAAACCAGTAGAAGGTAGCCATTTCTTAAATCTCTCTAAACTTGTAAAATCTCCTGAATAGACAAGTTGGGAAATTTAATCTTCTGAAAACTCCACATCTGCAGCCACTTAGGGGCCCCTTAAATCATAAATTGTGTTTCACAAGAAAGACAAAATTATATGAGGCAGAAACTGATAGAGAACAAGGTTGATGCGTGTGTGTGAGTGTGTGTGTGTGTGTGTGTGTGTGTGTGTGTGTGTGTGCATGCATGCTCATGCATTCATGTGTATGCCTGCCCTGAATACAATTGTTTCTCCTAAATATTACACAAAAAAAGTAAATCCAAATTTCAAAATGAATGAATAAACTTAGCTCTAGAGAAGAATTTCTAGACAGTGAGCCTTGGGTATTCAAGTCAAAGTCACCAAACCACAATTAGGTGTCATCTCTCCACAGAGAAAGGCCCAACTTTCAGTTTCTGTTGATTTACTCTAACTCTATCTGTGAGACTGAAACAGAGAAAAGCCACCAATATCAACAAAACTGAGTGACAATGAAGTACTGTGTTGGCATCAGGACATCCCAAACCTATGACATCACATAGTAGACAGCGCGACCTGGGGCGGGCAGTCACTTTTATAGAAAGCCAGGCATACCTGGCTATGGTGTGGTGGAGCTCAGAAGGAATGCTAACAATTACACTTCAATATTATCAAATCTGGAAAAGGATATAATTTGGCAGTGCTAGTCTGATACCCCTTCTACTTGTACGAGGATCCTATCTTCCTTCGGGGACTTTTCAGTTTTCATGGGGTACACACATTCAAAAAATACCGTAATGGGAAGGAGAAGGGAAACCCAGCAAGCAAGCAAACAAAATATCTCAAAATCGTCTAATAAAAATTTACATTAGGGGCTGGAGAAATGGCTCAGTGGTTAAGAGCACTGACTGCTTTTCCAGAGATCTTGAGTTCAATTCCTAGCAACCACATGGTGGCTCACAACCATCTGTAATGGGATCTGATGCCCTCTTCTGGTGTGTCTGAAGACTGCTGAAGTATATTCATATACATGAAATAAATAAATAAATAAATAAATAACAACAACAAGTTTATATACAAATATTTTTAAATGGTCATATTTTCTAATACTATAATGTCTAAAAGATGCTATGAAGCTGTTTTAAGTTTCATAAAGAGAATAGTAAGCTGGTACTCAGGTAAGGTGTTTTACGTTCCAGTGTTCTTCCTTCTGTATCATGCCCATTTGTTGAGACTTTGGGATACCCAGAAGAAGAAAACGACTAGCACCTGATCTCTGCCTTATTACCTTATTAGAAATGCAATATAAAATATTGAAGTTGCCAAATTTAACAGTGGAAAAACATGTTTTACTATGAAATTAAAGACAAAAGGTTGTCAACTCTTAGAAGAACAGAAAGAAAAAAGAAACTTCACTCAAGGTATTCTTTAGATTGGAAGTAATTCATTGTTTATGTATATTTGAATTTATATATATACATAATTCCATATATATTCACATATATATATGAATGTATATCTGAGCTGATGCATATATACATATTACTGAATAGATGAGTTATTTCCATTTATATACATGTACACATACATGGATAAAAAAAGGAAGGGAAGGCACATCAAATTATTGCCTTTTTTCCTTTTGCATTTGTTGTACAATAAATTATAATTAAACCTAGGCTGAACTGAATAGCTGGTGTGCTTCCAAATTCTCCCACCCCTACTTTGAAACAGAAATCTAAAATGCTGAGGTGTAGTTCTTCATATGGAGAATTACACACTGAAGTACATGTGAGAAACTACAATTAGATACTTCATGATACCAGCAGTCTACAAAAAGACAAACAACTCCTTAGGCTTTGTGGTTTGGACAAGGGCTTTTTCCTTTTTAAACTACACCTATTCAAAAAATAAATAGCTTTTTTTTAAAGCAATCAGAATTCTTTGTGGTTGCAAAAAATAAAAATAAATAAATAAACCAAACCAAACCAAAATAAGAAGTAGTGAGCGTTACTCAGTTCATTGGGGCGGGAGGGTCTCTTATTGAAACCATGCTGTCATAATACATAATCAGAGTGTGTGCTCTAGCACTGCAATTACCTCCATGCAGGGCATTCCTGGTAAATAAGTGCAGTGCAAGGAAAATGCTTTCCCTTAGGAGCTTTCCTGGCTACAGTCTTTTGCAGTAATAAGATACCAAAATAACAGCTAGATGAAAGAACAAAACGTGTGCTGTAAAATCCCAGCAGCTACCCTTCTATCTTGGGATTATTTAGAACAAAAAGGAAATCTTTTCGACTCTCCAGAGCATGCCTATAACATTCCAAGTGGTGACAAATGGCTGTCAGAAATCCTGTATAAACAGAATAAAATAAAACAAAAACAAAAACAGAAACCTAAGGAATTTTGAGAGGCAGGAAAGCAGAGAAGGTCATTCCCCACCCCACCCCCTCCCAAGAGCATAAAGAAGCAAGGGGATGAGGCAGGAACAACCCTCCCCCCCCATTTATCCTTCCTTTGTAGTACTGCTTTTGTTCACATCAGAGATGGTAATTAATGCTCATTAGCATACATTAGCAAATGTTAATCAGCATCATCCAGAGAAGGAAAAGGAGTGGTGGCAGGGAAAGTCGGTAAGAAGCCGAGTCGTTCAGAAAGGATTGCAACTGAAGACCAGATGGGGGAGGGAAGAAAGGAGAGGGAGGGGGAGGGGAGGGGGAGGGATGGGGGGATGAGACTGGAATGTATACTATGCCCTTATCTTTTTGGCAACAGTATAAACAGGGAGAAGGATGAAATTCTGTGCTTGTTCATTTTCTTCTAAACAACCACAAAAGAAAGGAAGGCATAGAAAAAGCAAGTCCAGTGAGTAGTAGGCTGAATCTTTTTTATCCTGAGGTTAAAAACCATTTTTTATAAGATTTTTCTACCCAAGTGGGGACTGACTGTTCCCCCAAGAAAGTCCTTTTCCAAGGTCAGGCACTCAGACAAAACCCCCTTTCCCTCGGGGGGCTTGAAGAAAGTTCCTGCTTGCTAAAAAGAGTAATTCTCCTTACCTCGGGCTAAAAAAACTTTCGACTTTTCTATTAACATATAACTGTGGTGCCTATTAACTTGTCAAGGTCAATGCTAGCCTTTAGCTTTCCTCAACCCAGTTCACAAGCCCCCTTTCTAAACCTTCACCCATTTAACTCTGGAAATCTTTCCTCTCTGTCGCTTCTCCGTGCTTTCCCAGAAAACAGCCTTGATAATTTGGAGTAAAGTTTTTTTCCATTTTCACCGGAGGAGCGGCTATTTTTGTTTTTTTTTACTATTCCCATTATCATTCGTCTGGGACCAAAACCCGGCAGTAGCTAAGCGAATTCCCACCATAACAAACTCAGCTCCTGGGAACCACGATGCTGATCTACCTAGCAGCACTCCCAAGGTGCCTATAAATCCTGTGCTTATTCTGGCTTTTGTCACCCATCAAATTTGATTCTAGAGTCCACCTCTTCGGCTGCTTCTTCCCTCCGTCTTTCTAACCATCCAGTCACCTTGCCTCAGTACTCAGTAAGTGTCCTCTCTCTGCTATGCTCTTTTGGGAACTCTCCCACACACCCAACCCCCAGAACAGCTTCCCAATAAACCTGCTTTTAACAGAATCTAATCTGGCTTAAATTGGCTCATTTCACCAGCAGAGAAATAACCTATCAGATGGCATTCATTCATGACCTTTTCTCCTTTTCCTAGGACTCAGTTTCTTTCTCAGCCTCAGAGATGTGGTTAAAGCCTCGCTGTCTTCCTGAAAATGGTTTGGCCTCCATATAACTCAATAGCCAAAGATGGCACACTCGGAGCTCCAAATTCTTGCATATTGTAAAAACTTCTGCCACCGCACAAGCAAATAATCCCAAACTCTCTTGTCTCTTAATATTTTACAACATTCCACTCTTAAATGTTTTATCTTTATGACTTCTCTGTGCTCTGCTCTCAAGGAATCTTAAAGACTATTGTGTAAAGAGTCTATCTCAGATTGTGTAAATTCACTGGGTGTGGCTAAAGAATTTATAACAAAATTTAGTTTAAAACTTATAAGAAAAGGCCTATAATTTAACGTCTACATATGGGTATATACGTGACTCAGCTCTTATCTAGAATATACTGTATATGAAACTTGGATTCCATTCTTATTTTAAAAAATAGATCTACCAGGAAGACAAATGATTGAAATAGCAACCATACGGCTCCCCTCCATCTTGTCTGATGACCTTCAAGTTGTACACAGCACATCACTGACACTCATCTTTACTAAGGTTAAAAGGGACTTGCCATGTGACTTGACAATCTTAAGATGACCACATCGTATAAAGCAACAATTATAAAACATCTCAGTCTTTCTGAGCCCTTAGTTTATCATTGTAACTTTTTTTAGACTAAAAAAGCAACAACTCTCCAAAATATTTTAAACTAATATGGATGTTTGTATGATAATAAAAATTTAAGGTTACATTTGCTAAAACATACTGTATATGTAATTCAACTCTGGTTTACAATATACTCTATATGGTAATAAAATTTTAATGTTATAGAGGTCTATTCAAGTTTTAAAAAGCTGCCTTAGACATTTATGCCTAAATAGTATCTTTGCTAACTGTTCAAAAAACAAGGCTTCTAAAACATTTAACTAAATAACAATGTATGTATAGTAAATAAAGTATATTTGATCAAGATTTATAAATTCCTAAGGTCTACTTAGGTTCACAGTAATACTGTAAGACTCTGACAAGCCTGAGCTTACTGGGGACCCCCTAAGTGAACAACAAGGATCTGGGGATCAATGCAAAAGTAAGATGAATTTATTGTTCCAACTCATTCGGGTCATCCTGCACCTGAAGGAGAGGCAGCGACCTTATGAAGCCCAGCCGGGGAGTTTTTATACAGTTTTCAGAGTAGCACCCATTAGGTACAATGTGATTGGCAGAACAGTGTGACTTTTAAAGTGATTGGTCCTTAGGGAATGAGGTGGCAAGGACTTCCCTTGTCTGTAGGTGTTTATGCGCTATGGTCCTCCTCCACCCTGAGGTGGACAATGGTTGCCACCCCCCAGCCACATGGTCTGATGAATGTAATTAACCTCTCCTTCCAGGGGGTGTGGGGAGCTAAGTGTTCCATGATCTTTCTCTTCCAGGAGGGGAGGAGTCTGGTGGAATTTTCCAAAGGTTCTGAACTTAAAACAGGGAAACATAAAAACTAGGCCTTTAGGCCCAGGCTTGAGAATGTGACCTTGTGACTCAGTGCTCCAAGGCATGCTAACAGATAGTCCATATTCCTCCACCCACCCAATTCCTGGGTTCAGGGAGTGTTTGTTCAAAGAAAGTCACCCTGACCCACCCTGACCATTGCTGGAACCTGCTATGAAAATGTGCTATTGTTAGAAGCTCATAGAAAACTGTCTGGACCTTCCACTTTCTCGAGTCTCTTAACCGGTATTTTTGGTATTTTCCAACAGTGCCCTCCCTACCCCCTTGAGTTGTGATTTCTCCCTTTAAATACTCCCTTACCCAGCTACTTGGAGAGCCACGGTCCTCTATAGACTTTGGGCCCAAGAGCTCTTGAAATAAAAATCCTCTTGCTGTTTGCATCAAGACCGTTTCTCATGAGTGATTTGGGGTGTCGCCTCTTCTGAGTCAGAATGTGGGGGAGTCCTCACGTTTGGGTCTTTCAAACTGACCTCTTCATTACTTGTTCAGCTTCTTTGTCTTTGTTCCTGTCAAGCTATAGCCACTTAGATAACATAAGCCATACTAAAAACTGCCATGTTCTATAATGGTGTACTATAAAAAGATCAGTAAAGTTGCCAGTCTCTCTATGGACTGGATCTATGATTAAAAGTCTTATTTTGATACTAAAAGAATTTCAATTCAAAAATTGTTGTTTTTTAATGATAAACCTAACAGGGATAAAAATGTGAAGTCTTAGTTTCATTTTAAAAACTTTTAAACTTATTGGAAACTGTTAAGGATAATTAAGAGATGGAAGTTAGTAGTCACCTTATAAATGCTGAAATTCTTTAATGTGTTCATGCCTGTATTTGTTGTCATGCTAGTCACTAATATAATAAATTACAGGAAAAGCTTTATTTAGCTACCTGTATGTTTCCAAAGTTAAACCTAAAACAAGTAACTAGAAACAAGCAAAGTTTGTTTAGGTCATATATACTTAATAAATAATAGTTCTCAAAACTTTTCAGAGATCTGCTGAATATGGCATTTAAAATGTTTAAGAAAAAACAAACAAACAAAAACCCAAACAAACAAACAAACAACAAAACCCTTTTGTAATAGAAAAAAGTACTAGCTCATGACAGCACCCCTAAGATCTTCTCCGAAGAATAAGATGGGCATGGAAGAACTCCATCCGGAGCTTTAAATGTGGCAAAGATGGGCATTAGGCGTAAAATTGCCTTTCACCTCTCCTGCTTTCAGGACCCAGCCCAAACTGGACAAGCAGGGCACTAGGGAATTGACTGCTCTGCTTTACCTAGGCAGGGTAGGTCAGTCCCCCAAGCTCCTATTCCACAGGAAAGTCTATCAGATCTTCCAGACCTGGAGCTACTAAACTGATGCTTTCCTGACCTCTGTTCCCAATGACCCCAGAGGAACCTAGAATGACTGTCTAGGTAGCCAGTAAGTATCGTTTTTAATAGATTTGGAAATTGCTTGGTCTGGACTTCTTGCTTACTCTGTGAGATTCATCCTTCTTAGATCCCTTATAACACAGAGGGATGGCGAGGCTAGTGGCGGAGTTGTCAGTTTAAGGGCGGCAGCTGCCTTCTCAGTTCTCTTCATATGTGAAAATCAGGTCTCAGGACTCACTTTCCTAGAGATGCTACTGAGTCTAGATACAATTGACCTTGTTACCAGACTCCAGATTGCTATTGCAATACAAAGACTTCAGAAGTTTAGAGTTTTAACATTAATCCATGGAGTTCTGATAAGCTATTAACCTAGCTCTAGTAGAGTACAGATAATGTTAACACAGTCACAAGGTCAAGATTTTAAATTTCATTTGCTTTAGACTGAACACTGTTCCTCATTGTGCTAAAAGCATCTCTGTCCAATCTGTTTCCAGCCCTGTGAAAAGAATGTTAACCCTTTTAACCCAAAATCATTTTAGGTTTCCTCAAGTTTTTACTGTGAATCAAAGACAGACAGAACCTCCTGCCTTTTCTACAATTTGCATTTCCATACAGATTACCAACAATGGTAAGAATAACACATCTAAAACTTAGCTCTTTTTGTAAACTTAAAAATTTCTTGTAAGCTTCAGGGACTTGACTTGGATCCACCTCTCACAGGTCACATCTAAGCAGTGTCAATCAGCAATGTTTTCTCCACCTGCGTATTCCTGAAGGTGAGAGCGCTCCTCCTTTCCCTGGTCTTGGGACTCCCCTCCCCCAACTACTAGGACCATTGGCCTAAAAATTTTAAATGCACATCTAAGAAAAAGTTTCCTTAAACTCCTCAACTTTACTTTCTGCCTCTAATATGTATTTCTTTCCAGCAGCTTTCCAGTCAATTAAAGACTGCAAATTGCTCTAATTTCTTCGTTCATGTCCCTATCACCAGAGGGTCCTACAGATCCTGGAGAGTGAGTGAAACAGCCTACTCTTCCCAGTCTTGGGTTTTGGGTCCCCAACAATGACACCCTGATGTCAGCAAAATGTCGTAGATGACTACTTAGCATTCAGTTATTATCAACAAAAGTCTGGGATGTTAAATTTCAAACCCAGGACAAACATCTTAGGTGCCTATTTAACATCAAAGCTGACCTTGTTCTCTGAGCATCCTTCAATCCCTACTTTCCCTACTTGGTTTTTTTTTTTTTTTTTTTTTTTTTTTTTTTTTTTTTTTTTTTTTTTTTTTTTTTTTTTTTTTTTTTTTTTTTTTTGGTTTTTCGAGACAGAGTTTCTCTGTATAGCCCTGGGGGTCCTGGAACTCACTTTGTAGACCAGGCTGGCCTCGAACTCAGAAATCCACCTGCCTCTGCCTCTGCTGGGATTAAAGGTGTGCGCCACCACATCTGGCTCAATCCCTACTTGTTACAGGGTATGGCTGGCATACCATATCTTTTACCCTGAAGTCCTCAGCCCAAGGACTTGGCTACCCTTACCCCAGAAGCTCTTTCTTATATCATCAAGACATTTTAGTTACTTGCCCATTTTGTGCCTTTGGAGTCCTGGTTCCTGTACCTGGGTCTCCTCTCTATCCTCTTCCTTTCCCTCCCCCATCTCCTTACATGACCACTCTGGACTCACCCAGCCCAGGTATGCCTGACTTTAACTGGCTATGCTCTCCCTTTTATCAATACCAAGCTTTCTCATCTATATGTAGGCAGTCATATGCTTTCCTTTCCTTATTTCATTTTTAATTCATAGATAATATAGTTAATGTAGTCAATATAAACTATAAGAATGATTTCAGTCCCTAGGTACTCATACATTATAGGAGCTTCGACCATCCATCTACCTATACAGACTCAGCAGAACTTAAGTATCTGAGGTTTGCCTTTAAAAAGTCATCCCAAATCTAAACCCAGGCCTATTGATTTTATTGTCTTAATCACTGTCAGTATTACAAGCATCTTACCATCTCCTCAGTCCAGGAATACTGAAGTAGGTTCTCTTACCCTATCAGATTAATATAGTGCACACAATTACATAGAGCCATGGGTAAAAT
>LR751527.1:64811-159405 GCA_902729485.2 Mus minutoides | reverse complement strand
TTTTTTCCTGTAAATTAGCACTTCTTATTCACTGCACTGGATCTGCTTGTATTGCCTTATTCATTTAGTGTTTTCTTTCTATTATTAGGCATTATTTTACAACATGATACTTCACATTAAATATTATCACAAAGTTAGAATTTCTTTCCAAATACATTTTTCTTTTACTGAAAATGGATTGGCATAATGATCTTAGCCATTCTAATGAGTGAAAGATGATATATCAAAGTAGTTTTGATCTGCCTTTCCCTGAAGAATGTTGATCATCTCTAAGTGTTTCTCTGCCATTTCTGTTCCCTCTTTGGAAAATTGTTAACTGTTTTTTGTTGTAATTGTTGTTGTTGTTGTTAATTATTTTATTTATTTACAGCCCAGATGTTGCTCTCCCCAGGTCCTCTCTCTCAGAGTTCTTCACCCTAACCCCCCTTTCGCTTCTAAGAGTGTACTTCTCCCCTCCCCACCATACCCCCCTTGTCTGGGGCATGATGTCTCTTCAGGATTAGGTGCCTCCTCTACTACTGAGGCCAGACAAGATAGCCTTCTACTACATAGAATTTCAAGTCCTTGAAGAAATTGAAAAATACCTCAGAAGATTGAAAGCTCTCCCATTCTCATGGATTAGTAGAATTAACATAGTGAAAATGACCATCTTACCAAACCAATCTATGGATTCAATGCAATCCCATCAAAATTCCAACAAAGTTCTTCATAGACATGGAAAAGCAATTCTTAACTTCATATGGAAAAACAAAACACCCAGGATAGTGAAAACAATTCCCAACAATAAGAACTTCTTGGAGAATCACCATCACTAACCTCAAGCTGAACTACAGAGCAATGGTGATAAAAACACATGGTATTGGTACAAAGACACACAGGTCCATTAATGGAATAGAATTGAAGACCAAGCAATAAACCCACACACTTATGGACACTTGATCTTTGACAAAAAGCTAAAACTATACAGTGGAAAAAAGAAAACACCTTCCACAAATAGTGATTGTTTAACTGGTGGTCTGCATGTAGGAGAATGCAAATTGATCTATATTTATCACTTTGTACAAAGCTCAAGTCCAAGTAGATCAAGAATCTCCACATAAAACCAGATACACTGAATCTAATAGAAGAGAAAGTGGGAAATAGCCCTGAAGGCATTGGCACAGGGGACAAATGTTCTCAATAGAACACTAATGGCTCAGGTCCTAAGATCAGCTGATAAATGGAACCTCATAAAACTGAAAGCTCTGTAAAGCAAAAGATACAATCAATAGAACAAATAATCAGCAACCTAAAGATTGGGAAAATTTTATTACTAACCCCACATCTGACAAAGGGCTAATATCCAAAATAGATAAAGAACTCAAGAAGCTAGACTCTTGAAAATTGAATGTTCAGATCTGGACCTCATATTTTAATTTGTTTGTTTCTTTCTTGATGTTCAGTTAATTTTAGTTCTTTATATATTTTAGACAATAAAATCACATTAAACATATGCTTTCAACTAAATTTTGGCTTTGATACAAATAACAAAATGTTACTAAAAGTTTTTTTTTTTTTTGCATTTTAGTCTTTTCTTATGTTACTACTTTCCAATGTTGCAGCTTTACATTGAACCCCTTTTAAGTAATATAAATGATGTTGTTTATTAATTTATATCATAGGTTTTTGTACTAGCTGGTTTTGTGTGTCAACTTGACACAAGCTGGAGTTCTCCCAGATTATTAAAGTGTAGGCTGAATAAACCCATAGCATTTATGTTTAGGTTCCAGGACCAGCTATAGAGGTGAGTTATCTCTGTCATCCATGTGTGATCCAGGGATGGAACTCAAGTTGTTAGACTTTGACAGCCAGTGGCTGAATTATATTCGAAACCTGATTGACTTTTTTTGGCACAGAAATCACAACAGGAGTAGATAACATTAAATAGAATTAAACACATGCTATCCATTATATAATACAGATATTTAAAAATAATCAACCATAATAATTTGATACCCAAATTGCCAGGGGTACAATTTTAGGGGATGATTCTCTAAATTGAATTATTTAACCTTAGCCAGTTTCAGACTTATACACATTCCTCTTACAATCGTATCTATTGATTATGATTTCTAGATCATCTATTTTCAATAGGAATTTTATGATCCAGTTGCTAAGTGTTGTTCTTTCTTGCTCATATTTTCCCTGAGGATGCAAAGGCATTTCAAGAAACTTACACTCATATCTTAACTGCACTGGATTCCACACATTTCCAGTGAGAATGTTTCCCTGAGTGAAACCGTAGTGAGTCCATTCATAAATTGAGCTTTTGATTGAGTCAGCCCAAATTAAATCAAACCGACTATTACCTGCAACTGTCTGACTATACCTGCAACTGTCTGACTATACCTGCAACTGTCTGACTATACCTGCAACTGTCTGACTATACCTGCAACTGTCTGCCTATACCTGCAACTGTCTGACTATACCTGCAACTGTCTGACTATACCTGCAACTGTCTGACTATACCTGCAACTGTCTGACTATACCTGCAACTGTCTGACTATACCTGCAACTGTCTGACTATACCTGCAACTGTGTTCACTTGAAGGAAGGGAGTCAAGATTTCTGAGCTATGATGGCTGTGCCATACTTTGGTTGTTTTTCAGAGTTTAAAACAATGTGAGTCTCTGTCTATATGTGTTCCTTGTGTTTTTCCTTCAGCTCTCTTTTCTCTATTCAGTTTGTCCTATTCCATATGTTTTTGTTTTATTACTACTTTTCTTTTCTTATTAGTCCTTATATGATTCTTTGTTTCTTTATAAAAAGTTGTGTATCCAATGGAAGAGAAAGTTGGGAGAAAAAGGAGTAGTTGGGGTAAGTGAAACTAATCAGAATATACTGTAGGAAAATATCTATTTTCAAAACAAAAATAAAAGAAATAATGTAAATAAAATAAAAATTTCTTTTATATATAAATAATAAAAGAATAATAAAATAATTAAAATCACATAATTATAGAATATAATTTTTGTGTTTAATGATTTTGTTCTTAGTGAGAAATTAAAAAGCATGAGCTATCTTCAGACTAAATATCTTTATGAACAATTATTTCTTTAGGTATTGCTATAATTGCTTATATAATAATCAAATATAATTTAACTGTAAGTTGCAGCTACTTGTATGGTTTTATGTGTTTCTGAAATATTTAATCAAGAGAAAGTTAAAGAAAATTGGCAAAACCCCAACCAGGCATAATGCAGAGGTTAGTGTACTGTGGAGATCCTAGCCCCAGTGAGTTTATCTACATCATGGTTCCTATGTCAGAAGCTCAGAAGACAATGCAGAGGAAAAGTCAGAAAGATTGTAAGGGCCAGAATATCAGGAAGTCTGCTATGAGACTCCTAGAAATGGCTTCATAAACAAGACTGGGGGAGTATCAATATTAATGGACATGTTGATATCAAAGGTGGAAAATTTCAATGGGTTTTAACTCTAGGCAAAGAACTATGGGCAACTATTGATTTCTAGGAAAAGGAAAATAAGCCTGTCCCAGGATTAAGTGCCTACTGTATGTCCAATTCAGAGTGGTCAGCCTTGAAACCGTATATGTGAGCAATAAAAATGTATATACACACGTGGCAAATAAAACATGAAGATAAGGCTAGAGACTGAGTTCAGGGACATGGAAGGACTTTGTGGGAGGGTACCTTCAAAGGTATGCAGGAGGTAGAGAGGTAGGAAGTAATATATTTCATTTTAAAAATTAAAACATAAACTCAAACCGAGACCCCAGGATCTTAAACGGATGCCATAACCCTTCAGCTACATATGCCCCAGAATAGGGGAATGTCAGGGCCATTACGTGGGAGGGGGTGGGTAGGGGAGCAGGGCGGGGATGCGGGAGGGTAAGGGAAAATTTCTGAATAACATGTGAAATGTAAATGAAGAAAATATCTAATAAAGAGAAAAAAAACCCCATAAACTCATCAGTAATAGTGTTAAAACCATCATATTTCCAGAAGATATTTTGGCAGTATAGTGTATTTGTTAACTATACTTACCTTGAAGTCATGTTGGTAGTTAACTATATTTTTTCTTAATGTTTCAAGTGAATGTGTATTTGTGTGTGTGGTATATTTATATGTCAGTATAGATTTGTACAAATGTACATGTGAACATGTATGCACCTATATGAACACACCTTGAAATACAGAGGTCAGTACAGGGTATTTTCTTCAATTGCTCCTTATGCATATTTTTAATTAGGGTCTCTCACTGACTTGGGAATTAACTAATGTGGCCAGTATGTTTCAGGTGGGTTACATAGATGTGCACTAATTCTTTTGTTTGTTTGTTTGTTTGTTTGTTGTTGTTTTTTCGAGACAGGGTTTCTCTGTGTAGCCCTGGCTGTCCTGGAACTCACTCTGTAGACCAGGCTGGCCTCAAACTCAGAAATTCGCCTACCTCTGCCTCCCAAGTGCTGGGATTAAAGGTGTGCGCCACCATGGCTAATTCTTATGATGTGGTGTTAGAGATTCAAAATCAGAGATATTCATGATCTCCTGGCAAGTACTTTACTGACAGAATCATCTTCAGAACCTCTAGAGTATTTTCAAATTATTTTAAAATAATATAATTATTAATAAAATATAATGACATCATATTATGTAATATATTTATATAAATGTAATATAATAATATTAAACATTATGCTATAAATAATAAGTATAATAAATAATAAATAATAAATAATAAATAAGCATAATATATAACATTTTACATATTATCAATATATAATTGCACATTATAAATTATATTATATTACATATATAAATAATACAATGATCTTATAATGTAGTGTATTAATAATTAAATATTGTTAATATATTATTGTATTACTATGTTATAATTTATAAAATATTTTAAATATTAAATGATAAATATTTAGTATAATATTTTAATATAATAATTACTTCTAAACTAATAGGTTTTCCTCTCTTATCCTCAACAGATTTATAATATGTTTTATAACACTTAAGGAAATGCAACTTCTTATCTAGCAAATAAAATAAGCCACAACAAGAGAAACTCTAAGTTCAAACCCAAAAGGACAAAGTTAAAGAAACACAAGCAAAAGGAGATAGTATTGCTTGATATATGAAAAATGTTATTTTTTACAAAAACTATATGCCATGGAAGAAACTTAACCTGGACCTTGTAGTATACCTGACATTTTAAACAAAAATAAAAGTTAGTCCTGAAATACTCCACGCAAGTAGTTCAGGCTTTCTCAGTAATTTTTTCTATACAAGTATCAAATATTAATGTGATAAGTCAGAAAGCCTTGACCACATCTCCAAATCAAAAATCAACCCAGTACCTGTTAGCTGGACTACACTACTCAACCTAATGTCTGCAGTACCTCAAAAGAGATTTTCCCCTTTAACTCTCTTATATGACCTTGTAGCTAGCCTGTACTGCTTAGACTAGTGAACACAAAACCTTGTTTTGGGGCTATGTTGTTTATTCTGAGGTTGCCTTTCAATACTTCATGAGGATCCTTGCCTTTGACTCTCCCTCGTAACTCTGTAACTGCAGAAAACATTTAAGCTATGCCCATCTCTCTATTCTTTTCTTTATATATATTTTTCTTGTCCTTTCTCTAATTCTCCTTAGGCTTATTATGCATTCATATACTAAAATAATTAAAAGGTTTCTCTTGACAAATTTGGATCACTTCCATGACACCATGAACTGGTAGAATGTTGTATTTTAACTTATTTACCAGAGACAATCATTTTTGTTTGTTTGTGTCTTTTAATTTTTCCAAACCTACTTCATACTTGGATGAATGGCTGAATATTTTCATATGCTTTTCTTTTAAAAATATATTTTATTGTTTGAGATTGGCATACATGTGCACAGTTTATTATGATCACATCCTTCTCAAAGTTGAAATTGTTATATATGATTATTTTCACTATGATCACTATTAACTCTATAATTATGGTCTTTTGTGTGATTGAATATTGTGCAATAAAGTACAAAGTAAATGAAGCTGATGATAACAAGCCATCATTGTTACTATGAGACTGAATAAACACATTTGAATATATATTCAATATATTATATATATACATATATAATATATATATATATATATATATATATATATATATATATATATATAGTCATTGTCAGATTTTTGTCTGCAGTGGGTAATATCAATGTCTACTAATTTCTAAAACATATAAAATTTCTATTCCTCACAATATTCAAGATGTAGAATTGATAAACTTTTGGAATTTGCTAATCTGCTGAAGAGTCTGTCTATTTTTGACTTGACTTACTGTCAAAATCAATGAGGTTTAGCAGCTTTTCATATCTCTTCATCTTCTGCAAATATTCATATCTCTTATTTAGAATGTCCTATGGAGCAGGAATTCTTATTAATCACAAGCCAATCACTGGGGTACAAGACCATTACCTCTGTTTTTTTTTTTTTTCTTTCACTGAGATAAATATATTAGCCATTATTGTTTGTCAAAATCAACTATCTTCTTTAATGATACTTTATATGAATTTTTAATTTTATTTTATTTATTGCTCATCATTTTCTTATCTAATGCTATAGAGGGTTTCTCTAGTTAGATCTTTTAATCACCCTAAGAAATAGTCCCATTTTGTGAAGGCATGTGATACCTTACAAATGAACATGCCATTGAAGATAGAAAGAGAAACTGGGGTTAAAAAATAAAGTGTAGTCTGATGTGAAACTCATTGGTCAGCAAAAGGCATGCACTCAAATATTTATTTACATAAATAAATACCAAGAATTTTTTTGCTGTTATTTATGAAATATTTACATAAATAACACCAAAAAAATTCTTGATACACAGATGTGGATTCCCAAGTCAGATGTGAACTGGTAGAATGTTGTCCATAACCAGGGAACTATCTCAGAGAGCACTGCAGGAGTGTGGTTGCTCTCTACCCAAATCAGACTTGCTTGCCTACTCAACTCCACAGAGACAAAGGCCATGTCATGATAAAGCCATGTGAGCAGCAGTCTGCTAATCTAGCTGATATACCTGCAAGGCCCCAGCCGTCACTACAGCACTTTCACTCTTGTTCTTTTTCCTTCCACTCACTGCTGACTGGAGCTTCGTAAGTTAGCTTCTCTATTTCAATAAACAAGCTGTACTCTGAAACAGTATCCCTGCTGAATGGGGCAGGTGAACCAGAAACAGAAATAGAGTCTAAGGCAGAGGATTTAATGATACAATTCTGTTAGTTGAGAGCAAAGCAGGAGGAAAGTCAGTGTCTGCTATGTGCATGCTACAGATGCATGCTGGTTTATGACAGATATTAATAAAGAAAATAGTAATTCCCTTGTGGTGGACATGAATAGTGCAGATGAAAACAGACACTAGAAGAATATTTCTGTACGCTCTCCATGTTATACATGATCTTTAGTGCCCTACAAAGACAGAGAGTTTTCAAAGGTCACATTTATTTTTATCGATAATTAAATGAAATATAGTAATTAGTCTGATGGGTCCTGATTAATCTGAATTAATCAGAGTTGGCACTAATAGATGATTATGTTGAGAATAATACCTTAATACCTATTTTTAAAGATTATAAAACTAAAATTAGTAAAAAGTTCCCAGCATCCGTTCATTTTACCCCTCAGAGGTGATCTTTCATTCCACAATTTGATAAGATGAAACTTCTTGGAGTAATCATCATGTTCATAGAACTGAGTCTGAGAATGTTTTTCATCTTAACTCAAAAAAAGTGAGTGTTAAACTAATATATATCATTAGTAAAGTGACCTTATTGACATTAAATACAATCCCCATTGTAAAAGAATGCTTTGTACTTCATATTTCCACCAGCCTATTAATGGGTTAGAATTTAAACCATAAGTGGTAATATAATAAACAAGGTTTGTGATATGCACTGGAAACAGTTTTCTCTTAATTATTATTAATTCTTTAAGAACTTCATAACTTGTGTTTTATCATATTCATTTCTTTCCCCCATTCCTTCCAGGTCCATTTCTCTTTCCCTTACCAAACAACTTTTTTACCTTTCCCTTTTGAAATGCACTAATACCAATTTGTGTTGCCCACATAATATTTTGTGTGTGGTCTTCCACTGGGGTATGGCTGACCATATGGTTCACCAGAGGCTATACTCAAAAGGATGCTCTCTCTCTCTCTCTCTCTCTCTCTCTCTCTCTCTCTCTCTCTCTCTCTCTCTCTCTCCATCCCTCCCTTCCTTCTCCTCTCTCCATCTCTCCCTCCATTTCTCTCTTTCTCTATCTCCAGCAGCTATCAATTGCCACTAATTTCTCTGTGGAGGGCAGGACTTTGTATGCCGACCCCATTCATACTTGGATTTGGTCTGACTTGAGCTTGCAGATGTCTCATGCATGCTGTTACCACCACAGTGGATTGATAGGGGCAGTGACACTGATATGTCTTTAAAAATTATTCCCTGGAAGTCATAAACTACTTCTTGTTCTCAACAATCTTGTCACTCCCTTTTATGCAGCGATTCCTGAGTCTTGGGACAAAGGTATATAATATAGATGTCTCATTTAGTGGTTAGCATTTCCCAATCTCTCATCATTTATACCTTGACTAGATGTGATTTTTCAATGTTAATAAGAATTTACTGTAAATAAAGGTTCTCTGATGAGAGTTAAGGGATTCATTAATCTTCATTAATAGGAATTGCTTTAATTGTACACCAATCTAGCAGAATAATAGTAGTAGCAAGTTTTCTCTAATGCCTATGCCTATCTAGCTACAGATTCTTGGCCTGATTCAGGTATAGGTTTTATATATTCTGTATGCCTACAATCCACTCATCCCACTTGTTATGGTAGCTCACACTATTCAAGCAGGAAAAGACTGGTGATAAGTTTTCTATTCCATGAGTGTATATAACATTGTTCAGCACTATGGAAGCTTGCCTGCTGGGACAGAAGCTTCCTGGAGAGGAATGTCTTTATTTTTATATGTAAAAAATATGTTTTGTGCAACCTTACCACTTATTTCAATTATCTGACATTCTTTGATCATTCATATTTTTAAGTTCCTTCCTTCTTTGGTCTTCCTTACTCTTGCTCCTCCTCTGTCTCTTCCTCCCTCCTCCTCTGATGAAGTTATCTTAATCTTTAATTATTATGTTAGCTTATAGAATTACATTGAAAACTAATGCCACGGTATATAGTGGAATCTCAAGTATACATTTTCATCTCAATATAATTATAATAGTTAATGCGAATATTTCCATTTGAATAAGTTAAAGCTACTAATTTATAATATGTAAAAACCTACTTTATTGATAGGATAAAGTTTGGAATAGACACATTTTCAGCCCATCAAACTTTTGATAGTGTTTAATACGTCTATACTTCTATCTGTTCATTTCAGAAATTATGGGTGTTTCGCTAATTATTTAGGTTAACTTATTCCTCACTTGAAAAGTGATAAAAAATACTTGTGGTTTTGTTTAAGGATTAGCAATCAATATTTAGGTGGATGACTGGCTGGTATATAAGAAGGGCTCAGTACAGATGCAGCGTCATGATTCTTCATTAGATGGCCAGAGCTCTCCAATCCATAGTGAGCACAGGTTTTCTCAAGTGAGCATCGTGAATCATTACATAGGATTCTTTCAGTCTTCTTAAAACGGCTTTACATTTGGGGAGGAAATAGCTGTCTGCTTTAGGTGGTGAGTGTTCATCACGCTCAAAGACTTCTTTCATTGTAAGGAAGTAATGTGGCTTATCACATGGGAAAACTTAGCATGGCCTGAAGATCTCACATGCCTTGTTGCATTTTCTCAAATGCACTTAATGAAGGGGAATATGATAATGTGAAAGACATTTCATGCCTTGTAAACATCTGAAAGTGAGTTTCACAGGGAGCCTGCATGTTAAATCAAAGACAGTATTTGAATCAATAACCACTCAGTGAAGCATTCTAGGTGGAAAAATCATTTAGAGGGAAGGCTCTGCTGTCACTAATGTGGTGAACTAATATGAGAATGAAGTATTCTACACTAAAATATGGTTTCAGAAAGGTGCTAACATCATGTTAGAAGGTGTGGATTCTTTCCTAACTGTTCTGTGCTGAAAGCAACTTGGCCATATTCAACGGGATACACCGTATTATTTTCAGTTCAGAAACTGTAGCAAATGGGCCAAATTTATTTTTATTTCTGGAACACGTTTAAAAAGTATGGTCTGTTGAAGTTGTAACTTATATTCTGTAAAATTTACCAGAGTGTAATCCAGTGAATTTTTAAGTATACAGTTCAGGGGCTTAAGTATATTTACAGCATTATGCAATCATCACAAAATTCTGATTGCATATTAGTCTAGTCAGTTCAGAGAGAAATCACACAACTGCTAGCAGTCACTAGCAGTTGTGAATATCACCAAATTAGAGAGTACTTATAATTCAATTTGTCTCTCTATGGACTTCCATATTCTGAGAATACATATCCATATCTCTCTATCTCTCTATCTCTCTATCTCTCTCTCTCTCTATCTATCTATCTATCTATCTATCTATCTATCTATCTATCTAAATTTCCAAGAATATATATTCATATGTATATACATATATACATACACATATACACATATACTCATATATTTAAATAGGGGCTCTTCACGTCTCTTCTTTTTTTGAGCATAACTTTTGTTTTTGTTTTTTGTTTTTTGTTTTTTTTTTTGAGACAGCATTTCTCTGTATATCCCTGGCTTTCCTGGAACTCACTCTGTAGAACAGGCTGGACTCACACCCAGAAATCTGCCTGCCTCTGCCTCCCAAGTGCTGGGAATAAAGGTGTGCGCTACCACTGGCTGGCAAGGATAACATTTTAATTGCTTTTGTTATAACATGCACAGAATTTCCTTATGTTATTACCAAATAACAGTTGATTTTATTTAGATTGTTTTCCTACATATCTGTTACATATAATTTTGAAAGATTCAGTAGACCATTCCATTGGTAAAGTGCCTGCGGAGCAAGTATGAGGACGTAGTGGTGCTTATAAGTTACCCCAGGGTTGATGAAAAGGGCACAGGCAGATTTTCTGATGCTCACTGTTTATCAAATCCAGGCAAAGAGTAAGACCCAGATTTGGTAATAGAGCATGTCATTAAAAAAACAAAAAACAAAAAACAAAACAAAACAAAAAAAAACTAAAGTGGAGACAACAACAGGTAAGGCAGGTAGGTAAAAATTAAAACAGAAACAAACAACACACATACATGCACACGCACATGCGTGTGTGCGTGAGCACACTAGCACACACACACACACACACACACACACACACACACACACACACACAAAACTAAAGACAGCCATTGCCTCTGAGCCTCCTGGAGCCTAATAGCCTAAGTTTGGAGTTTTGTAACCAAACTGGAAGAGAGAACCAACTTCGCAAGTTGTTTTCTGACCTTCACAAGCACACACACATTGTGGCATGAGTGTGTAGACACAAATACACAAACACTCTCTCACACCACTAATAAAATATGTAACTGAATGCAATGAAAACGGCTTTAAAAATAAATTAGGTGGAGAGAATTCTAAGAAGTTCCCTGAAATAGACCTTTGGCCTTTACCCTACACTTACACAGCTGCCTACATGTGTACACAGACAAAAATCCATATGCCCATATGCCACAGAATGATTTTGGGGTGTGTGTGTGTGTGTGTGTGTGTGTGTGTGTGTGTGTGTGTGTGCGCGCGCGCGCACGTGTGTTTTGTTCAACACAAATTTTACCAAGGGTGTGTCTCTAAGAAAGAATTGCTGGGACTCAGGGCAACTATACATTTAATTATCAGAAAAGTTGCCTAGGGATTTTAGTCTTACTCCATTCTCTCCAGTGTTGCATATTTTCTAAATAATGGCCTTTCCCATGTGTGCGGACTAGTGTGTGAGTGTGTGAGTGTAGGTGTGTGTGAGTATGTATTTTCATTTTATTCATCTTATTGCTAAAATAATTTGATTTTATGTGCTGTATGTCATTTGTTTATCTTGTTTAGAATGGATCTATTTTGAAAATGCTTTACCAACTTTGGCACATGGATTTAAGGTAAAGATGTTTTATAGTAGATATTCATTCTGTAAAAAAATCACTTAGCTAGGCAGTGGTGTCACACACCTTTAACCCCAGCACTTTGAGAGCAGAGGCAGGCAGATTTCTGAATTTGAGGCCATCCTGGTCTACAGAGTGAGTTCCAGGATAGCCAGGGCTACACAGAAAAACCCTGGCTCAAAAAAAAAAAATCACATATCCACTTTTTGAAAATTACCAGCAGTCAGTGTCTACAACATGTGTTCCGTGTTCGTGACCTCATATTATTGAAATAATAGAACAGACCAATATACAAAAATAGCAAGATAATTTTATTTCATGTGAAGTAATACTATTTACCAGAAATGAAGTGTTAAGATTGAATGTGAATATATAAAATCCTCCTTATTGCCTAGGGTTTGTTTTTCTATGTGGTTCATGAAGATTTTAGTTGTTACTGAGAAGAATAAAAGTAAATCTTTATTAACATGCCTTAACCTCTTTCCTTCTGGGTATGTCCTACTCCATAAGTCTCTAATTTTAATTAAATGCATTCACAATTATGCATTGGCATAAATGGTTATCAGAGACTTCTAAAACGTTTACTTTGGGGATGTCCATAGCCCATTCAGGCCAGATAAGCATCTATCCCAAGACATAACTGAAATGGTATTGAATAGAATGATTCTAAGATTGATGGCCATTGAGGGCAGGAAAATCTAATCCTAATGTTCAAAGTGAAATAGGGGTGAAGCTCAGTGCAGATGGGTGCTGCTAGCTTGTTATCAGGTTCTTAGATATGACATGTCATTTGCAGAGGTGAGGGGTGTGTGTGTGTGTGTGTGTGTGTGTGTGTGTGTGTATGTGTGTGTGTGTGTGATAATACATGGAAATATGGGTCTCTGGATAATAAACACATTCACAGAAGGTGTGTGTGTGTGTGTGTGTGTGTGTGTGTGTGTGTGTGTGTGTGTGTGTGCGTAATAGTACATGGTAATAGGAGTCTCTGGATTCTACACACATTCACAGAAGGTATATGTGCATAGTATAATGGAAGTGCTGTTCCCAGTCCCTAAACTGATTATTACCTATGCTGTCTGCCTCATATGAAAATATTTTGTACCATTTAGTGCTTGTTTTCCACTTAATTAATGGGTCTTCTTTGGCATAGATGTTCCTAATTTGTCAATTTTTCTCTATTTTTGGCTTTGGTTTTAAAGTTAAATCAAAACACTAAAAATCACACAATCCAACATTACATTATTTTCTCATTTTTTTTTTTAGCTTGTACCTTATATTTAGCTCTGTGATTGAATTAGAGTTCATTTTTGTATATTGGTGAGATATGGTGAGCCTATTGAATATGGATGCTGATTTGTTTTCTGTATAATTCATTAGAAAGACCTTTCTTTCTTCAATAGTTTTCCTGGTAAGTCTTTCAAGTAACACTTGCCCATAAAAACATAGATATATTTTTGTATTGTCAATTCTATTATGTTGAACATGCTTAACTTTTATTATAATATCATAATGTCTAGATGATTATAATTGAAGTAAATTATGAAATTGACATTGTGTCTACTAATTTATTCTTGATGATTTTTCCAAGATATTTGATATGTCTGTATTTCCATGTGAGCTTGAAGTTTACCTTATCAGCCAGCAAGTTAATCAGGGAATATTGCCGCTGGATGGAGTGGTAATGGCTAGTATTATATATCAACTTGATAGGATTAAAATTTCTGGGAGATAGATCACTGGGAATGTCTTTGGAGGCTTTTTGATCTGTGAAATTGAAGACAGAATATCAACCTGACTTTTTTGTAGGGCCATTCCCTGGGGATCCTAGACTTTATAACACAGAGAAAGTATGCTGAACATTGTACTCATCCATGTTTTCCAGTTGTGGATGCAGTGTGAGCAACTTTTTCTAGCTCATGCTGTCTTCAGGATCCTGCCATGGTAGATTGTATCTTGAACTGTAAGCTAAAATCTACCTTTCTCCCTTAATTTGCGTTTTTCAGAGTATCAGAGCAAAAGCAAAAGAAACTTAAGACACTATGTAAGAGTATCTAGACTTCCACTCATAAACACATGTTGCCTTTCCATTTACTTTGGCAGAAAGTCAAGGCTTTGCTTTACTGTGCATTTTTTTCCATACTGGATCCCAGGACTATAGGTTTAGATGCCTCTGCATTAAACTCCAGACTCATTTTGGATATCTTCCCTGTCTAAAACCTGCTGTCCCTAATCTTAGTGATTTGATAATTGGCAAGTTAATCTTTTCATTGAGATGAATCTGTATCATCCTTTCCATTTAGAGTGTTCTACAAATTTTTCTCTTCTTTGTTTAATTTTTCAATAACATTTTGTCTTCCTCCTTTCTTATGGAAAGTCCTGGTTTAAGGATATTTTACGCAGATCTTACAGTACACTAATCATATATATATATATCAACTCTAGTGAAGTTTGCTCAGATTTAACATCTAACTATTTGATCAATTTCACTGCTCTCATAGGTGGTTATGCATACAAATACATCTAGACATAATTGTGGATAACAAGTATGCATTTTTGAAAAATGATAGAATCCTTTTTAATTTAGTACCATACTATAACCATTTTCTTTTAATACTCCTGAACTTATAAATTATTTCATTATGGTTTTAATTTTTCCTCCTTGAAGTATGTTTCATTTTGGTGAGTACCTCTGCTTTTCCCAAGAACTACCTTCATGAAAGCCTAGCACTTGTATGTTACAGGAAACATTTAAGAATAAGATAATGAGGAATCAAACTTTAATGTGAACTCTGGAGGCTTAAGAAGACTATCATAGTGTAATAGACTTCTCTAAAGCATAGTTGGTAATGTCTAGCCTATTTCTTGCTGGAAATCACAACTTATACTATCAGTATTATCTCAAGACTGCGTTACTGTTAATGAGTAAAGTAAGTCCTTTACTCAAGGATGAGGCTGCGAGTCTGACTTTAGATAGTGTCTTCATGGAGACTCTTATTGAATCTTCCCCAAATTCCAGTCCTTCTGCATCAAACCCCTACATGCACATGGTTTGTTTCTGGTCAGTTGTGCAAGAGGGTAGAGACAGGGAAGTCTGAATTCCAGCAGAAACTTTGAAATTATCTGACATTTCAGTCTGCAACCAATCTGTGTGCACGAGTCCAGTCTAGCTCTTCTACTCTGAGGACTCTACATTGGGTCTGCAATGAACCTGGCTAGTATTCTGACTTTTCATTTCATCTATCCCTGTTGCCTTCTTGGAGGATGCTCTTCTTTCTAGCACTCCAACCAGTTACTAACCATCATTATTTCTTTTGTTTTTCATTACCTGCTCCCCTTTCTCCCTGTTTCTATAAAGTTAGATGTCCACATTCTTATATTAATTTCAGTAAGGTTTCAATGATGGTTCAAAAATAATGTGAAAGACCAGTTTATAATTATCACAAATTGCTTATCTTAATATTTAGATCATTTAAGAATTTATTGAACTGTATTCTGGATATCCAGTCATGAATATAGTATATTTGTAAGCAAGGATGTAATAAAAATATGTGTGTAACTAAATAGTGTATATACAATGACCTTGACCAACTTACATCCTATAACAGCTAGAATTAAATCAAGGAGATTTGAAGATATTTATTTGGCACATATGGTTTAATGGTAAGCATAATCATGTCACTTGTAAATGTCTGTGAAAATATTTCAGGTTCTTCATGTGTACATTTAAGATCAAAACAATTCTTACATTAAGTAATTAAAAAAATGTAAACTTGGTGAAAATTAGTGGTACTAAGGTTACCAGCAAAGTTCTAAGCAGTTAAAAAATGTTAACTAATTCAAAAGAAAAAAAAACAACAAAAAAACAGAAACCATCCTAAATTGCTTAATTTGGGAAGACAGAGCCTCATCCTGTAGTCCAATCTGGTCGCAAACTCACCGAGAGGACTGGTATTGTAGTCATTAACATCCATGCCTAGAAAAAAAGGAAATGTCTTTTGAGTTGTTCAGTGGTGAGCCTGATGAGAAAATGTGTGAAAATCCGGGGTTGCTTGAAAAGCCACAAAACATTATAGAACCCCAACTTTTTCCTTAAATAGAAAAAAGTCCTCAGTATTAATCTATTAATGAAGTTGGTCCTTTGATTGAAGACATCTAGAATTGTGTTTCCCCAAGTTCTTATTGAATGCTTTCCTTTTTAATCTCAATATATGTCCATTACTTTGTTGATATATTAATATTTCTTATTCTATGCCTATAATAAAAAACTGAATGTCTAAGACATTATGCTTATAGATTGGTATCATAAAGAATGAAAAGAATAGAATCTGTTGCTATTGGGAAAATTAACTAAACATCTTCCACAATAAAACCATGCATTAATTCTAATGAAGTCAGTTTACTTGGTCTGAAATTTAATCAAAAAATAAAATAGTATTAGGGCAAATAGAATTCAGTTGAAAAACTATGCAAAATAAACTGAAACTTTTTTTTGCAATGCAATAGTGTAAATTATGTCTGTAACCAAATGTTGTAAAGGAATTGTATCTAGCTTGACAATGGTCATCTAACAGTAGCACACAGTGAATTACACATAGCAGTCCAATATTTTTAACATTTTTTGAAGCAGAAAGAGGTACTGATATTAATAATAACATTACTGAAATCAGTGCTGGAAATAATGCTCTGATAAAAATAAATGAAAGAATATGACAAAATTATGCTTGTATTAAAATCATATAACTTGAAAATTTTGAATTAATTCACTGGAAAAATTGAAGTAATTCAAGAAAGTGGAGAAGTGCTACATTGAAATATGGTAATTAATAATTTTTTCCAGTAAGCAAAATTAATTAAAAAGCAAGTTGAAACATAAGTCCTACCCACTAGGGTAATCAAGAGTATATTAAGAAAATGAGGTCAAATTTAATAAAAAAATTATGAGGGAAAGAAGTTTATGGAATCTATGAAAACCATTAAAATTGTAAAATAACTGACAAAAGTCTGTCAAAAATAGTTCAGTAGAAGCAAGTTCCATTCTTCTTGCAAAAGAATCAAAGCACTACAAATTAAAACATAAACTTGCTTTAAAACACAATTGAAGTCATGAAAGAACATTTAAAATAGAATTAGAGAAACTATAACACTCAGATAAGACAAAAAAATTCATCAACAATAATATTTTTAAATCAGAGAAGTTACGTGTTATTTACCATACTAGTTATTAATATCCAAGAGCTGAAGCAGTCAACTTGAAGAAGAAAATATATAAATAGGTCAATAAATTAAAATATGAATCAGGTACAGTACAACAACGTACATAGGATTTTGTATTTAAGATTTGTGAGAATTTTTGAAGTCTTTCTAATTCCTGAGCATGGATAGTTCAGAAATCAGATGAAGGTATTTATTATACTCAGAACATCATAGAATTAAAAGAGAATGTTTTCCAGACTGAATACTTGTTCTATGGACCCTGACACACTGATGTAACATTATAGTTCTTAGAGTGTTACTGACAGTCTTAGTTCTTTTCCTATTGCTTTGATAAGACACCGTGATCAAGACTCTCTCTCTCTCTCTCTCTCTCTCTCTCTGTATGTATGATAAGTTAAAAGTATTTACATGTGATCCACTGAATCTGTAAGATTTGGGATATTATGCTCCTTGAGATAATTACTTGTAGGATAAATATACATAATTGCAAATATCATTTGATTTTTACTTTTACTTTTAAATATATATATATATATATATATATATATATATATATATATATATATATATATATCAAAGTAAAAATAACTACTACTATGGTAACAAATTAAGAAGAGGCAACAACTTGTTTTGACAAAGACAGTTTAAGAAACCTACTGTTGCTTTCAACACAAAACCACACATTATAATAATGTGTAATATTCTGAAGATATTTGTGTAAATATCTGTTTAATTGTGGCCCAAAGACTCTTTGAGCCAACTATTAATGCTTATGATTTAGACAGGATGTTAAAGCCAAAAGTGTATGTCAGTTAATTACCTGAAAGACGGTATCTTAATGCAAGTACTTACCTTACTGAAGATGAAACATTTAAAATAAACTAAATATACTAACTTGAATAAATGATAGAGTTGTTAACTTGTTCATGACTAAGTTAAATTGCAAAAAAAAAGGACAGTAGAGCACTGAGAAGGAAAAAAAGTTGTTCCTTGCCTATGAAATATAAACATGTCTTTGTGCTATTTAAGAACTCTGATATTGGTAAAGAAACTCTTGTGGTCAAATCTGTATAATTCATGTACTTTTTTCATGAATCAGGTAAAATGGAAAGATTACATAAGGAATGTATCCTACAAAAAAGTTTCATGATTAATAGGTCAAAACATCACAGCCTTACATGCATCTTCAAGTATCAGAATCTTCTGTAGCACTTCTTGGGTAGAAAATAATCACACAAGGTCATGAACACACATACATCTCTTGTTCATGGATCGGTGGATCAGGAAACAACATTGGTGATAAATTAGAAATTGTTGAAGTGTTCTGTCCTTTGGTATTAGTCATTTTTCTCTTCATGATAAAATTGATAGTGAAGGTATAATTGTTTTCACCAAACCTAGTGCCCCATTTTTATCAAAGTACAGAGTTTTCACCTTCTATTCTGATAGATGTTTGAGTTTCTGAAGAATAGAAGGCAAAGGTGAACAGAAATACTTAGAGAAGCTTAGCTTCCAATGCATCATTTCTCCTCTGCTGAGTGACTTTCCTTCTGCTATGGCTTCTGGCATCTTTATAGCGTGAAGAGTAATTGATGGAGAGGGAAATGAAGGAGGAGTTATCATAACCATTAGCAGAAGCATCCTGAACTAAGAAAATAAGTTCATCATCAAGGAGGTTTAGAACTGGAGCCCTGATGATTAGAGGCACATAGATAGCTGCCTTTCAAGATCTGAGTGAAATATGGAGTATATGAGACCTCAAGGAGAGATCAGTGTTGGGACTGAGTAAAAACTGTTTGACAGATATGATAAATTATCAACTGACGGGACAAAAATCTGACTCATGGAAGCATGCATTTGAGCTCTAAAATATGCATCAGCCCTTCATCTCCAAGCCATTTCAAATATAGAGAATAGGCCAGGAAACCTTTGAAATGGTTTTCCAGGGAACTGAGCTCCTTTGAGAAGTAATGCTCTATACTCACCCTGGGTTCTAACACCATGCAAACCATGCTGGGAAAGAGGAAATGGGGAGCATGAGGTTAGACTCATCTCTGCTTTACTTATAACAAATGCTTCTATGAATTCTGGAAGAATAAATGCTCTGTAAAAGCAACCCTGCAACAATAATTAATTTTAAGAAATGTGTATTACTTAAGTTGTTAGAGATAAAGCCAGTTAAAGATCTGCCTAGAAACTGTCATGTAAGTGGATATGACACTTAATTTTTTGAAATGTTAAGAAATTAAAGAGTGACTATTTCATCTCTAAAATCTATCATTCTACATGGATATAATATTTTCTTTCAGGAAGTATTAAAGAGTAGAAGAGCACATGCCATCTGCTTTATAACTGTGGCCAATATGACCTATGTATTATATGTATAACTTAGTTTATAGTCTAGATAATCTGTAGAGTTGAGTTTAAGTATTTTTAATTCACAAACTCATCAATGCAACACAATTATTATTTGGCATTTAATGAGAGCTACACAGCTTAAAAAATAAGGTTTTTGCTTAAAATTATTACTTTTTTTCATTGGTTATTTATTTAGCCAACCATTGAACTAATCGTGGAGACCACAATGGAGAAGTGAGGGGAAGGACCGAAAGAGCTGAAGGGCTTACTAACCCCACAGGAAGAACAACATCAAGAAACCAGACCCCACAAAGCTCCCAGAAACTATACCACCAACCATAGTATTATTATTATTTTTAAATAGCAAAATTGTTCATGTTTGGGAGCAGAAGAGATGGTTCAGTAATTAAGAGCACTGTTGCAGTTGCAGAGGGTCTATCTCCCCAGTAGCTCCTAATAACTATCTGTAACTCCAGTTCCAGAGGATTCAATTCCCTCTTTAGATCTCCAGTTATTGCACATATATGTAGTGCACAGATACCTGTGCAGACAAAGGACAAGCACATAAAACAATAAATCTTTTAAAAGGTCACATACTTGTTAACATGTTAGGATATAAAATCAGGCACTTTCATTTCAGAATTTATGTCTTTCACCCATCTACTGAATTTCTATCTTGCATAGAATGGTATATTTTTAAAGAGTGGACTGTAGTTTTAGGCTGTTTACTTATAGCTGTGATTCAATAAACATCTGAATTATATAATGCCAGTATTTACAGTTTCTGCTAAGAAAGTTGCTCACAAAATGTTAGATGATTCTCCTACAACAATAGTGACTGCAAACTGTCAACTGATTATCTGGCACTAATGAAGCTATCAAATTTTACAGTGATAATTTTAGACAGCAGGAATATTAATTATAAATTCCTACCATCATGTAACAAACTTCTTAACTTTTAAAGAAATAATTCAATAATAAAATTATATATATATATATTATGAAATCAATGCAAAGTTTTATAATTTTGAAAAATTTCCAGTTTTTATGTATATTATTATTTTAAAACTTAAAAATTGCATTGTTACATGTATAGATGATAAAGAGGGTACACATTCTAGAGCACACACTGTAGCCACTGGACAGCTTTCTCGAGTGAGTGCTTTCTCTACCATTGTGTGGGTTCCAGGGTTTGAACCTAGCCTTGTGAAGCAATATATATATTTTTTTTAGTAAGCCATTGCACTGTTTCTTATGTTTATTTATTAATTGATTTTAATTTTTATTGCATTTTACTTGTACTTTTATGTGTGTTCATGAATGTATATATGCATGGGCTCAATGCAATAGCACATGGTTGAAGTTAGATGACAAAAACTTATGGGAAATTGGTTCCCTTAACCTTTGTTTCTTGAGATCAAACTCAGGTCTCCAAGCTTGGCAGCAAAAACCATACCTGCTGAGCCATTCATCTGCCCTAGGTATTTTTATTTATTTTAGTTTTAGTATGGCATAATATCTGAGCATAAAGGTATGACATTAAATAAATCAATTGGACCTGTTAAACAGTTGCTTTGAGTCCTAAGAATGAATCCCCAGTCACCTAAGTAAGTGTCTGTCATTTCAATAAGACTATAATGGAAAGAATGAGTATCTGCTTAAGATTTTATCCACATTTTCAGACATCTCCCCACAAAAAAAGACATTCAAATGGCCATATAATACCAGGAGCTTATATTGTTTATCTTATGTTAGGAATAAGAAGCTGAGCTAAAAATTGCTGAGAAGTGTGACTTTCACAACCAATTCTTCACCTGCAGTTTTCTTCCTGAATTACTTGTAGTGATGTTAATGTAGGAAGGCATTTATGATAAACTGTAACATACTCCTAAGGCCTCAGAGTTATTTCAAATATTGTGGCTAATCCCTGCTCAAGTGTGAGAAACCAACCCCAAATCTCTTACAACGATTTAGCAGAAACATGAGTACTAAAAAAATGGAAATATTCTGTTTTGAAAAGATGGTGACACTGCCTCAGATTAGTGGGAAACCAAAAACATCCATGATTTGAATGCACACATGGCAAATACTTTGGTCCTGTGGTGCAGGATCACAGCTTCATGAGAAACATATCACTTAGCCTGAAGAAAAAGGCCAGAATGGTAATGCTGAGAAAATGACCTCAGGCCTTCTACAATCTATGAATATTGAATGTCTTCCATGAGAGTAAAGTAGGCAGTGATGACTATGCTACTGTGATGACAGGGAGTTTCTTTAAGTGATAGAATCCATTGCTTCAAACGGAAAGGCCTGCTTGTGGGGGTTGACCTGATGCTAGAGCAGAGAGAACTTACATCAGGATTGATGAGTTCTTTCTTTGAAGACTTTCGGAGCCTTGGAGAATGGGTGGTTTTTCATCATTAGTCCATTCATTCATACTATACATTTGTGCTGAAACTGAAGAAAAGCCACCTGTATTTACTAAGCATCTTGATTTATTTCCTCAAGCAAGTTTTACGTTTTTCTATATAGATTAGTTTTTTTCTAAATCTTTGCTCATATTTTCCTAATTTCTGTCCAGTGATTTTATTTTCATTGAGAGTCTTGAAATGAAGATTTTAAATTACCTGGGCAATTAAAATGATAACACACAATATAATTTCAACAAGAATAATTCTTGTTGCTATGTTATCATTAATTATTTTCTTATCATTGATTCTCAAAATAATATGAAAAAAATGTCCTTTTCTATCTATTAGGTTTATATGTAATTGATGAAAAATAAGGTTTTACAAAATTATGTTTTATTCCTGTTTATTTCACATTTATTTATTTTATAGAGTGGTGTGTGTGTGTGTGTGTGTGTGTGTGTGTGTGTGTGTGTGTATGTATACCCATTGATGCTCACATACACAACGCATCCATGGGGAGGTTAGGGAACAACTCGTGGCAGTCTAATATTCTACTTCCACCAACCATGTAGGGTCCAGGGATCTAACATCAGTCAACATTGCTATCCAGGGATCTAATATCAATCAACGTTGCCATCTACTACCTTCACCTGCTGAGCCAACTTGCCCGACTGCGATGTCTCTTAAGGGGTAATAACATTCAGAGTTGACATCTTTATCTTCCAGTCTTTTTTCTGTGCACGTCAAGAAGCAGCACTGAGGGGAAAGTTATGTAAATGCATTGGTTTGTTTCTCAGAATGTGTTTTGAGCCACCCAATTAAGAAAGAGCACCAGGGATCTCAGGCATTTTTTTTTTTTCTGAAGTTTAAAGTATCAGCCAAATTGAAGTTGAGACCAAATGTGAATTTTGACGTTTAAATAGAATTGGAAAAGTAAACACTGACACCAGTATTTAAAAGAAATAAATTTAATTTGATGTGGCTTCACATTTCAAAGTCACATAGTTATATTAATATTTAAAATATTCTGGTCTGCCTCAGCAATGTTAATATTAACATAAGAAAAATTATTTGCTAAAATTAGTATTTTCTGTATTTTAGGATTCCATTTATATATGTAGAAGTATAGTTGGTACTTTTTATATTAGCAATATTATTTATATAATCCTTCATTAAAATAAACTTATTTCAACCAACGTAAAGTACTACCTTGGCCAAAAAGTAACATTTAATAAAAATATGATACAGCATGTTAACACAATTTTATTTGTAATAGCATGCTAAAATTAACAAATAAATATGAAGGTGTTTATTTTCAAGCAACAAATATATAAGTACTGCCAGCATTTATGTATTTTAGAAAAATGTACTAAAATTATATTAATTACATTTTTTTTCTGCTCCTGATGTTGGAGGATTTACATGAAAACCAAGCTGCTCATCTGCTACATATGTGCAGGGGCCTAAGTCCAGCCTGAGTTCACTTTGGTTGGTGGTTCTGTCNTACAGGAAGTGGCCACTTCAGGATCTATATCCCCCACTGCTAGGAGTCTCAGCTAGTGTTGCCCTCATAGACTTCCTGGGTCTTCCCCCTCTCCCAGGTTTCTGGCATGTCCTAGAAATTACTCAACCTGCTGATTTCCCATCTCTGTCCCCTGTTCTCTCCACATATGACCCACCCCCTCATGTCCTGCTCTCCTGCCAATCCCCTCTAAACTTTAACAGACACTCTGGAAATCAGTTTGGCTGTTTCTTAGAACATTGGAAATAGTTCTACTTCAAGACCCACCTATACCACTCCTGGGCTTACACTTCAAAGATACTTTATATCCCATAAGGACACATGCTCAACTATGTTCATAGCAGATTTATTCATAATATCCAGAAACTAGAAATACCTAGATGTCCTTCAACTGCAGAATGGATAAAGAAAATGTGGTGTAACTACACAATGTAATGCTATACAGTCATTAAAAACAATGACATTATGATTCTAACAGGCAAATGAATGGAACTAGAAAAATATCATACTGAGTGAGGTAACCCAGCCCCCAAAGGACATGCAGGTTATGTACTTACCTATAAGTGGATATTAGCCATAAAGTACCAGGTAACCATGCTATAATCAACTGACCCAAAGAAGTAAATTATCAAAGAGTGCCCCAAGAAAGACTCTTGAATCTTTCTCAGAAGGGGTGTGATGGTTTATATATACTTGGCTCATGGAGTGGCACTATTAGAAGGTGTGGTTCTGTTGGAGTAGGTCTGTTACTGTGTGGGAGCTTTAAGACCCTCATCCTAGCTTTCTAGAAGCCAGTATTCTGTTAGCAGTCTTCAAATAAGATGTAGAACTCACAGCTTCTCCTACACCATGCCTGCCTGGATGCTGCCATGTTCTTGCCTTGATAATTATAGACTGAACCTCTGAACCTGTAGTCCAGCCCCAACAAATAGCTGTCCTATATAAGACTTGCCTTTGTCATGGTATCTGTCCATAGCAGTAAGACCCTAACTAAGACAAGGGCAAAGAAAATACTTAAAACATTTCTATTGGGGTGCAACTTACATACCTCTTCTATATATGGCACAAATGTTCAATTCAGTGATTTTTGATGAACACATGAACTATTGAAATCAATGGCACAATTCAGACACAGAACATTTTCACCAATGTTTCATCCCAAGAGGTCCTGGCACATTCCAGTTTCTCAATCACCTTTCCCAGTGGGAAGTCACTCAAGGAAAGCTTCACCGTCAATGACGTGTTTATTTTCCCTACTTCCTCTACTTATCATCCACACTTTAAGGCAGTCCTTTAAAATACATTTGTCATGTCATCTTTTAAATTTTTATTTTTGCTTGTTTTTGAATTCAATATTTCTAAATTTTATTGTTATCATAAAATAAGAATTCCTAGAAAAGAATTCAGATTGGATGACAGAGGTCCAGCATACTTGCAATATTTTTCTTTATTTCTTTTTAGATTTTAAAGATAAGGCTTCCCTGTGTAGTCCTGGCTGTCCTGAAACTCACTGTATATACCAGGCAGGCCTTGGACTTGTGTATCTTTGTGCCTCTGTGTCCAGAGTGCTGGGATGAAATGTGTGCACTACCACTACCAGGTCATAGAGCACTTAAAAGAGCTGTGTGGTACTGTACAATATAAAATACCAGTTTTGGCAACACTGAAAAGAAAATGTAAAGATAAGTGGCTATAAGACCCACATCTCTTTGTTGCTGTCACAAAATGTCTAATTGAAAAACTTGAGAGAAGAATTTCCTTGGGTGAGTGTGTTAAAGGGTATGGTCCATGGTGGAAAATATCTGGTAGCAGGGTTCGATTCATAATGCCAGGATCTTCTTCTCACATCTTAGCAGAGCATGAACTCTAACTGGAACATAAAAACATTAAAAGGCCCATTTCTTCCAGCTAAGTCCCATTGTCAAAACTGTTATCAGATTGCGTCTACTTAATGGAAGAACCTTATAATAAAATTCATTCAAGACATATTAGAGTGACAGATTTTAAACCATGTATATATTTAATCATTTTGGAAAGCCAGTATGTATGCAGATACTAAATTTGTTTTCCATATTGTAACAGTAATGGATTTGTTTGACTAGTAAATTTTCAAGCTACATGAACACGATAATTAAGTACCTATGCTATGTTGTAAATTGTTTCTTTTCCTAAGAAAGAGAACATTTATATTCCCCCTTTCCTCGTGATGTGCTTAGACAACAGCTGTCCCAATCATACAGCATATAGCTTTTCAGACGGCTTCTCTTTGTATTCCCATTGCACATTCTAATGAAAGAAACACAACCGTTTTTAGTACATTTCCTAAATAACATTACTTTCTAGACACCATGATTGCCAACTCTCAGAGTGTCACATTCTGAGAGTGAATTTTTAAAGAGAAGCTTTCAGAGTTTAACAAATGCTTGTTTTCCAGGGATAAAAACTCCTGAGAAAGCCTTCTCTAATTGGATTTTGAGAAAACTCACAAAGTCTAAGGTTCTTCACTTCCTCATGGTTAGAGAATGGAAGTGCAGAACAGTTGCTAGTATTTTTGATATGAATTAACTTGAGTGATTTTTTTGGATGTAATCTGTAGTTTATAACTCAAACTCTTATGTTCTTTTCCTTTCTGCCTTTCTGTGTGTTAGATAATAGGAGTTGAGTCCCAGTATTAGTGATAACCATGCAATGTACAATCTGGCCTGTATTGAATAAAGATCTTTTTCATGATTAATGTAGACCTTCTATATAATACCATATAGAGCTACAGAGGACATTGATTTTCTCTATGAGTTAAAACTATTATGAGTAAGGATATTATATTAACCATCCAAAACTGGCACATCTCATTAGGAGACCACACACCATGAGGAATACTGATATCCCCCCCCCCACACACACCATGCCTCAGTCAAATGTCCAAAGACTTTTGATTATTGGCATCTTTATTCAAACAGTTGTTTTAAATTAAGGAGCAATGTCATATAGCATCATTTTGTGTACATGAGGATCCTCCTATCCCTGAAGAAACCAGGGCCAGTATCTAGCATTACAATGTATAGTAACAGACCAAACACTAACTTACCAGTCTCTTTTGCTCTGTCAAGTATTTTAGCTAATGTTTTCATGTGTATTTTTAATTTGGTATCACATAGTAATCATGAAGTTGATAAGCTCAATATTTTATTCATTATCAACTGTACTTCTTTTCTTTATGCATATATACCCCATACAATTGCTTCTTCTTTTTGTGATCTGATTCTGTGATAGATACTATTTTCCAACAAGAACAACTAGGAAATTTCTCTTGTACTGTGCTCTTCATCCAAACAATCATAAGTCTGATGATTCTACTGTACAGACACTTCAAAAGTGTCCTATAGTTTATAGGAACTTCTGTCCCTTGACTGCCAATCTTTTATGTTGCTTGTTTGTCTACAATGATGCTGAGGGATTTGTGTGAAGTCTAGATCTGATTATGCTTGAATCTTCTTGAAAATTTCTGTGAGTCTCCATAAGAAGTGAGACAAATATCCAAATGCCATGGAATAGACTTGGGAAGTAGAAATTAGAGTGGAGTATTCCTCCAGTGTGGTATAATCCAAGCCTTAGACAGTTTCCTTTACTTATCATTATGGCTAAACCCATTATATTTTCTGGACACATAATAAACAATATTATAAAACAATCTTGTATTAGGTAACTGAACACTGAAGCAGTTTAAATCTATCTTATATCTTTAACCCAAATGACGCTTTTAAACCATCTCTATTATCACTTGACATGAGAGTGCTCTTTTTTAGCATGGAGTCTTGCCAACGATTTTTTATCTTTTGAAATCACACTACTTTTCTGTTGATTTGTAAGTGGGAAGTAGAGTAACTTCATACTCCCTTTGGTGATATTGTACTATTATATGTATGCAATTCCAATATCTAAAGACTTTTAGGTCATAAATGTTACAATAAATTTTGGGTAATTTATGCCGATGAAATTTATTCTGAGTTGACATTAAGCTAGACTTCGTCTTCATTTCTTCCATTTCAGTGAATGATCATACAATTCACTGCATAAATATTAATGTATTTGATTATGGGGTGCTACCTCAGACCCCGAGGTATAACTTACATACATGGCATTTGCACAGGATTAACTTTCTAAAATATGCAAAGCTTAAAACTAAAAGCCATTTTCCTCCAGGGATTTGGATTAGGAATTCTGAACTTGTATTAACCTTAATAAAGTGAACTGAAGTCTATCACTCTCTTCTTGAAAATGTGAACCACTAAAAGGATGTATTTGACAGGAAAATTACTTTTATAGGGTAAATTGGTATGTATACTTTTCAGAATGCCTGTTGTGTACAGGTAGGCTGCCTTAAAAATTCATTCTCCAGATTGTCTTAATTCACTGTCTTTGTCAACAAAATACTTGTAAGTCGTAATGCCTTTTTAGACTGTCACTGGTCACCCAGTGATTCTACACAATGGTCTTTCACAGCTACCAAAATACCAAAGATCAACTACTTAGCAGGCTAGATGTTTCAGGTTTTTGGAGGTAAATTGAAACATGCTGGGACAGATAGGCTATTCATGATGCCCAGCTGGAATAGCAAAGCCCTTAAAATGTTCATTGCCGTGTGTGTGTGTGTGTGTGTGTGTGTGTGTGTGTGTGTGTGTGTGTGGTCCTTCAGGCAGCAGTCATCATCCATAGTTGCTGCATTTCACGCACTTCCTATGCAATTATATACATTGGCCCATGACTACACAGCAATTAGAAACTCTCAGGGTACTTCTTCTAGTGTCTTGACAGGGCTGCCTTCCTAGACTTTTGTTTACATTGGCTTGCATTCAAAGATCTTCAAAATAGTCATCAAGTTGCCCTCAGTAATTAGAAGAGCATTCTAGTTTTTAAGTCAATCTTTAGTAACTAAAGAGCCTCAAGGAATTTATGCATATTAATACAAAATGTTTCTGTCCATTCCTGAGTAATTTTAAAATTTGCCAATACAAGGACAATTAGCTTTTAATGCTGTATGATGTTTATTTGAAATATTAAAAAAGAAGATATTTTTAAAACCTTAACATATATACTAGCTATGATTTCTGGTTATGCTCTTGCTAAGTAACCTTTTATTAGATATTTTCTTTATATACATTTCACATGTTATCCCCTTTCCTGGTTTCCCCTCCAAAACCCACCTATCCCCTACTCCCATACCTGCTCACCAACCCACCTACTCGCTCTTCCTGGCCCTGGCATTCACCTACACTAGGGCATAGAGCCTTCAAGGGCCTCTCCTCTCTTTAATGATCTACTAGGCCATCCTCTGCTTCATATGCAGCTAGAGCCATGAGTCCCACCATATGTTTTCTTTGGCTGGTGGTTTAGTCCCAGGAATCAAAGTGTGCAGTGGATACTTCGATACTTCTTAGAAGGGGCGGGCAAAATACCCAGGGAAGTACTGGGGGTACTGATTAGTTCATATTGTTGTTCTTCCTTTGGAGCTGGAAACCACTTTAGCTCCTTGGGTCCTTTCACTCGATCCTTCATTGGGGACCCTGTGATCAGTCCAATGGATGACTGTGAGCAACCACTTCTGTTTTTATCAGGTACTGGCAGAGCCTCTCAGGAGACAGCTATATCAGGCTCAATGAGTCAGGAAGCTCTTGTTGACATCCACAATAGTGTCTGGGTTTGGTGGTTGTATATGGGATGGATCCCCAGAAGAGGCAGTCTTTGGACGATCATTCCTTCCCTCTCTGCTCTGAAATTTGTCTCTGTACCTTCTTCCCTAGGTATTTTGTTTACCCTTCTAATAAGTATCAAAGTATCCACACTTTGGTCTTCTTTCTTCTTGAGTTTCATGTGTTTTGCCAACGGTATCTGGGTATTCCGAGCTTCTGGGCTAATATCCACTTATCAGTGAGTGCATATCATGTGTGTTCTTTTGTGATTGGGTTACCTCACTCAAGATGATATCCTCCAGATCCATCCAGTTGTCTAAGAATTTCAGAAATTCATTTGTTTTTAATAGCTAAGTAGTACTCCATTGTGTAAATGTACCACATTGTCTGTATCTATTCCTCTGTTGAGGGACATCTGGGTTCTTTCCTGCTCCTGGCTATTATAAATACAGCTATTATAAATACGGCAGAACATAGTGGAGCATGCATCCTTATTGCATGTTGGAGCATCTTCTGAGGATATGCCCAGGAGTGGTATAGCTGGGGCCTCAGATAGTACAACATTCAATTTTTTGAGGAACCACCAAACTGATTTTCAGAGTGGTTGTAACACCTTGCAATTCCACCTTGCAATGGAGGAGTGTTTCTTTTTCTCCACATTCTTGCCAGCATCTGCTGTCACATGAGTTTTTGATCTTAACCATTCTGACTGGTGTGAAGTGGAATCTCAGGGTTTTTTTGATTTCTCCACTCCACTCCAGTAGTGACTCCCATTTCAGCTTTGGAAAACTGGAAGCAGTCCTGTGGCAGAGATTCAAGGAAACTCAGCCTCCTGGGAACCTTGGCATTCCCATAACTAGAATGCCCCAGATTTGTTCCTGCAATATCGTGGAGGGTCTTGCATGTTTTCTTAGAGTATTTTACTAGATAAGAGTTAGCAATCTCTTATGATTGGGTTACTTAACTAAGGATGATATCCTCCAGATACATCCATTTGTCCAAGAATTTCATAAATTCATTGTTTTTAATAGCTGAGAAGTACTCCATTGAGGTAACCCAATCACAAGAGAAGTCACTTGATATGTACTCACTGATGAGTGGATATTAGCCCAGAAACTTAGAATACCCAAGATACAATTTGCAAAACACAAGAAAATCAAGAAGAATGAAGACCAAAGTATGGATACTTCATTTCTTCTTAGAATAGGGAACAAAAAACCCATGAAAGGAGTTACAGAGTCAAAGTTTGGAGCTAAGACGAAAGGATAGACCATCCAGAGACTACCCCACCCGGGGATCCATCCCATAATCAGCCACCAAACCCAGACACTATTGCATATGCCAGCAAGATTTTGCTGAAAGGACCCTGATAAAGCTATCTTGAGTAAGGCTATGCCAGTGCCTGGCAAATGCAGAAGGGGATGCTCATAGTCATCTATAGGATGGAACACAGGGCCCCCAATGGAGGAACTAGAGGAATTACCCAAGGAGCTGAAGGGGTCTGTAACCCTTTAGGTGGAACAACAATATGAACTAACCAGTACCCCCAGAGCTCCTGTCTCTCTAGATACATATGTAGCAGAAGATGGTCTAGTCGGCCATCATTGGGAAGAGAGGCCCCTTGGTCTTACAAACTTTATATACCCAAGTACAGGGGAATGCCAGGGCCAAGAAGTGGTAGTGGGTGGGTAGGGGAGCAGGGTGGTGGGGGGGGGTAGGGAACTTTTGGGATAGCATTTGAAATGTAAATAAAGAAAATATCTAAAAAAAAAAAAAAAAAAAAAAAAAAAAAAAAAAAAAAAAAAAAAAGAGTTAGTAAATATCTCTCAGGGCAGTGGTGCACGCCTTTAATCCCAGCACTTGGAAGGCAGAGGCAGGCGGATTTCTGAGTTCGAGGCCAGCCTGGTCAAAAGAGTGAGTTCCAGGACAGCCAGGACTACCCAGAGAAACTCTGTCTCAAAACAACAACAACAACAACAACAAATCATCAACAACAAAAACACAAACAAACAAACAAAAAAGAGTTAGTAATCTCAGAGCGAGCTTAGCAAAGTATACTTAGAATCTTCAGTACAGCCAGGTATAGCAGGCTACATTGCATATTAGAAGCAAGTTGGTGAATTCTTCTGACAAATGGAGATTCCCTACAAATACTTAAAAGTACATCCAAGTTACCTTCATATGCAAGAATTTACCAAGGCCTAGGAAATAGGGGTGTTGTGGTTATTGAGTTACTCATGATAAGGTCTACTAGAGCAGAACACCCTGGTGCTAGCTTTCACAAGGTTCAAAGGAGTAGCACAAATTGTGACTAGGGTGTGAAAACCTTACCTGTCATTAGCTGACCCCAGGCATGACTGTTTTATCTTTTCTGTAAATATTACCTGGTTCCTGTAAGTCCCTTTGAAGTTATTCCTCTGTTTTGTGTCAGATAAGTTCAATGTACTTTGTCTACTGTGACATCCTACCCCTTTGTTTTCTGTATTATATAAGACTGGTGTTCCCTTTGTGACATTACATTTAGATCCATCACACTCTCTTGTGTCTGTGTCTGTCTATCAATTCTCCCTGATTCTATGCCCATCTGTCTGAGACCCAGATTCACACAGATTGAGGAGGGCCCACTGAGCCAGGTCCATGGCACCTTATGACTAAGGATGTTCAACATTTTTTTAGGTGCTTCTCAGCCATTTAGTAGTTCTCAGTTGAGAATTTTTTGTTTAGCTCTGTACCCCATTTTTAATAGGGTTATTTGGTTCTCTGGAGTCTAACTTCTTGAGTTCTTTGTATATATTTGATATTACCTCTCTATCAGATATAGGATTGGTAAAGATCTTTTCCCAATCTGTTGGTTGTCTTTTTGTCTTATTGACAGTGTCCTCTGACTTACAGAAGCTTTGCAATTTTATGAGGTCCCATTGTCAATTCGTGATCCTACAGCACAAGCCATTGGTGTTCTGTTCAGGAATTTTTTCCCTATACCTGTTTAAGGCTCTTCCCCACTTTTCTCTTCTATAGGATTCAGTGGGCTGGAGAGATTGCTCAGTGGTTAAGAACAGTGACTTTTCTTCCAGAGGTCCTGAGTTCAATTCCCAGCAACCACATGATGGCTCACATCCATCTGTAATGCCCTCTTCTGATGTGTCTGAGGACAGCAACAGTATACTCACATACATAAAATAAATAAACCTTAAAAAAAAAGATTCAGTGTCTCTGGTTTTATGTGGAGGTCCTTCATCCACTTGGACTTGATCTTTATACAAGGAAATAAGAATGGATCAATTCACATTCTTCTACATGCTAACTGCCAGTTGAGCCAACACTGGCAAAAGGCTTAGGAGTTATCTGGTGGAATTTTGGTGGTCACTTAAGGGTACTATCATATCATCTGCAAATAGTGATAGTTTGACTTCTTCTTTCCAATTTGTATCCCTTTGATCTCTTTTTGTTTTCTTATTGCTCTGGCCAGGACTTCAAGTACTATATTGAATAGGTATGGAGAGAGGGAACAGCTTTGTCTAGTCTCTAATTTTAGTGAGATTGCTTCACGTTTCTCTCTATTTAGTTTGATGATGATTACTGGTTTGCTATGTTTAGGTATGGACCTTGAATTCCTGATATTTTCAAGACTTTTATCATGAAAGGGTGTGGGATTTTGTCAAATGCTTTCTCAGCACCTAATGAAATGATCATTTCTTTTTTTTTCCTTTGAGTTTCTTTATATAGTGGATTATGTTGATGAATTTCCGAATGTTGTACCATCCCTGCATCCCTGGGATAAAGCCTAAGTGATCATGATTAATGATCATTATGATGTGTTCCTTGATTCAGTTTGTGAGAATTTTATTGAGTATTTTTGCATCAATATTCATAAAAGAAATTTGTCTGAAGCTCTCTTTCTTTGTTGGGTCTTTTTTGTGGCTTAGGTATTAGAGTAATTGTGGAATCATAGAATGAATTGGGTAGAGTACCTTCTGTTTCTATTTTGTGGAATAATTTGAGAAGTATTGGAATTAGGTCTTATTTGAAGTTCTGATAGAACTCTGCACTAAACTCATCTTGTCCTGGGCTTTTTTTTTTTTTTTGATTGGGAGACTATTAATGGCTGTTTCTATTTCTTTAGGGGATATGGGACTGTTTAGATTATTAATCTGATGCTGATTTAACTATGGTACCTGTTCTCTGTCTAGAAAATTGTCCATTTCATCCAGGTTTTCCATTTTTGTTGAGTATAGGCTTTTGAAGTAGGATCTGATTATTTTTTGGAGTTCCTAAGATTTTGTTGTTATGTCTCCCTTTTTCATTTCTGATTTTGTTAATTAGAATACTGTCCCTGTGCCCTCTAGTTAGTCTGGCTAAGGGTTTATCTATTTTGTTGATTTTCTCAAAGAACCACCTCCTGGTTTGGTTGATTCTTTGTGCAGTTCTTTTTGTTTCCATTTGGTTGATTTCAGCCCCAAGTTTGATTATTTCTTGCCATCTATTCCTCTTGGGTAAATTAGCTTCTTTTTGTTCTAGAGCTTTTAGGTGTGCTTTCAAGCTGCTAGTGTATGCTCTCTCCAGTTTCTTTTTGGAGGCACTCAGAGCTATGAGTTTTCCTCTTAGGACTGCTTTCATTGTGTCCTATAAGTTTGGGCATGTTGTAGCTTCATTTTCATTAAACTTTAGAAAGTCTTTAATTTCTTTCTTTCTTTCTTTCTTTCTTTCTTTCTTTCTTTCTTTCTTTCTTTCTTTCTTTCTTTCTTTCTTTTTTCTTCCTTAGCCAAGTTATCATTGAGTAGAGTGTTGTTCATCTTTCACATGTATGTGGGCATTTATTATTTATGCTGTTATTAAAGATCATCCTAATCTTTGGTGATCTGAATGGATTATTTCAATTTTCTTGTATCTGTGAGCCTGTTTTGTGACTGATTATATGGTCAATTTTGGGAAAGGTAGCATGAGGTGCTGAGAAGAAGGTATATCATTTTGTTTTAGGATAAAATGTTCTTAAGATATTTGTTAAATCCATTTGGTTCATAACTTCTGTTAGTTTCAATCTGATTCTGTTTAGTTTCTCTTTCCAGGATTTGTTCATTGATGAGAGTGGGGTATTGAAGTCTCCCACAATTATTGTGTGCAGTGCAATGCGTGCTTTGAGCTTTACTAAACTTTCTTTAATGAATGTGGATGCCCTTGCATTTGAAGCATAGATGTTCTGAATGGAGAGTTCATCTGGTGATGCCAGGTAGTCGTGATTTCTGTTGGTAAGATTCTTGGTTTGCCTTTTGCCTCCTGGTAATCTCTGGGGTTTGATGTTCTTGCTGTCTCTGGCTGGAACTTATTCCTCCTGTGAATCTGTAAGCCCGTGGTGTCAGCACTCCTGGGAGACCAGCTCTCTCATGGCAAGACCAGTCCACAGAGGGCTGTTGTACAGCCCCACCTCCTGGCTGCAGATGGAGGCAGGTAGGAGCCAGCTGCTCTGCAGCTTCTTTGACCTGTGCACTCCTCAGTGGTCCCACTTTAGAGACTCACTGGAGAAAAACCTGGAAATTTTCCCTGAGTCCCTGGGTCAGAACACTCTTTGGAGGTAAGCTCTCCCCTGTCAGGAAAGGTGCACAGAGGGCTGCGGAACAGCTCCACCTCCTAGGTGCAGATGGAGATAGTGAGGAACCACTCCTGAGTGGACCGGCCTTAGAAAGTCACAGGAGAGAAAATGGTGATATCACTTCACTAAGTAAGATTTTATCATGTAAAAGTTCAATGAATTCTTTAAATGTAATTAGCATTGCTTTGAAAGGAAATAAAAATATTCAATTATGTAATTTTTATATTCCTCTACTTTCCAAGATAAAACACATTTGTTTATTTTTTAATTTATGCAAACACAGAGACAATATAAATTTGGCTTTTATACACAGATCTAAGATACACTTTTATTACATATTCATAGTTGTTTATACTAAGAGGCTTATTATTTATATTTACTTTTACATAATAATGAATGTTTAGTGTTATAATTGAGGCAATATAAGTTAGTGTTTCAGGTTTTGTAAGTGTAATTGTTTTATAAAAGAATTCAAATCCTAAAAAATATATATGCCTTTAAAATAACATTTTCTTCTTTGACTTTAATAAGTTAATTTTATATCAGTAAGTAATATTACATAAATATCAAAAACTTGCAAACATCACATGACAACATTTGTAACTACTGGCTTGACCTCTGTTGCTCCTACTAATGAATGTCTTGGTTCACAGCTATTCTTGTGCACTGCACACTTTACTCTTAAAAGTTTTAGCAGTCCTAAGCCAAAATATTTTTTATTTTATCCTCTCATATATTACATCCTCTTCCTCTTTTCATGCCAGTCCCTGCTTTCCGTCTTTTCTTTCTTCCAATCTTCTGCTTCCCTTCAGAAAAATGCAGGCTTCCTAGGGATCAATCACTCATCCAAACATGGCTAAAGTTACTATGAGATTGGGCAGCTATTTTCATATTAAGGCTGGATGAGGCAACCTAGTAGAACAAAAAGGGTCCAGCTCTGAAAGCTGGCAAAAGAGTCAGAGACAGTCCTTACTTGCACTTGTAGGACTCCCACAAGAAGCCAAGCTATACAACCATTATATATATATATATATATATATATATATATATATATATATATATATATATACAGTTAAGATTCCAAGAAAAGTAGAATGAAACAAAAGACTGCTCAAATATTTACATGAAATTCTGAGTGAAGGAGGAGTACCAATTATTACCTTATGAAGGATGAATATTGAAAACAATATAAAATGTTTTAGATTAAAATATGAACAGAAATTATGACTGTATATGTGCACAAAAGACCACCCACTATAATGGACAGTTGAATAAAAATTACATGAATAGAAATTCTAATATCTCTTTTTTAAAACAGACAGATAGTGAACTTAATTTATAGAATGTATACTAAATCAGAATGACACTTGGAAGGTTAACATGACTTGTACATAAGAATATCATATAAATACCTGATATTTTCTAGTTTGGAATGATGATATTAGAAATTTATTCATTATTTTGTTAGAACCAAAAAGAAAAAAGAGGAGAAGGAGGAGGAAGAGGAAGAGAAATCAATCACTTAACAATTGTCCTAATAAAGACAGAATAATAATATCCCGAATTAATAATAATAGCGTGTTTATTTATATATCCCATTGTACAGGTCTTATTATTTATCAAATATAATGACTGTGGATTTTCTGAGTTTAAGAGCACTATCTACTATTGGACAAAACCCTGGGTAGATCTCCAGCAAACTGTTAGTAACTTCTGTTTCAGGGGATCTGATGCTTTCTTCTGACACTGGCTTGCTTCTACAATCACATGACACAAATGTGTACTCTCAGGCACGGGCACACAATCTCACACAATCACACACACATACACACACACATACATGCACACACATACACAAATGCAGAGAGAGAGAGAGAGAGAGAGAGAGAGAGAGAGAGAGAGAGAGAGAATTAAATAAATAATTTTAAAAATAGTCAAAGACAAAAATTACAGCTTAACAATAATAAGACTTGACAGCTGTCCACACCATAATAAATGATCATAGTTAACATTAAGAGTCATAAGACAAATCAGTAATTTGCCTATTGATATCGTATTTTAAGAAAATACTAAGGTAAAGCAACATTAGTAAAGTATATTTAATCCCAATTTAATCATACAAAACATCAAAGTAAAAAATGAGGACATTCTGTAAAATTCCTGGCTTGTATTTTTCAGAATAATACTTTTACAAAACACAAAGAATCAATAAATAATTGATCCTGTCAAAATAAATGTATGGAAATGTGACAAAACTAGACACGGTATTGTTGAGATAGAGTGAAGGAAAATATAAGAAATCTGTGTTTCTGACTCAAGACTTGCAAGCATGATTTACTAAGAATACTCCTACATTAAGCTGAGGAGTTAGTTCAGCCATTAAAGACTAGGGTCATGAAGAAATGTCAAGAACTCCTTCACAGACTGGAAAACAAAACAACACAACAGAAAAGTGAGAAAAAGCTTACTTGGGCACATCTCAAAATAATAGTCTCTAAAAACAGTGAAAATATAAAAACATCTGTGCAACAGTGTTAAGAGTCATGGTTCAAAGATTAAATGTCAAAATGAGATATAACTGGCCACAACGAGCACAAGGGAGCCCATCTGACAGAATCCAGAGATTTTTAACAAGTATCTGACTAATAGGGCCACTCATCGACTACTGGTAGGAATTGAAATCGTGAAAACTGTTTGATACATCAGAAACTTTTGATAAGTATCAAACATAACCTGAACAAAGTCTTTTATTGTATTTAATTTCATATGTTTGCTAATGATATCTAGTTTTATGCCAACTGTACACAAACTAGAGCCATTGGAGAAGAACCTCACTGAGAATATGCCCCCATGAGATTGGTCAGTGGACAATGCGCTTTCTTTATTAGTGACTGACATGGGAGGGCCTAGTCCACTGTGGATGCTGCCAGTCCTTAGGGAGTTGGTTTGAACTCTACAAAATAGCTAATAAAGAAAGCCTGAAAGAGCAAGCCAATAAAAATCACTTCATGGTCTCTGTATTGGTTCCTGTTTCTGGTTCCTGACCCCAGTTTTTGTCATGACTACACTCAGTGACTATGATGTGGAACTATAAACTGAAATAAAATATTTTCTTCCCAAGTTACTTTTTGTCATGCTGTTTTATTACAGTAATAGACCCCTTAACTGAGACAATATTCAACTGAAATTTATAAATGTATAAAATGACACAGAAAAGCATAACTTGTATCTCTCTCTCTCTCTCTCTACACACACACACACACACACACACACACACACACACACACACACACACATCTTATAATGGTTACAAATAAAAGACAAACCAAGTCACACTAAATATACTACTGGACACATGCATTCATCCAATGAAACATTTGTAGCCATGAAAAAGAATAAATTCAACTGGTTGCTTACTGTTTTCTTATATTATTAATTTTTTTATTGGGGATCCTAATATATTTGCATTTCTAAATTTTCCAGGCTTAATATGTTACCCAATCTTTTGCCATTATCTCAGTGCTTACCAAGAATTCTAATCATGTTTTGTGGGGAAATTAATATTGAAAATTAAAAAAAAACTAGAATTTATATAAAACAGTTTATCAATTAAAAATATCATATTTTGAGTATATTCATTCATGTTTACAATTACTTCTAAAATGGTTGTCTGATGAATCAAAACTTAATTTGTTTTGGATAAATACTCTTTACTGTTCATGCATTAATTGAAGTAGTTATATTATTATTATATCTCACAAGTGACTTTAAATTGTCATAAAATGATTAAGTTTTCCCAATCTGGATATTTAAAATACAGTGAAAAACAAAGGGAATTCATGTGATCTAGGAATTTGTTATTCAGGCAGTGGCAGAGAATAAACAGTAAATCAATGCACATTTCAGCTGAAACTAGGTGATGTGACTCCTGTGTATTTTGCTGGGAGGAATAGACAACAATGTAAGGGGCAGAAGAGTGGCACCATCTTCAACAAACAGGATTGCCAGTGAAACTAACATAAGCAGAGCTCACCCAAACTGTATTAGTAATGCAAAAGCTGTCAGATGCCATTGGGAAAAAAATCATCAGTGTTGTAAAAGATATTTTTTTTTGTTTGTAATTGGATATTTTCTTTTCTTTTCTTTTCTTTTCTTTTCTTTTCTTTTCTTTTCTTTTCTTTTCTTTTCTTTTCTTTTTTTTCCCATCGTTCCAGTCAACCCTGCTCGCTCCGGAGATATTTTCTTTATTTACATTACAAATGTTATCCCATTTCCCCGTTTCCAATCCAGAACCCTCAACCCTCCTATTGCATCCTCCCCCTCCCCCTCCCCCTCCCTGTTTCTATGAGGGTGCTCCCCCACCCACACATTTCCTCCTCCCCATCCTGGCATTCTCCTACACTGGGGTATCAAGCATTCCCAAGACCAAAGGCCTCTCCTCCCATTGATGCCCAACAAGGCCATCTTTTGCTACATATGCAGCTGGACCATTGTTTCCTTGATATGTACTCCTTGGTTGGTGGTTTAGTCCCTGGGAGCTCTGGGGTGTCTAGGTAGTTGATATTGTTGTTCTTCCTATGGGGTTGCAAACCCCTTCATCTCCTTCAGTCCTTTCTCTAACTCCTCCACTGAGGACCCTGTGCTCAGTCCAATGGTTGGCTGCAAGCATCTGCCTCTGTATTTGTCAGGCTCTAGCAAAGACTCTCAGGACACAGCTATATCAGGCTCCTGTCAGCAAGCATTTCTTGGAAGCCACACTTGTGTCTGGGTTCAGTGACTGTATATGGGATGGATCCCCAGGTGGGGCAGTCTCTGGATGGCTTTTCCTTCAGTCTCTGTTCCACACTCTGTCTCCCTATTTCTTCCCATGAGTATTTTGTTCCCCCTTCTCAGAAGGACCGAAACATTCACCTTCCTTCTTTCAGCTCTATGTGGTCTGTGAATTGTATCTTGGGTATTCCAAGCTTTTGGGATAATATCTACTTATCAAAAGTTTATTCTGGAGACTGTGTAAAAGATAGGTTTAAAGGATTCAATTTTTGAAGCAGGGAGCACTTAATACTCAGTACTAGTTCTCTTTCACCAATTACATCTGGAATACATACAACTCATATTTTTCACTTTTCCCACTGCAGGGAAACCACATTGCCAAGGTCATCGTTGATGCAAATACACAACAGTCCAAAGGACCCAGCTACAGATAAACGAATCACATCACCTCACTGTCCTTTTATGTTGTCTTTCTTCAATGATAATGAAGATTATGTCATGCTCTTTCATGGACCTACTCATTCCAGTCTCACTATCTTTGTAATTTATATTACTTTCAAATATCACACCAGCCAGACCGCCCTGCTATTGTTTATATTAAACATAGGCAAAAAGGCAATAATTCTTGTCTCTCTGCATTTCCTTTATTGGCATGTGCTTTTATCTTTTTCAGGTCAAATAAATAAGTAAATAAATAGGTAAACAAATAATAATAGCTTGTTAGAAATTACTCTGTCACATTATTTAATTTTGCTTAGTTTTATAATTTCCTTTTTTTTTTTTTTTTTTGGTTTTTTGGTTTTTTGAGACAGGGTTTCTCTGTATAGCCCTGGCTGTCCTGGAACTCACTCTGTAGACCAGGCTGGCCTCGAACTCAGAAATCCGCCTGCCTCTGCCTCCCGAGTACTGGGATTAATGGTGTGCGCCCCCACGCCCAGCATATAATTTACTATTTCTATATTTGAAATGAGGTGGTAGTATATATAATCATATCATACTACATAAACAATTCTGTCATCTTTTGTTTGTTATCTACAGCATTCAACTAAACACATCCATTTTTGTGTAAACATGTTTTTCACATTGTATTGCCAATATTTTGAAGACTATTTGGAAAACATCAGACTCATATTCACTGAATAAATGAAAACATCACATTCACTGAAAACATCACATCCCACTGACTGGCTAAAATAATATAATGAACAAAGCAATGATAGGCTGTAGAAGATAACCGTGGATATGTATTCTAGAATACAAGAGGGTTGGGAATGAAGATAAAGTAGTTTGTACTTTTTCACTAAATAATGGAGATGAAGGAGATATAGTCGAAACATAGGTATACCAGTAATTTTGAGTGAATAAGGAATATATTCATTTTCTGCCATTTGGACAGGGACATCCTTTAAAACACATTATTTGTAAAGGCTTAGAAAAACACACCTTTGCCATTTTAGAGTAAAGCAGAATACAATAAGGAATGAGGAATATTAATTAAATCAGCATGACAAGTCATTTATATATGATAGAATGAAAGTATACACCATTAGAATGAAGGAGCTAAAGGCTTTCCCTCCCAGTTGCAGCAATGCAGCTTGTGCAAGTCCTTCAGAGGAGAAAAAGGGCCTTAGGATACCACCTAAGAGATTACAGAGGAAATAAGAAGTTTGTAGAATTTATCATTGAGGTAGAACTTGTACTATATTTCATAATTAGTTTCTGTGGGTAGTATGGGTCCCATAACAGATTACAACAGTCGAAGTAGTTTAAACAACCTAAGTTGCATCCCCACACTTCTGGTGTCTAAAGCCAACATACTGGCTCAGTTTGTTTCTAGGAAGGCTTCTTTCACCTGCATGCCAACATCCATCTTCTCTCTCTGTTACCCTGTGGCCTTTTCTATTCTTGTGGAGAAGTGAGTGAGCTCTGTGACGTCTCTTTTTCCCAGTGCCTATGGAGTACCCCACCAACCTGACATTGTCTATCAGCAATATTACTCTTAAAATTCTGTCTCCAATTCATACTATCATATAAGGTTTAACACCAACATTAGGGAAAAAGAAAACATGTAGTGACACAATATTCAGCCAATAACTGTGTGTTATATATTCTTTTAAAACTTTTTACTCAGTTTACATAATACATAAAGATACAGTGGAAGAATAATTTAAATAATTAAATCAAAGGGAAATTACTGTTTCAGGAGCCATATAATAATGAGCTAATTATTTCCTAGTCTTAGCTCTTAATTTTCTAGAACTTTAATACAAGAAAAATTAATTTTGATAGTGGAAGAAAGAGCCCAATGAAGATGAAGAAAGGACAGAGGAGAAATTATTGAATGGATAAAAGGAGAAAGAAATACTAAGTTAATTTTTACAAGCAAACCTTTTTTATGCTCTGGAATTCAGACATTTTACATTTGAGGCAGTCAGAAATAATCTTTCAAACTCTGACCCAAATCAATATTTCTTGTGGCCTCCAACAAATCCTTGTGTTTTGAATGTTACTATAATCTTAAATCTTAACCCAGAAATGATTTTATTATGGTGTGTGTGTGTGTAGTGTCTGAGATAAGCTGGGCAGTGTATTTTAGGGCATGTTGACTTAATACAAGAATAGACTATAGACTTCAGGGAGTCTGAAGAAAAGGTTAATTAAATTGTTTGACAGATCCTCAAATATCACATTTCAAATGGCCTTTAACAAATTTTCTCATTATGTTGTAAAATTTTATGATGTACACTATAGATTTTTTTGAAGGAAGACACTTCTTCTCAGAAATGGGTAAAAGGAAGATTAAAAAAAAATTGTCCTTAAAAAGATAAGAAATATGTTCCAATAACTGACACAAACTCTGCTTGAGTATTGGAAAAGCACTTTTATCATACAACTGGATGATTTTTAAATATACGTTAATATATATTTTAAAGTTTATTTATCAGAAAAATAATATATTTTATTAATATATTATTGTACATAATATAAAATTATACATAATAATTATAAATTATAATACTATAATATAAACATACTTTATATATTATCTAAAATATATACAACATATTAATATACAGCATAATAGTATATTATTAATGCAATATATATGTAAGCTATTTTTTCATGAAGTCTTGTTCTGTCTTCATAGTTATTGAAAGCTGATGAATCTTTTCTCACTTTACACATTAAGCAAACTTAATGGTTAATATTAATTGTCAATGTGATTGGATTGAATCAACTGAATGATCATTATAATAGTGAAATACAAGTCTAGTTAAGTCTGTGTAGACAAAGCAAAACTATTATGCAGAGTTGGACTATGAAGTCTTTGATCTCATCAATATACTAATTCCTTGATATTGGGAGACAATGGAGAGTAGGAGGTGGGTCATATGGAGGAAGTATGCCACTGGAGACTTATTCATAAGGCTTTACATTGGCCTTTGTTGGATACCATGCTGTGAACTTCTCTGCTTTGCCATATTCATGAACTCACACTTTGAAACCATGAGCTTCAATAAATAATTTCACTCTTAATTTGTTTATGTGTCAGCATTATGTCAAAATGACAAAGGTGACTAAATCAACTACTGAGGATTAAAATGGGAAGAAGTCCATAGATGTCAGCCTTATTCAGCTCATGTTTAGGCACACATGTTGGTGAGAATTTATGAGTATAGCTTCTGATGTTACTAGAGGACACAATCTCACAGTCAACTCCTGATTCTGTAGCTCATTATAGTCTTTCTGCCTCCCAATCTGCAATGCTAACTTAGTCTTAGATTGTGCATATATACACTGGGACTGGGCTCCACAAATTTTTATTTTGAGTGGTTTTAGTTTCTTTAATAATCTCCATGTGTTGCAAAGATAAATTTTCTTGATGAGTTTTTCACAATACTCTCTATCTGATACAAAAAGAAGTCTTTATGATCTGAGTGAAAAATATAGATGGCCATTAGTGATCATGGTCATTTAGTAATTTCAATGTTGTATATTCTCCTCTGATAATCATGACTTCACTCTGATATGCAAACCTGGATGGAGAAAGACCTATGAAACCTCCATACTATAAATAGAAATAAAGGCAACAGAATAAAGAAAGGGGAGAAAGGAAAGAGCACACAATTGCCAAGTGCCAAACAGCCAGCATTGAAGAAATCCATAAAAAGTAACACTTTACAGTTTACAGACTGAAGTGGTTATGTCCTGGAATACACACACACACACACACACACACACACACACACACACACAAATTAAGAGTTGGTTAAGAAGGACACCATGGTGGTTGTACTACCTAGCAATCTAACCAGCAATGGAGGAGTGTTCCTCTTTCTCCACATCCTCGCCAGCATCTGCTGTCACCTGAATTTTTGATCTTAGCCATTCTGACTGGTGTGAGGTGGAATCTCAAGGTTGTTTTGATATGCATTTCCCTGATGATTAAGGATGTTGAACATTTTTTCAAGTGCTTCTCAACCCTTCAGTATTCCTCAATTGAGAGTTCTTTGTTTAGCTCTGTACCCCATTTTTAATGGGGTTATTTGAAATTTTGGAGTTCAGCTTCTTGAGTTCTTTGTATATATTGGATATTAGTCCCCTAGAAGATTTAGGATTGATAAAAATACTTTCCCAGTCTGTTGGTGGCCTTTTTGTCTTATTGACAGTATATTTTGCCTTACAGAAGCTTTGTAATTTTATGAGGTCCCATTTGTCAATTGTTGATCTTATAGCACAGGCCATTGCTCTTCTGTTTAGGAATTTTTCTCCTGTGTCTATATCTTCGAGGGTTTTCCCAACTTTCTCCTCTATAAGTTTCAGTGTCTCTGGTTTTATGTGGAATTCCTTGATCAACTTATTATTAGGCAAATGGATTTATCTAGAGGATATCATCCTGAGTGAGCTAACCCAATCACAAAAGAACACACATGATATGCACTCACTGATAAGTGGATATTAGCCCAGAAACCTAGAATACCCAAGATACAATTGAAAAAACACAAGAAAATCAAGAAGAAAGAAGACCAATGCATGGATACTTCATTCCTCCCTAGAATAGGGAACAAAAAACCCTTGGAAGGAGTTACAGAGTCAAAGTTTGGAGCTAAGACGAAAGGATGGACCATCCAGAGACTGCCCCACTCAGGGGCCCATCCCATAATCAGCCACCAAATGCAGACACTATTGCATGTGCCAGCAAGATTTTGCTGAAAGGACTCCGATATAGCTGTCTCTTTTGAGGCTATGCCAGTGCCTGGCAAATATAGAAGTGGATGCTCACAGTCATTTATAAGATGGAACACAGGGACCCAATGGCAGAACTAGAGAAAGTACCCAAGGAGCTGAAGAGGTCTGCAACCCTATAGGTGGAACAACAATATGAACTAATCAGTACCCCCGGAACTTGTGTCTCTAGTTGCTTATATAGCAGAAGATGACCTAGTTGGCCATCATTGGGAAGAGAGGCCTCTTAGTCTTGCAAACTTTATATGCCCCAGTACAGGGGAATGCCTGGGCCAAGAAGTGGGAATGGGTAGATAGGTGAGCAGGGCAGAGGGAGGGTATAGGGAACTTTTAGGATAGCATTTGAAATGTAAATGAAAAAAATATCTAATAAAAATTTTTTAAAAAAAGAAGGACATCATGAATTTGAAGGATATGCTGAGGAGTACATGGCAGAGCTTAGAGAGAGAAGAGAAAGAAGAACTTTGTAATTATATTATAATCTCAAAATTAAAAAATAAACTAAAATGGGAAGAAGTTCACTGAATTTACATAGTTTATTGAAAAGTCAGATGGACTACACAAATGTTCTTAATGCTAAATCATAGAATTATGGATAGGAAAATGAATTAACTAAAAGTTAATACTTTTAGTATTAATTATATTATATCAGAAGGTAGTATATTTACAAAATGTAATAGATTTAATTGAAAGCATCTAAAAATACTTTTTGACTTAGAGATTAGTTAAGTGTTTCCGACATTTTCTTCATTAATCTCCTTTTTATAAACTAAACAATGTTAACAGGCTAAAAATATTTTTTCTTTATTTTTCAGTTGGTATATCTGATATTCTGGTTTCCTGAAATCTTTATTGATCATTAACTAGTCTAAGTTGTTTTGAGCATATATCTACCTCTAAATCTCTATCTATATTGGGATTAGAGATAGGAAAATGAATTGACTAAAAGTTAATGCTTACAGTATTAACTACATTACAACAGAAGGGAGTATGTTTAAAAATGTGATAGATTTCGCTATTTGCAGATGATATGATAGTATATATAAGTGACCCCAAAAACTCCACCAGAGAACTCCTAAACCTGATAAACAGCTTTAGTGCAGTAGCTGGATATAGAATCAACTCAAACAAATCAATGGCCTTTCTCTATACAAAGGATGAACTGGCTGAGATAGAGATCAGGGAAACATCACCCTTCACAATAGTCACTANCAACCAGTGACGGCGGCTGACAGGGATCCCTCCCATAATCAGCCACCAAAATAAACACTATAGCATATGCTGGAACACAGGACTCCCAAGGTAGGAGCTGGAGAAAGTACCCAAGGAGCGGAAGGGGTCTTCAACCCTCTAGGTGGAAGAATAACATGAACTAACTAGTTCCCCCTGTGCTCATGTCTCTAGCTGCATATATAGAAGAAGATGGCCTAGTTGGCCATCATTGGGAGGAGAGGCCCCTTGGTCATACAGACTCTATATGCCCCAAAACAGGGGAATGCCAGGGCCATTACGTGGGAGGGGGTGGGTAGGGGAACAGGGCGGGGACGCGGGAGGGTAAGGGAAAATTTCTGGATAACATGTGAAATGTAAATGAAGAAAATATCTAATAAAGAGAGGAAAAAAATGCTGGACAAAAAAAAACAAACAAAAAAAATGTGATAGATTTATTTGAATGTAGTTAAAAATGCATTTTGACTTGCATCTGTATCTAGATATAGATTCAGATACAGACACAGACACAGACACAGACACAGACACAGACACAGACACAGACACAGACACAGTCACGGGCACGGGCACAGGCACAGGCACAAAGACACAGACACAGACACAGACACAGACACAGACACAGACACAGACACAGACACAGACACAGACACAGACACAGACACAGACACAGACACAGACACAGACACAGGCACAGGCACAGGCACAGGCACAGGCACAGGCACAGGCACAGGCACAGGCACAGGCAGAGGCACAGGTACAGGCACAGGCACAGACACAAAGACACAAAGACACAAAGACACAGACACAGACACAGACACAGACACAGACACAGACACAGACACAGACACAGACACAGACACAGACACAGACACAGACACAGACACAGATACAGATACAGATATAAATAAAGTTAACTCCAACATGCCATCTAGCTGTGAAGCTGGAAATCCAGAGGCTCTTTTTTTACTCGTTCCACACGACTTGGGAACACGTGAACTCTAAAGGAGACTTTCTCCTCCGATCTCTTTTCTCATCCTTTCTTCTCTCTGATCTCTCCCTTCCGTTGTACCTGATGTGTTTCCAAAGCTCATCAGGACTTCCATTTGCTTCAAAAAAATTTAAAAGGATCATGTCTGGTCTCACACTTCAAACTCTCATAAGTGAGGCATTGCTTCTTAGCACAACTTCTTCATGTCGGTCAATCAAAAATAGTCGAAAGTACCCTCTAGTTACTCACCAAAACAATTACTGTAGTTCTAATATTCAATTCATCTCAACCTCAGGTAGTGGTGCCCATGGTCTCTTGAAACCAAATTAAAAGTCTCAGGTTGCAGCTAAGAAAACCCTGCCTCTTAATTCTCAATGATTTTGTCACTCAAATACTCTCATAACTTAGTGCTTCTTTAGTGGATATAATAACATTCCTATTATATCACCAAGGTCCTTAAGGCCGTGCCATAGATCAGTGAGTAGACTTCTGGGAACCTCATGGGTTAAAACAAACAAATGAACAAACACTAGTGATATCATGTTACTCCTTAGGTGTAATGTGTAATGTGTCCTTTGTTGTTAAACCTATTAGAATCTAAGTCAATCACGATCTTGTAAAATATTATAACCCAGTTATGAGGAGAAGTATTAAAATCATAGAATTGGCACCTACCATCTACAGGTTAAAATTTTGACCTTTAATAGCTGAGAGTGGAAAAAAAATACTGTGAAAATTCATGGGGTTTTATGAGGGATTGGTCTTATAGAGCCTTTATCTGTGAAAAATAAATCCCATTTAACTTCCCAAAGAAACTATCCCCAGGGACCACTAAGTCCAATCACAGCGATTAAGCATACCTTTTATAATGGAGTCAAAGGTGCCACAACCCTCACTGTGCCATAGAAACTCACCTTAAGAGATCAGATGTCCTTGAAGAAACAAAATCAATGTAAAAGAACCCAAACCCTAATAGTTTAGAAAAGTATTTTCAGACCTGCAGTTTTAAGTGAATTACATATTTTTTTCCGTTTTCAACTGAATCTTAAATTTTTAAGATTCTTTTTTAAAAAGTTGTATTCAGATAAAAGCAAAATCTTTGGTAGAATGCAGGTCACCCACTGTGACTTATTATAACTGTAATTGCAGTTTCTATACTTGCTTTTTAAACTTTATACATATTCTGGCTTCAAAGCTCTTTCTGCTGCTGCCTCCTCTCTCTTAGCAAAAGAAAAACCAATCTTACAAGTTTTATCCTGCTTTGTATTTGGATCTCAAAAGCGTGAAAACATGTGTCTTTGTCTTCAAATGGCTTAAAAAGAAAGCGGGGAGAGCATACAGCTTTCATTAAAGTATCTGCTGCCCAAACCAGAATAATATCATTTCAAAATGTATTACTCTTTCATGATTAATAAACAATTAAGAAAATCCTTAGTAAACTTTAAAGAATCAATGTGCCTGTTATTTTTTTAAATGCCATTGTAAATACTGATACAGTCTGTATAACTTAAAATGTACCAGTAGTGTGCAACAGTCTTTAAAAATAACTAGTAACCCTTGAGCTCATGTCTCTAGCTACATATATAGAAGAGGATGGCCTAGTTGGCCATCACTGAGAAGAGAGGCCCCTTGGTCATGCAGACTTTATATGCCCCAGTACAGGGGAACGCCAGGGCCAAGATGTGGGAGTGGGTGGGTAGGGGAGCAGGGTCGGGAGGGGGCAGGGTATAGGGAACTTTCTGGATAACACTTGAAATGTAAATGAAGAAAATATCTAATAAAAGTTGGAAAAAAATAAGTTCGAGAGAGATTTTTTTGTTATATAAAGATTGGTTGAAACAGGTGAGTGGAATCAGGACATGTTTTGGTTTTGGTTTTGGTTTTCTTTGTCCATGACATCTTTGGGCTTTATAAAATATGTGAAGTATTTGGTGAGACTAGAGTTTTACTGAAGGTTGCAGTTTGGAAACTCTCATCACAATCAGCATTTCCAGATATCAGAAATCAACACTTTGCTTTAAGGTGTTGAACTTTGCACTGTCATATGCTTTATTTTTTCCGGGCCATTTATTGTCAGGTAAAACTGTAACGTGAGTGATTAATAAGTTTCAGATAAATAAAATAAGAAACAAAATAAGAACAACCGCCCAGCTGGCTCCAAAATGAAAGAAAATTATTTTTGTTATTTAAGGAACTATGTCACTTTTAGTAAATTATTATATATAACATATGAGATGAATTATTTGCTAGAGAAAATAACTTATTATTGTATGCTTTGTTCCATTACCATTCCATATAATTATCATTTTGTTGAAAATGTTATATTCTTTTTTATACATCTACACACACACACACATCATATACACACATACATCATATATACATATACATATACATATACATATACATATACATATACATATACATATACATATACATATACATGTGTGTGTGTTTGTGTATATATTTGAGTTTGAGAACAGCCTGGACTACGGAGTGAGATCCAGGATAGCCAGAGCTACACAGAGAATAAAATCTAATATATATGTATACATATGTACAATATGTATTATGTATATATACATACATATAACTTTACTAGCTATAACCATATTGATATTCTTTTCTGTAGGAACACACAACAAACACACACACACACATGTTTAATAACAATTAAACCAAAAGGTCCATGAATTTATGAATTTGAAAGGGAGCAGTAAGAATACATGGTAGTGCTTGGGAGTAGGAAAGAGAGTGATATATTATAATGCCCCCAAAAGACAAAAATTATGCAGAATTCAGTAAATAAAGCTGTTTTGTAGGGACACAATTTAGAACATATTAAAACCATGAGAGATATGCTAAGCAGCTGAAAATGTTCTGTCAGAACCCCTGAATATTTTTTCAAGTTAAGGACAAAAGTGAAACATTTCTTTCTTAAAAAATACTAAGACCCGTCCATTGGTGAGAGTGGGGGGTTGAAGTCTCCCACTATTATTAAAAATCCAGGATAGCAAAAACAATTATCAACAATAAAAGAACTTCTTTGGGAATCATTATCCCTGACCTCAAGCTATACTACAGAGCAATAGTGATAAAATCACATTGTATTGGTATGAAGACAGACAGGTAGATCAATCAAATAGAACTGAAGACCCAGAAATAAACCCATACACCTATGGTCACTCGATCTTTGACAAAGAAGGACAAACCATACAGTAGAAAAAGAAAGCATTTTAACAAATGGTGCTGGTTTAACTGGATGTCTACATGTAGAAGAATGCAAATTAATCCATATTTATTTCATTGTACAAAGCTTAAGTCCAAGTGGATCAAAGATGTCCACATAAAACCAGATACACTGAAACTAAGAATAGAAAGCAGGAATGAACCTTGAATACATCAGCAGAGGGGGAAGTTTCCTGATCAGAACATCAATGGCTCAGGCTCTATATCAACAATTGACAAATGGGGCTTCATAAAACTCGAAAAGCTTCTGTAAGGCAAAGGACACTGTCAGTAGTACAAAGCAGCAACCTAGTATAATAAAAACTCAGGCAACAGTAGATGCTGGTGAGAATGTGGAGACAGAGGAACACTCCTTCATTGTTGGTGGGATTTCAAGCTGGTGCAGCTACTCTGGAAATCAGTCTGGCAGTTCCTCAGAAATTTGGAAATAGTTCTACCTGAAAAACCAGCTATACCACTTCTGGTATTAACCCAAAAGATGCTCCAACATATAATAAGGACATGTGTTCTACTATGTCTATAGCAGCCTTATTTAAAATATCCAGAAGCTTAAGACAACCCAAAATGTCCCTTAATGGAAGAATAGCTACAGAAAATGTGTTACATGTGAAAAATGGAATACTACTAAGCTACTAAAAATGATGACTTCCTGAATATTGTAGGCAAGTAGATGGAACTAGATAACATCATCCTGAATGTGGTAACCCAGACCCCAAAGGTCATACATAATATGTACTCACTGATAATTGGATTTTAGCTCATAAGCTCAGAATGCCCATGATACAACTCACAGATCATATGAAGCTTAATAAGAAGCAAGGCCAAAGGGGCTGGTGAGATGGCTCACGGGTAAGAGCACCCGACTGCTCTTCCGAAGGTGATAAGTTCAAATCCCAGCATCCACATGGTGGCTCACAACCATCCACAACGAGATCTGGCGCCCTCTTCTGGAGTGTCTGAGGACAGCTACAGTGTACTTACATACAATAAATAAAATAAATCTTAAAAAAAAAAAAAAAAAAAAAAAAAAAAAAAAAAAAAAAAAAAGAAGAAGCAAGGCCAAAGTGTGGAACAAAATAATCCTGGAAGGAAGAAGGATAGAGAGACCTGAGTAAGGGACGGGAAGGAGAAGAAAAAAGCGGGGGGGCAAGATCAGGTGTGAGAAGAGATAGGAGAGAAGTCCAGAAGGCCAAGAGAATGAATAGAAATGTGGAGCAGAGGGGGGTTGGAGAATGGGGCAAGGAAACCACTAGATAGTTCCAGATGTCAGAGATGTGAGAGGCTCCCAGGACCCAGTGGGGATGGTATTAGCCTAAATACCCAACAGTGGTGAGATAGAACCTGAGGGGACCACATGGTCCCCAGTAGAGGGATGGGGTCAGCCCTCCATCTCAAAATCTTTAACATAGAATTGTTCTTGTCCAAAGGAAATACAGGGACAAAAAAAAAAAAAAAAAAAAAAAAGGAGTAGAGACTGAATGAAAGGCCATCCAGAGACTGCCCTAACTTGGGATCCATTGCATCTACATACATCATACCCCAAGACTATTGCTGATGCCAAGAAGTGCTTGCAAACTGGAGCCTGTTATAGTTTCCTCTGACAGGTTCTGCTAGCACTTGACTAAGATAGATGCAGATACTCACAGCCAGCCATTGGACTGATCCTGGGGACTTCAATGGGAGAGTTAGGGGTAGGACTGAAGGTGCTGAAGGGTACTGCAACTCCATGGGAAGAAAAACAATGTCAACTAACTAAACTCCACAGAGCTCCCAGGGACTAAACTTCAACTAGAGCATATACAGGAGTGGGACCACAGCCTTTATACAGAGCCTAAGCAGTTTTACAAATGAAAATTTAGATTTTAATATTTTGTCCAAATTAGTTTTATGCACATATGTAATTAATATGAATTCAGAAACTATCATATATGAAAACATTTGCAGTGAGTGAAACCATCTGCAGTGATAGAAAGTAAATAATAATTTTAGAAAACAGTGTGTAATATCAATTTTTATTATCAAGGTTATCCAAAAATTCTTTGTTTCTGTTAGGCTATACATTCTCTTAAAACTTTATTAATTGCTAAGTTCCTCAAAATTTGAAATACAAATTAATTTCCTTTTAAAGTGATTTCACTTTCTCCAGTGTAATAGGAAACCACGTAAATTGGCTAATAAGACTGAATACTGTTTCTGTCTACAAATACAGATGCTGTGAAGTTCTTCTGACTGTCAGGGTTCAAACACTATTGTTTCTGGTTTGTCTATTTACGGAAAGGGTAATTGCAGTAAGTAAACATACTGGCTTCAATAAGTAATAAAGAACTTACCCATGAGTCTGAAAATATATGCCCTTTTTATATTCCACTTGAACTAAATTGAAATATAGAAATCCATGTGGTTTTAACTCAATTAAAATGATTATGAAATAAGTTCACTCTATAATATTTTATTAACTCCATTAAGAACACTATTGATTAACATTGAAGCTTTATAAAAATAGGTATATTTAACAAAAGAGATAATTTATTCACACAGATGGCTTCTAGTATTTATTTCACTGAACTATCCCTGAGGATGATAGAATTTTATATATGTCATCTATGTGAGTTGCTGTTGAGGTTTGGTTTGTTGCTATATTCTGTAATAATAAATACTGGCCATGGTTGCCTCAGAGACAAGAAATTCCTCTCATATATCTGGCAATGCCATGTGGCCTTGCTCGTTAATTTAAAGCTATTGGTTGAATAATGATGCTGACAGACTATAGCTGGGCAGCAGAGAGGTAGGTGGGGTTTCAGTTCCCTGACTTGGAAACTGAGGAGGACGATGAGGGGAGAAGATGATGGTAAGAAAAGAAGACACCATGGGGTAGATGATTCATGAAAATATGGCCACGAGGGTTGGCCAATTGAAATTAAGAGCTGCCCAGATGGAATGTGGCAAGTTATAACTAGTGGTTATTGAATGGGAAATAGATTCTAATACCTTGGAGGGTAGACATATGCCTAGCTCAAGACTGTCAAAGACTTATTATAAACATAAAAGTCGTATTTTATCTATCTGAATGATTAAGGGTGCGTGTGTGTGGGGGGTGTCAGAAATCCCCCACTGAGATTAAATACCTAATACACCCAGTTTCTGTCTAGAAATTTATACTACTTATAAATAAAGTAATTACTTGGTATCTCACTGAATGTCAACTTTAATGCTTATAAAAATTTCAGTATTTAAAAACACAGAAGTATAATAGTTTATGCACTAGAAGGCTTCTAAAAACGGAACTTATGTACACTGTATCATGTTCATTTTCATTAAAGCTGATAATGTCTTCTTCAAGGATTGTTCCACTGTAGGTCTCAAATCACTTACTTGAAAAGGTCATTTAGCTGGTTAATTATTTAGGACTTGTTTTATAATGGATGTAACTTCTTGTATTTGGCAATATATTAAAGGTATTATTAAATATATTAAAATTAGCCGGGCGTGGTGGCGCACGCCTTTAATCCCAGCACTCGGGAGGCAGAGGCAGGCGGATTTCTGAGTTCGAGGCCAGCCTGGTCTACAAAGTGAGTTCCAGGACAGCCAGGGCTATACAGAGAAACGCTGTCTTGAAAAATCCAATATATATATATATATATATATATATATATATATATATATATATATATTAAAATTATTAAAAACCTACTAACAATGAACATTAGGGAGGGTACTTTGGAGATACTTTCTTCTTCCCGTATGCCAAATTATAAACAATTCATACCTAAGCCTCATGAACTGGGCAGTATGCGTTTACTGCCTTTGCAGCTTTCAAGCAAATGTTAAACTTGACAACCCTGAATGTTAGTTCTTCTCTTTTGTAATTTTTAAGTTATTTTTATAATTTCATAAATAAATAATGTATTTATATTTTCTAACCCTCTTTCTCCCTTCAACCCCCTGTGTCTTTACTCCCTTTAAAAAATCGACTTTTTTCTTTTTCTTTTCTTTTTTTTGTTTTTTGTTTTTTGTTTTTGTTTTTTGTTTTTTGTTTTTTGTTTTTTGTTTTGTTTTGTTTTTCGAGACAGGGTTTCTCTGTGTAGCCCTGGCTGTCCTGGAACTCACTCTGTAGACCAGGCTGGCCTCGAACTCAGAAATCCTCCTGCCTCTGCCTCCTGAGTGCTGGGATTAAAGGCATGCTCCACCACACCAGGTCCCCACTTTCATTTAGTTAGTGTTATATACGTATATTCACATATACATACACCCATGTATGAATCAATACAATCTATGGAATCCAGCTATTGTTACTTCTATGTATATATGCTTAAGGATGACCACTGAATTGTATAACGTATTGAGGGCTGGATCCTAGAGAAGACCTATTCTCCCCTTTTCAACAGCCATTAATTTTTGCCTTAGAGCTTTATGTGGCACCACATCAGTTCCTTTCATTGATGTTAGCATGTCAGCTGGGATTGCCACTCTGCTGTTTCTTGTTAAGGGTACTATAGCGATATTTCATGGGTGTTACTATCCTGTCATGTACAGAGGATATTATCTTTCTTTAGCGGGTACTCTAGCCTTCTATTATTATCTTTCCATCCCCTTTTTCAAAATGTTCCCTGAGTCTGAGTTGTAGGGATTGTCCTGCAGATGTATTAATTAGGCCTGGGCACTCCAGAGTAAGTATTTCTTTGCATTTTCATCAGTTGAGGAATTTTTGGGGTGGTCTCCATATAATGCAAAAAGCAGCTTCATTGATAAGAGATGAGAGCTACATTTATCTGCGGACATATGGATATATACTTAAAGCACTGTTAGAAACTGTGCTGGCTTATGTAAGTGGAATGGATGTGATCTCCTTTGTTATACATGGTATTTCCATAACTCCAGTTGCTCTTTGCAAGGTCATTTTGACCTTGATCAGGTAAGTATCTGTCAAATACATCACAGGAGGAGCGCCCGGAACACTTCCATAAGCAAAGAAGTTTTCAGAAAATATAATTTATAATAACCTAAACTATTTTTATTTTGGAAAATCAAAACACACATATAGGGTGGATTTAATGTAAAAGACAGTAACCAAATAAAGAGAACATAGAGATCCAAGTTGTGGCATAGACATGATATTTATAGCAGTGAGAGATTTATTTACTAAAACTCTTCCCTTCCCTTCAGGCAGATGAAAAAGCTAAACATTATCTGAAGAGAGCCCTGTGTTTGTGTCCTCAGGAGCAACAGTTTTACTTATTTACAGATCAGCCCAGCACTTTCCCTGCAGACTGTAAATCACCTTAACAAACATTAGTGTTGATATGAACGAGAATGACAGATTTCTTTACACAGCTTGAACTAAATCATACCCTATAATATCTTATGAAGAGTTTTTTTTTTAAGAAAAACATGACAAATATTCCATTTAAGAGAAATAAAAATTTGCCCCCGAAGCTTGCTTGTTCATCTGCTAACTGTGTAGTTGTGTAAGATTATGCTAAACACATTATGGACCCTCGTGATTAAAAGGTTGTGGGAAAATCGTCTGGCAGCAATAGACAGATTAGCCCCAGTGACCATACTTTAATAGAGGAGAAATTGAATGCGTTACTAAAAACTTGCTTTACATTTGAAGTCTTTCGGTTTTATTTAATTATTTCAAATATTTTGATATATAAAGACAAGTTTATGTCTCTACCCAAACCTAGATTGATTTTATTAATATTCTTTCTCCACTAAAATAGTAGAAGCATGGTAGCATATGCATTTTATCCCAATCCTTAAAAGAGAGAGACAGACAGATATATGTAAGTTTTAGGCCTTTTTGGTCTACATAGCAAGGTCCAGGCTATCTAGGGCTACAGGACAGCCCTGTCTCGAATGAGTTTCTATAAAGGCAAGTTTTATTTTTACATACTTATTTTGTATACTATTACATAGATTCATAGTTCGCAATAAGTGGTTTTCTCCTTACATACTTATTTTGTATAATATTATATAGATAGGTGGTTCTCAGTCTGTGGGTCATGACCCCTTTGGGGTTGAATGACCCTATCACAAACATCACCTAAGACCACCAGAAAAACACAGATTTTACATTAAAATTCATAACAGCAGCATAATTACAGTTATGAAGTAACCACAAAATAATTTTATATTTGGGGGTCAACTCAACATGAAGAAATATATTAAAGGATCACAGAAACAGGAAGGTTGAGAACCACTGCTCTAGATGAAATGAAGCAAGACTTTAAAAAGTGAAGTATCCTTTATTGTATTTGTTTTGAATAATCGTCTCAATATAGATCAGGCAAGTATCTGTCTCTCTCAAAAAATGAGAAGGGTTCTGCACATTTAAATAGGTAAAATAGTTTTAGAAGTATAAGTGATCAGTTTTTCTTTTTAATTGTGGAGTTTAGAAGAAATATAGGAGAGAGTAAAGTATTGCTTAGTGAAACTGTGACATCACTTAGATTAGTAGTGCATTGTGGGGAGCGGATGAAGTCTAAGTTAATATGTATTTTTGACATGAGCATGGTCATATTAAGGACTGCAATACCTCCGACCCATGAGAATGGCAAAGTCTCTCCCAGTCAGGCTAAGAGAAGCTGAAAAGCTTTCCCCTGGTCCAAGAACAGATATTGAGAAACCACTATGTTTAGCTAAATCAGTGTGTGTAGAAACTGTCAACCATAGGTTCCTTGTTCCACATGACTGCAACCTGAGACAGCTCCCCTACAGATAACTTCTTACTGAGCTAGCTAACTGAACTCCTCATTGTTCCTGTTGAATATAATAAACACCCATAAACACACCAAGTTTCTGGGATTCATTGGTTTGTCTCCATCAGCAAAGATGGCCCTTCTGATACAATTTGTCTGAATATTTGTCTGTTATTATTTTCTCAACCTTGGCATTGCCACACCCAGATCAATCTCAATGCCATACATTACAGCAGTATGGTTTTTTTTCCTCTCCAAAGGGTATTTTGAACATTTGAGCACTCTCTGTGCATGCTTTTCTAAACATGAAAATTAATTTCTTTATCCTCGGGTCTCCTAAGCCATGTTTGCCTAAATTGTTCACAATACAGTAAGGAGTCTAGGTCTGCAGAGTATCTTTTGCATCTACAAACAAGAAAGATGTACATATCCAAAAAATTGAATATTACTGTTATTGAACTCTATTTACAGAATTTTAATTGCCAGTCCAAAAATGGAAAACATGAAACAAAGGATTATTTAAAAGTTAATGAAGTTTTACTGTGGCAATTCAAGTTGGCTCTGCTCTGACATTTGCACTGAAAATGGGGCAAACTGTTACTTTATAAAGGGAACCACTCAGGGGAGTCCTGGCCTGGAAGTTAATGTTCTTCAGAATACAGAGTAGTTCTGACCAGCCCACAGTGGGGATTTCTACCATGTGGTTCACTACTTTACGAAAGGAAGAATCATTTTGCTATTTTTATTCTTAAATTTGTTGCTTAAGTTCAAAAAAGTAATGCATATAAAATTATCTATATTTACTTATTTGATTATTTATTTATTTATTTATTTATTTATTTGATATTTTCCTTGTCAATGCTAACAAAGTACCACTGTACATCTGTAACCTTATATTTGTGTTTTTGAGTCATGGTCTTTCTTTGAGCCAAAGTTTTCCCCCAAAGTCTTGGCTATCCTTCTGCCCAGCCTCTTTCACATTAGGACTATGAATGGAAAGAGGATTATTTTATGTCAGGGACATAAGGTAATGTTATTATAATTTCAGAAAGTACATTTGTACATGCTAATTGTTAGGGCAAATTAGGGACAATATTCTTAAATTCATCAGTGACATTTACACTCATACTTTATTATGTTACATGATTAAGACGTTTCTCTGATTCCTTTACATATGTAAAATCTAACAAGGTCATTAAAAGGAAATCATTTAAGCCACTGAAAGATGTGTACAACTACTATATTCTTTGTATCAGGAACTCAAGGGCAGAGTAATGTAGAGAACTGGATTAAAGCAAAGAGAATGGGGAGCACTTGGTCTAAAAACAGAGTATGTTAAGAAAATCATAAATTTTGTATTTACCTTTGTTAAGTATATTATTTGAGGCCAACTTCTTGTTAAGGTTCAGTTTTTATTCTCATTTTTTAAAGCATATTAGTGATGCTTTCATTCTCTTTCTATTCTTGTCTATGAAAGAAATGGAGAAACTAGCAGACTTGTTAGCATTTCTAGATGCCATACAGGGCACTTTCTTTTCTGGCTCCTGTTACAGACACACACACACACACACACACACACACACACACACACACACACACACACACACATTCTGGAACTAAGGACCTTGCCATGTGCTTCCTTGGGAAGGAAGCCCGAGCTCTGAATCTCACTTTTCCTTCCAATTCCCACAGCACATTTTCTGGTCAGTGTCTGGCTTGAAACCTTTCTTAGCTGTTTAGTTCACTTATAAATACTGCAAATCCTCTATTTCCAACAGGACTCATGGAGAAAGAGATACAGAATTGCAAACCTCAAAAAAATTTCTGATCCCGGGTTTTTAAAAATTAGCACAGATTCTGAAAGCCTTAAACGCTCTTTGTTCTCAAGAGAGAGAATGGCTCTAATCCAAAATAGTTGTGCGTTTTCCCTTAAAGGGCATTGGTTAATGATAAGTACTAAGCATTTCCTTTTGAAAAAACTGCCTTTGACAGAAAAAGTCTGGGATATATTTTTTTATTCATAGCTGAGGTGAAGATGAATTATAGTAACTTCACTATTGATTTCCTTTGGTGCTGAATATAGGTTTTGAGAAATTATATATCATATGACTTTTATCTGAAATGGTGCCCAAGCATGAGATAGACTTGGGAGCCCTCCATGAGGAAAGTTTTCATACATCTCTTCTAAAACTTTTTATTAGATTGGTGGGAGGCAGAAAGAACATGCCAATTGAGCAAGGTACTTCTACAATCTGGTCTGCCTCTGAAATGGGAAACTCAAGACAGAGAGGAAATGATGTGACGACAAACTGGAAGACTTAGGATGCTGACTTACTTTATTTGGGTTGAACGTTAGCTATGTATCCCAAACCCTTTTCCAGATGTTTTCTTTTCGAGATTGGACAACTGGCACTAGTCTTCAAATAGAATTTAAATTTATATTTAACTAACTCTATACTTTGGTTCTAGGAGGACTTCGGGGAACCATTCAAAGGTAAAAATTATTGGGATTTTAAAAATTAGCTTACACTTTTCTATCATTTCAAAATGAATTAATAAAAAATCCAGAGTCATTTTCCAGATGAGTTTCTGTAATGCAGGCGATCTTGTGGTTGATATTCCAATGAATTAAAAGAGTCCAATTCTTTAGGAGCTAGAACTCTTAACAGACTGTACCCAAAATCTGAAGATGTGTCTTTTAAGAACATCATCCCCAGATACCTCCCTGTCCCCAGCTTCATCTCATATTTTAGAATTCTTATCATGGGAAGAAGTCATGGAAAAAATAGACTATCCACAACTTTTATAAGCTCCATTCTCTCAGATAAACTACTATAGTCTTTATGAGTAGAAGTGGACTCCTTTGAAAGTGCATCACAGTCTGGCCCATTGAATGTGGACAGTACCTCACAGGGGACATCAATAACCTTCCTCAGTATCGTACATGGATTTTCGGCCACTTGTCTCCACTATTTCTATCCATTTATTTTGATAGTTCATATCCTCAGGAGCCTAAGGATGAATAGAGTGTATACAGTGGGAAAGACTGGTATGAAGGGGACCTTCATCTGTGTTGCTGTTAAAAAGAAAACTCCTTCTTACATGCTGGGGAAGATATTCCAGTGCTGTTACTGTAAAGTCACCCATGTTTCAGTAACTCTTCACACATACTCTGTAGCTGTAGTGTCTTAAATAAAAGTGGCCCTCATATGCTCATACATTGGAATGTTTAGTCAGTTTGGAATGGCATGTGAGAAGGATTGGAGGTATGCTATGGTTGGAGTAAGTATGGCATCATCGGCTTGCTGGAGCTAGACCTAGTTCTCTCTCACTGTTTGTCTCTCCCCTTCTCTCTGTCTCTCTCTGTCTCTGCCTTCCTGTCTCTCTATCTCTCTGTCTCTCTCTGTCTCTGACTCTCTCTGTGTCTATGTTTGTCTCTGTGTCTCTCTGTCTCCCTCTCAGTTACTAATAGAACAGTAGGTATACCCCTAAAAGCCATTGTGTCCTATTTTGGCTTGTCATTCGGACTTCTGATAATTGTCCATATACTCGCAAGGAAAAGATTTTTAGTGCCCTCAACCCATAAAGGCCAAGACTCTCTTGAATGACCATGATCTTCTCTCTCATCCCAGCAATAACATCTGAGATATTATCATCCTCTCATATATTTCCATAAAAACGGTAAAATAAAACATTCTCTACTTAAAGATTCTATGTAAAATGGCAACAAATAATTATCACTTTGGTTAGCAGCTACACAGTTCTATCAGCAGTGCTCATAATAGCTATATCAAGAATCTAGAGAAAGCACCCAAGTTGCTGAATGGGTCTGCAACCCTATAGGTGGACAACAATATGAACTAACCAGTTCCCTCAGAGCTCGTGTCTCTAGCTGCATATGTAGCAGAAGATGGCCTAGTTGGCCATCACTGGGTATTGCAAACTTTATATGCTCCAGTACAGGGGAAGATCAGGGCCAAGAAGTGGGAGTGGGTGGGTAGGGGAGCAGGGCAGGGGGAGGGTATAGGGAACTTTTGGGATAACATTGAAATGTAAATAAAGAAAATATCTAATTAAAAAATGAAAAAAAAATTCCATGGCTAAATGAACAGTATTTACATGTCTAGTTTAGTTGGACTCAATCATAGCAATGAAATAATTGAGGTCAAACAAATGGCATAGACTCAGATCTGGTTTTGATTACCAAGCTTTCTAGAATATATTTTTATGTCATCTTTGCCTGTAACATTACCAGTGAGTGTTTGCCTAACCTCTGTCTCATGTACATAGAGTTTCAACTCCCTGGCATATTCTTATGCCTGTATTTTATGACTTGTAGCTTGCAGCTCACATTCAAGACTTCCCTTTCCATGTGTACTTAAGTTAAAAAACTTAATTCCAGTCATAGCCCTTGTGGATCTTACCAACTGAGGCAAATCATGTTATTCATCTTGAATATTTTTCAAAGCAAAAATGATCTATAATTACCACCAGTCTTCAAGATGACTATGAACAATTTTTACACATGTGATTAGTCTATTTCCATCTATAATTAATGTATGATAGCATTTCAGTAGATGATAATTGTAGTGCAGTGTATTATTTAAAATGAGAATGGTCTCCTTTAAAAATACATGTTTTTCTCTGCTACCGAATTCCCATTTTTGCCAGGAGTGCATTTTTAAAGTTACTATTTTGTACTTCTGAAGCTAGATTTTTTTTAAAGCTTCTAGTTGAGGGAATGTAATATTTTAAAATTACAACCCAGAATGTTTACTGTGGCTTTCTCAAGTGATATCTTTTCTACAGGAGGATATTTAAAATTACAAGAATTGGAAATAATATAAGCATAGAAAATTACTAGTTGTAATTTTAGGACATGTAAAGACATAAATTCCATGAAGTGACAGATTTAGACAGAATTTTTGAATGCTTTCTTTTTTCACAGACTATAAAACATTTTGAAAAACAAGACACTGATACCAGAACCTATTATGAAGGCAATAAGTTAATCACCTCATATGAAATGCAGAGATAATTATTATGTGTCCTAGAAGATACCATTGAACTAGGCAACTTAGGAAAACATGTTCATCTTTATGCTGAAGCTCTCTCCTTGTAAAATTAATAACAATGTCTTTTGGAAAAATTAACCCATTCCCTTCCTTCTAATCTAAGATGTGCTTTATATATGTTACATGTGTGCATAGGTGTTGTGTCTTGTGTGTATGCATGCACAAATGTTTCCACTATGTTTTGATAAATACCCTGACAAGAGAAGGATTTCTTTTGGCTTTTAGTTTCAGAGGAGGACATAGTCCGTCATGACATGGAAGGGCCAGGAAGCAGAAGCATGAGGTCAATCTGGCAGTCAGAAAGCTGAGTCATCAATTCATCTCCATATAAGAAAGAGAGAGAGAGACAGAGACAGAGAGACAGAGACACGGAGATACAGAGCAAGAAAAAGACAGAGCGAGACAGAGTTACACAGAGAGAGAAACAAAGAGATAAAGAGAAAGACAGAGAGACAGACAGGGACAGAGAGGGGGAGTGAGAAAGAGAAAGAGGGGGAGAGAGAGAAGTAGAAAGAGAGAGACAGAGACACAGAGGAACAAAAAGATACAGAGGGAGAAACAGAGACAGAGACAGAGAGAGAGAAAAGGAGATAGACACAGAGAGAGACAGAGGGGTAGAGTCACCCCAGTGATAATATTTCCTCTGGCAAGGCTCCACCTCCTGAAAGTTTCTATTATCTCTTCAAAATGTACCACAAAGCAGGGGTCAAGTTTTCAAATAAATAAGCATATGGGGAAACATTTCTTATTCACCATACAAGATCTTCTAACATCTTTTTAAATTTTCTTTTAATGAATAAAAACAGTGAAAGAATCACACAGTAAAATGGCTTGTAAGGAGTGTGCGATGGTTTTCACCTTCCTCAGGCCCAGATTTTAGTCTTTGCCTTCAGTGGCCTTCAGGGCCTCCTGCAGGAGGAGTGAGTGTGCACAGTGTTGTCATCAGTACCATCAACTGGGATCTTTACTCAGGCAGGAGCAGGAACAAAATTATGGTGCTGCACAAAACTGGGAGGAACAAGAAACCACGTTAAGCAAATAAGCCAGACTCAGGCTGATAAGCATTACAGTCTTTCATTCAAATGCAGATTCTATGTTAAGTGTCCTGAAAGTAGAAGGTTTGGGGAAAGAAAGGTAGGAACAGGAACAATCACAGAGGGGCTGGAGGAGGGGAAGAAAAAATTTTTCCAGCAATGCTTTTCAGAAATAGACTATGAAACAAAATTATAAAATGGATTCTCTTTGTCCTATTTTTGAAAAAAAAAGGTAAATTTCTGTTCAATCCAATCAAAAACAACCTTAGAAAAATCTAACTCCTTGACTTCAATAAACAATCGATAGTAGACCTATTTGTAAGGCAATGAGACCTGAATGAGCTGGCTAGTGTTAAGTCAACTTGACACAAGCTAAAGTCATCTGACAAGAAGGAACTTCAATTAAGAAAATTCTTCTATAACATGAGGCTGCACCAAGCCTGTAGAGCATTTTCTTATTAGTGATTGATAGAGGAGGTACCAGCTCACTGTAGGTAGTCCCACCCCTGGGCTGGTGCTTCTAGTTTCTATAAACTAGCAGGCTGAACAAGCCATGTGGAGAGAGCCATAAGCAGTGTCCTCTGATGTATGCATTAGCTCCTGCCTCCAGGTTTTTGTCTATCTGAATTCCTCCTCTCACTCTTTCAGATGACAAGCTGTTATATGGAACTCGGTGAAATAAAACCTTTCTTCTTCAATTTGCTTTTGGCCAAGATGTTTTCTCACAGTAATTCTCACACAGATAAAGCACTTTTAACATGTCTCTCTCTATATCTATCTATCATCTATCTTTCTATCTGTCTATCTATCTATCTATCTATCTATCTATCTATCTATCTATCTATCTACCATCTCCCTATCATCTCTCTGTCTATCCTGTTTTACTTTCTTTAATAACAAAAGCTGTAGAAATCTAATATTTGAAAGTACCACTTGATAAAACTGCATTGTGCCCTTACAACTTTCTTCCAGCTTAAGATCGCTTCTTTTGTTATTCAGTAACAGGCCAGAAGATGCTCTTGGATAAAAAAGTTTAAGAATGAGCAGAAATGACAGGTATCCTCCTTGACTAAAACTTTCCAATTTATGTACAAGTAGATGGAAGCAATGGGGGGTGAGACAAGGATTTCCCATTTGTCTTTTTTAGAAAGTATTCTGATACAAAGACTAACAAAATCTCTCAGAAAAACCAATTATTAATCCCATGATGGAGCTGGCTATATAGCTAAGTGGGTAAAGTAATGTGTCAGTAATGCTGATGAAGGGAGTTCAACTCCTAGGATCCACATTGTGGAAGGAGAGAAGAGACTACTACATGTGACCTCTGACTTCCACATGAATATAAAAATTGTGGATGTTTTTGTTTTACAGACACACACACACACACACACACGCACACATACTACATATAATATCAAACATAGATTAACTTTCTTCCAGCTATAACCAATCACTTTTAAATATTTTCTCATCTCCCTTTCATGTTTAATCTTGTGTCTAACCCAGGACAAAATAAAAAAGAATGTCTTACTGTCACATTTGTCTCTGATATTATTCATATCTAAAAAGAGAAAATAACGAAAGTATGTCCTTTCTCTTTTTATGGTTTCAAACAAACAAACAAGCACAAAACAAAAAAGAACAAGAAAAAACTAACCTTTGTGAATTTTTAAATTACAAACCTAGAATTTTAAGATGCTCTAATAATTTGAGGGTAGGATAATGAAGAATAGTAAAATAAGATACAAAGTGAATAATTCTTCAGAAATTTATAAGTACATTGTATTTAAGCATTCATTTTATTTAGTATACTTTTTAAAAATTTATGTATGCTGATTTAAGTGTTTATGAAAATAGGGCAGTCTTCACAGTCATTCTTTGCTGTAACACTTGTTTTCTGATGAATCAAGTATTAATTGTTTCCCAAAGACACAATGTAACTGTCTTTACATAAAATGTATGTGAACATAATTTTAAGGGTATTAAAATATTCTTTAATGTACCCTGAATGTGTAGCTATAAAAGAAGGATTTATAATGCACAGCCCCTGGAATAATCTGAGATGTGGAAAGAAAATAAAATATCTGAAAATAACAAAGGAAAAACACTTTTAGATATAAAAGGTTATTTGTAGCTTAGAGTGCAAGATTAATGAAAAATAACATTATTCAAATTCTTTAGACGTAACTTCCTTGGCAATACTTGTCATTTGTTTAGAATATATATATTCACACATATATATTATAAATAAAATCAAAACACACGCATATGTTTATTCCTGATTATCTCTAATAGAATCTTATGATATTTCCTGTTAATTGTCAATTTGACAGGATTTTGATCTACCAAGGAGACAAGCCTCCAGATATCCTTGTAGGGATTACTTAGTCGCTCACACACCTCTAGAGATTATGCTGATTGTGAAAATAAAGGTGAGAGGACACATGCTAAAGGTGTTTAGAAGCTTTCCCTGGAAGGAGTTGTAGATTGATGACAAGGAGAAACAGCTGAATACCAGCTTCACTGTTTTCTGCTTCTAGACTGGGATGCAAGGGGACCAGCTGCTTCAAGGCCTTGTTGCCTTCACTGCCTTGTATGAATAAACTGCATTCTTTTTGTTGTTTGTTTTGTTTTGTTTTTCGAGACAGGGTTTCTCTGTATAGCCCTGGCTGTCCTGAAACTCACTTTGTAGACCAGTCTGGCCTCGAATTCAGAAATCTGCCTGCCTCTGCCTCCTGAGTGCTGGGATTAACGGTGTCTACCGCCACACCGGGCTCTGAACTGCATTCTTGAAGTGTGGCCTGAAAAAGAACCTATCTCAACTTATTGCTAATGTCAGAGTATTTTATCACAGCACAGGAAAAGAAACCAAAGAGGAACCCTTTCAATCAAATGTTTTATAGCTGTAGAGTGATGCTGTAAGTTATATAATGCCAATACTCATCAGTCTCATGTATTTAATTTTTCTGTGACTAGCCTTTTGCTAGGATTAGAATTCTATTATGTATATTCAAATAATTTATTTCTGTATTATCCCTAAACTTCTATAAATTTCAAAAATTAATACTATGATTTCAGCATTATCTCCGATGTGAATTTTGGTTTTAGAATCTCTGTACCTTACAATAAGCAAAGATTGCCTGGCGTGGTGGCGCACGCCTTTAATCCTAGCACTCGGGAGGCAGAGACAGGAGGATTTCTGAGTTTGAGGCCAACCTGGTCTACAAAGTGAGTTCTAGGACAGCCAGGACTATACAGAGAAACCCTGTCTCGAAAAAACCAAAACAAAACAAACCAAACAAACAAACAAACAAAAAAACAATAAGCAAAGATTAAAAACATACTCTCATGTTGTCTCTGTAACTAGACACACCTGTGAAATAATGACTCACTTCATTATTAGTGTAGTACATAACACTGTATGCATTATGTAATCTATTCCTTAAAACACCTACAAATTCTCTCCAACCCTTATCCAGCCTCTTTGTGCAGTAGATTGATGGCAGATTTAGAACAATGTGCATGGCTACCCTGAAGTGTCAGTTCTCATTGACTGTTACAATTGACCACATCTTAGTGAAACAGCACACACCAATCATCATAGCAGTTGGTCAGTCAAAACCCAAATAGGGCATCTTGGCTTATGCATGCATGCTGGAGTTCTAGACAGGTGTCTATTTCAGTGTCTTTTCCCAGTTCTATGCCATCTGCCTTCACATCAATCAACCTTTGTCTCCATTATGGATATCCCTGCTTACACAGGGCTTACCCTGAACCCAGGCTCAGTAAATGGAAAGTCATTTTTAGCATTTAAATTACCATATTGAAAGAACCACAGGATAAGATTGTAGACCTCAATTTGAATAAAACTTTAAAATGTCCTTTATATATAATACAGAATTTTAGACTTCATACAATGCACTACATATTTCTTTCTTTTTTAAAATTAGATATTGTCTTTATTCACATTTCAAATGCTATCCCCTTTCTTAGTTTCCCCTCTGAAAATCCCCTATCCTCTCCCCCCCTCCCTGCTTTCCAACCCCCCCCCCCCATTCCCACTTCCTGGCCCTGGCATTCCCCTTTACTGGGGCACAGGACAAAGAGCCTCTCCTTCCATTGATGACCTACTAGGCCATCCTTTGCTACATATGCAGCTAGAGCCACTTGAGTCCCTCTAGGTGTTTTCTTTGATTGGTGGTTTAGTCCCAGGGAGCTCTGGGTTGCTGGTTAATTCATATTGTTTTTCTTCCTATGGGGCTGCAAACCCCTTTAGCTCCTTGGGTACTTTTTCTAGTTCCTTCATTGGGGACCCTGTGCTCTGTCTAATGGATGGATGTGAACCTCCACTTCTGTATTAATAAGTCAGGCACTGGCAGAGCCTCTCAGGAGACAGCTATATCAGGCTCCTGTCAGCAAGCCCTTGTTGGCATCTGCCATAGTGTCTGGGTTTGGTGGTTGTATATGGGATGGATCCCCAGGTGGGGGAGTTTCTGGATGGTCATTCCTTCAGTCTCCTCTCTGAACTTTGTCTCTGTAACTCCTTCCATGGGTATTTTGTTTGCCCTTCTAGGAAGGATAGAAGTATCTACACTTTGGTCTTCCTTCTTCTTGAGTTTCATTGTTTTGCAAATTGTATCTTTGATATTTGAGCTTCTAGGCTAATACCCACTTACCAGTGAGTGCATATCATGTGTTCTTTTGTGATTGGGTTACCTACTTAGGATGATATCCTCCACATCCTTTCTTTACAACATCTTAATTCATATGACTGATTACTATAGAAACAACAGATTACTTTCTGCAGAGTTATAGATGTCTCTCATGTCTCAGTTTTATTGACTAGAATTCACTAAATCGGTGTGGAGATATCTCTGTAGAGTTGCATATCCTTTTAGGCACAGCCAAGACACATAGCTGTTCTTTGAGCCTTTTCAGAAGTCTCCATACTGACTTAAATAATCACCAATTTGCACTCCTACCAACATTGGAAAAGGGTGCATCTTTCCCCAAATCCTTTTAGGCATTTTGTTATACAAAAATTAAGCATTTGCTTGAGTAAGTATATGAATATAAATAGAATAATTTTTCACATTATAACTTGTGAGAAAATGTGACATGAAGGCAGCAATATACTTTGAAACTTTGCAGACATGACTGAAACCTACAGTTTATTCACATACTGCTAACATAGTTAATGTGGATTGGTGTAAGGTCATTCAGACAATTATATCTACTATGTAACAATGTAAGGGTGGTTAGCAATACCTTAATAGAAAGGAATATTATACAACTCTAAATGCAGAGAGAATGAATTTCAACAAAGGTTAAACTGGCTTTTTCTCAGTGGGAATTTTCTCACTGGATAGAGACATTTTAATGTTAAAATTAATAACTGAAGTTAACACATATTCTAACTATAAGGAGTCAAAATGTCTATTATTAAAAGTATTTAGTCTAAATTGTCAGTAATTTCAAATTTAAGAAAGCTTGACACCACAGTTAGCAATATATTGAAAGTGATACAACTTCTTTCTCCATGTCTTTTATAGAAAGAAACAATATTCTAGAAGAATAAATATATTTGTATTGAAACCTATGATGAATGAGCTTTTCTAAATTATTAATTACTTTAATAAAACCAGTTATTAAATTATAACAGAAAGACAGATTCTAGTGGTTTTTGCATATTTAAAGAGACTATTCATATTGTTTCCCCAACGGGCTCTGCTTTGTATGATTTCTCTTAGAAAACACTTTGAACTTGAGCTAAACGTTTGTTGCTACAATGTACATCCTGCTTTTAAGCTGAGTTTGTCAAATAGTGCAAGGAAACTACAGAGTAAAACACACTATATTTTACAAAGCAAGAGGAGTTTTCTTATCAGCTTCCCTGTGAAAGACCTAATTTAAAATTCATTGTTAGCATAACCCTACTGTAGACTCTCCAGTGGGAAGAGGCTCTGGGAAGAAAAGATGTGTGTTTTCATTATGCTTATGAATAAATGTAGAGCTGTGACATTATCTCTGAGCTGGTGGTATTGTTGCTTATCGGCCAATGTAGTAAAAATGAAAGGTAGGAAACGCATGTTAATGTAAATACAGAAGGCTTCATTTGAGTCTCTGCATAGAAGCGTAAGCTCTAAAGAAATAAAAATAAAACAACAAGCAGATTAAATCTAGAAAATAATATGTAGAAAAGAGAAGAAAGAGTTGACAGCAGAATTAAGAAAGTATATTTCAGGCTTCAAGATGTACATTTAAGGTTGAAAATTGGGATGAATTTTTTTTTTTCAAATGTAGAGAAATTTATTTCTTCCACTCTACACAGTACTTTTAAAACTAATGTCAAATCTGGAGGTGGATTTTTTTTTTCAGGGGTTCTTGGGTAGCCCCTAAATATGCCAAAAACCTGAATGGCCTGCTTTTACTCACTTACCCAACTAAATGGAGAGTGGCTGTGTCTCTCGGTCAGGAATCTAAAAGTGTTTGCTTTTACAAATCACAGAATGGGCTGACTCAGTCTTTGTTTATAAGGGAGAATAGTAATGAAAGAAAATGGTACCATCACTTTATCCCAATGAAGCCTCCAGGCAAAAAATGAAGTCTAGCATATACTTATGTGTCTAACTGACTATCTGTCTGTCTATTATTATATCTATCTATATTAATATATATATTCTCATACATGTACACATTTACACAATATATTTATACCATAGTTGTCTTTGCTGTCCCTAATTCATAATACAAACAATTTTAAGGAGAGGGTGGCTTGGCTTAGAGTTTAAGACAGTGGTTCTCAGCCTGTTGTTGGTGACCCCTTTGGAGAGGCAAAGGATCCTTTCACAGGTGTCCTCTAACACCATTGGAAAACAGCTATTTCCATTATGATTCTTAACAGTTGCAAATTTTCAGTTATTAAGTAGAAACAAAATAACTTTATGACTAGGGCTCACCACAACCTGAAAAAAGGTATAACAGGGTACCAGTGTTAGGAAGGTTGGACACTGCTGGTTTAAGGAGACAGGGTCTAAAGTAAACAGAAAAACAGCAACGCTGTGAGAAAACTGCTTGCTACAGGAAAATCACAACCGTGAGAAATCCAACTAAAACTGGGACTAAGCAATACTGAGTAAAACCAACATCCCAGCAACCTACTTCTACAGTTGGGTCCCACTTTCTTCAGGCTTAGTGTTAACAGGAACTGAAGACCAAGCATTCAAACACATAAGCCTGGAATAAATATTTCATACTCAAGCCCTGACAGTAAGTATACACATACACAGAGATATTATTGGCTTTTAGCATAAATGTAAACTTTATTAAGTTATAGTATTTGTTGAGATTTTCCATATATATATATATATATATATTTCAATTGTTTCTATGAAATGTAATTCTCCCTTGAAAACTGTAATTTAAAGTTCTTAAAGCACAGAAAGGCTTCCAAGAAATATATTTTATATCACATTTAATTTCTAGCTGCTAATTTAATACACATGCTGAGTTTCAGAACATTTTTAGTGAATTTTTCTTTGATTAAAGCTATTAATTGGAACTGCAGGTAGAAAATTATTCACACATTACATTTCACCTTTAAGGAGAACTAAGTGAATACTATTTTGGAATAATAATAATTCAAGCAGCAAACTGAAACAACCCACCGAGCACCTTAATATCAAACGGCACTTCATTAAGTCTTAACACAATTACTTAGAATGTGTTGGACAGAGCATTTGCTACAAATCATTGCTAATGCAGGATATTAAATAACTTTAAAATTAGCTGGTATACTTCTATTAAATAGTTGTAATGAATTTTAAAGAGGGAAATGCTCTAACATACAACTAAAAATATTTAGTTTTTTACTTCTTTGTGTTTTCACTTCATTGTTATTTATATATTTTGTTTTGTTTTGAGACAGAGTTTCCCTGTGTGGCCCTGGTTGTCCTAGAGTATATTCTGTAGACCAGGCTAGCCTCAGACTCAGGGATCAACCTACCTCTGCCTCCTAAGTGGTGGAATTAGATGTGTGACTTGCCACTGCATGGAACATTGTTATTTTTAAGATTAATTTTAGTATTAGAGGACTGACAACTATAGGCTATTTTCTAGAGAGAATTTTGTCACCCTGAAATCCAGTACTGAGGCTGTAGTGTTTGCCATTGTTAGTTTTTATAGGCACTTTGTTTAGTGAATTTTTCTGCCCTCCCAATTCCTCCTACACTCTTAGGGGCTGATGATTGGTTATATATAGTAGAGATTTTTAGACCATCCAGAAGGCTCAGTTTCCTAGAGAGGGGACAAATGCACCAAATCTCTTTTCAAATTATGAAAGACACTTTGGAATGGCTTCCTCATGCCTTGGATAAAATGTGATTAGTCATCTCCATGACAGCAAGGACGGTCTACTGCTCCTGTGTTCATGCTTTCTCTCTGTCGTATCTCTAACGCTGTAACCAATGCAAATGCTTTCTTCCCTAAGTTGCTTTTCTGGGGATAATTTATCATACTAACAGAAAAGTAACACATAGTTGTCTCCTCAGCCATTGCTGATAAAACAATTTCCTAAAAGAAACGAATGAGGAAAGAAATATTGATATCATTTTAATGACCATAAACACATATCTAACTTTACAGGCAATGAATGGGAATAAATGTATCCTAGTTGTTTCTGAAAACATAAAAATGGCCCTTAATAAGAAATTCAGGCAAATCTCAACTACCAAACATAATGTGTCGTCTCTTGGAATGATTTACTACTGATGAACAATATCATGCCTTTTAAAACATAGTGTGTCATATCTTGGAATGATTTACTACTGATGAACAATACCATGCCTTTTAAAACATAGTGTGTCGTATCTTGGCATGATTTACTACTGATGAACAATATCATGCCTTTTAAAACATTTTTTGTGCTGATATTTTGCAGACCCATTTTGAATATCTCAGCTTCTCTAATCTTCTTTAAATATTATTGCAGTGATTTGAATAAAAATGTCTCTCATAGGTTCACCTGCTTAAGTACTTGGTATGCCATTGGTGTGTTTGGGAAGGACTGCGGGTTGTGGTCTTGTTGGAGGAAGTGTTTCACTTGATCAGGTTTTGGGGTAACACAAGACTCCTGGGATTTACAGTGTTTTCACTTTCTCTCTCTGCCTCATGATTACAGACATATGTGAGCTCTTACCTGTTCCTTTTCTCTGCCGTCAGAGACTCCAACCCTCTGAAACCTTAAACCAAAGTAAAAACTTTCTTTTATAAATTGCTTTACTCATGATGCTTTATCACAACTGTAACTAAGACAGTGTGATCTATGTGGCTGTATGTACTAATGAATACAGATCCTGGTGTCTCATGACTACTAACCAATAATTTCAACCAACCAACTCTTATATCCTTCAACTTGAGTGGAATTTCAAAGCCTTCCAGAATTCTTTGCTCTGCAGTGGATACTTGCCTCTGCTTTTTCTTCATCTTCTGGTCCAACCAACCTCATAGTGTTGATTCTTTTCTGCCTCTGAGTTTATTCTTCTTTTCTAGATGTTGAGTTCATTTGTCTTCCTAAGATTAGTGAACATAGAGCACTGCTTGTCTCTCACCATTAACATATGAAGAAGGTCCTCTTACCACTAGACCCTATGCATAGTTGAATGAATGAAGAGACCAGAATAGAAAACAAGATATGAATCAAGGCCACATGGTGAATGAGTCCCAGAGGCAGAATTCAAACAGAAGGAAGCAAACCTCAAAGCTCATGTCATTCATGTCTACAGCACTTTACATCCATGCACCATCTGGCATGTAGTGTCCCTTATGTAAATGCTGGCTAAAACAACTGAACTCTTAATCCTGCATCTAAAACAACACTGAAGTAATGATAGTATTTAAATAACACAATATTTAGAAATAACACCAAAAAGCACCCACAAATATTCATTCAGTAAATTCCTTTAGAACTCATGGTTCCCTACACTAGATCTGCAGCTTTAATAGAATTCTTTCATTATTCTTGGGTGTTGATGTGTCTGTGATCACATAAATGATATTATTCATATATATATATATATATATATATATATATATATATATATATAAACTTTTTTCATCTTTGAACCAACTAATAAGGTCATCATACTCACCATAGTAATCTGCTCCTGCAGAAAATGAGAATTGTTCCAAGAAAGTCACTTCTTATTTTTGTATATTAGCTTTATCACTTGGGAAATGTAGAAAGATTTGGAAGAAAAACACTTGCCTAACCCTTCAAAAAGCTTTGGGGACAGTGGGTAATGAAATAATGATTTCTAAAGCACCAGCAGATTTGAGGATAAAAGTTGCTGTGAGATGCAAAGATGATAAGATTTTCAGGCAAGCAGCTCATTTAATAGCCATTTACAAGAAGAGGTTTAATTCTAAGAAGTGCTTAGATTTAGCTCTCAGAGTCTAAGTGATTATTTTAAGGCTAAAAAAAGTGCAACTTGGGTAGAAAACAAATAAGTGGATCATAAATATGTCATCCTTACTAAAAATCAAATTCCACCTCCTAAATTTGAAAATGTAGTAGACTGGTTGTTCTGAAAGGAAATAAACAAAACATGTGCCAAGGAAAGCAGCGTGAGCATGTTTCACAAAGACAGAGTGTATAGTTACAGAATCATAAAAATAGCATGGAATACATCTTCCTGCCCTGATTCTTCAGCCCACCTTTTAGAGACTAAGCAACTCAGGAATAGATGGTATTTATTTCTATGTCAAGTCCTGGGAAAAGAATGTAAGAAGTATAAGGAAGGTGAAAATGCTATTGTTTTCTTTTAAACATATCAGCAAAATACTACACCAGCTTACATTTTGTTTCTGGTTATTTTGAGGTTGACTTTAAAGAACTATGATGTTGTTTCAGGCAATTCTTTAGGGAATTAGTTACACAGTTTAAATGCAAGTATACAGTATATAATCTCCCTGCAAAAGGTTAGCAATTCCATTATCTGAGTAAAGAAACATCAGTTTGCCTTTTTCCAACTTACTCTGTTTGCCTGCATCCAAATAAGTTGGGGAGTGGGGAAGAAACAACATGATTATTTCATTTATAAAATTTTAAATTATGGTAATTTAAGACTCGATAAGGTAAAAAAAAAAAACGATTAAAGGTGGATATAGCCTGCATATATCAGGCAACCAGCTTTTACTCATAATAGTTTTTATAACCTAGTCATTGTCAGAAACAGAATATAAAATTAAATAGCCAATAAAAAATAAAATTAGTATAACAAAATATATTTACTTACACAGTGGCAAATTTGTTTTTTAGCATTTTAAGGTTAGAATAATATGTGAACACACACACACACACACACACACACACACACACACCCTAGAACCTTACTTGTTTGTCATTGTTCTGCAAGAGCAGCAGACATTTTCAGCCATGAGCCACCTCACTAGCCCATTTCATCAAACTCCTGATAAGCATTCTATTCTACTTAGTGTCCCAAGTGATTCTTATCACTATTATTCGTGCCATTTCTGGTCACAACCCAGACAACATTCTTGCCTCCCAACTTCTTGTTGAATGCCCATATGCTCTTTCTGTTAATGTATAGCCCGGTTACTTTCTAACTCCCTCAGGATACTTTATCCTGAGAAAAATTCTTGCTTGTAATTTTACTATACAAATTAGCCATGTTTTTTTTTTTTTTTCATGTATAGCAATGATGCTGTCCAGAAGTAAAATCTGAAAAAAGGTAATATTTGCATATTTTATTTGCTGGGCAAGTGCTCTCAGCACTATTTTACATATGTCAGTTTTCTTACAATAAATTTGCAAGCCTATATTTTTTCCTTCCTTCTTCCCTTCCCTTTCCTACCCTTCATTCCTCTTACTCCCTTCTTCCCTCCCTTTATTCCTTTCTTCCTTCTTTTTTTCTTCCTCTCTTCCCCCTCTTAGTGATTGGGCAGTCCAAAGCCATGTGAATACTAGGCAACTTCGCCATTGGGCGAATGAGGCACATTCCTAGTTCTTGAGTATAATTTTAAATTCACTTCTGAATTCTCATATAAACACCACAAATCTTGGATATGGTAAGGTCTGTAACTTTTTTTGAATCCCTTCAGCATTGATTATAAATAGAGCCAACATGGGAGAACATATGTAGCAGTATTTAGTTAACCCACTCTGTGTTCCCAACAGGTCAAACGAGTGCTTCAGCCCAAGAGCTCTCTAGATTCGTGAATAAAACTCTCTCTCTCTCTCTCTCTCTCTCTCTCTCTCTCTCTCTCTCTCTCTCACACACACACACACACACACACACACACACACACACACACCAGTTAATTTTGATATGTTTTGGCTAGCTAAAGTCTGGGTACTTCTAATCCTTCCTGCAGCTAGCAAATACTCCCCTCCGATATTCCGGAGTTAACAACATCCTTTCAAATCTATATTTTATCTCTGTTACCCCAGACCCAGTCTGGCTGGTCCATCCTATGACCCTCTGGTGGAGATTCTGCTTCTGCCTCTCTTCTCTTTCCCAAGCTTGGGAATCCTAAAAGTCCTACCTCTGTCCCTCCTGCCCAACCATTGGCTGCTGGCATCCTTATTTACCAAGTGGAACCAACTGGGGGCAGGGACCCTCAGTGGCTTATGTGTAGACACTTGTGTAAGCAGTTTTGGGAACCAAAATTAACATTAGAACACAAGTATCACTAGGCCAAACCCACTTCTTACATATTTGAAATACATATTTATATCAAAGTTTCCTAACAATTCACATTTTATACATAGAATATATTCCTCATTTATATAGATGTGGGATCAAAACTCAAAACAAAAAAAGTAGAAAGTCAATTAAAGTTATGCATAAACGCTTTGGAAAATCAGTTTTAAAATAGTACTAAGGTTCTAAAAAATTTAACTGCATATTAAAATTCCTGAAACTAATATGCAAAGTGCAAAACTTACTGTGGAAAATTAAAAGCTCTTGGAACATTTTTCCTAAGAATCTTAATGTGTATGTAGTAAGTTCAATGACTTGACTGTCATTTGAAGGGTTCACCTATAGGTGCTTTTCACACTTGGTCAGGCTTCTTACTCCCTACCAGAGCATCCAACAAATGAACAGTGTTACCTAGAAAGATATGTGCATCAGATGAATATTATTTAAGGGGCCACTGGCAACACATGTAACAACAATGACAATGGCAAACCCTGCTTTACCAGACCGTGTACGAATTCCTACTAGCATTTGTTCTAAAATATATATTATGACAGTTTTGGACATCTATTTGAGCTGTGGATAAGAACACACTTCTTGCTTTAATAATGTAACTATTGTAATGACTATCGTTATTCCTTTATTAACTTAAATATTGTAATAGGAATATATGCATATTCCATTTTCTCAGAAATAATATTTAAAGTGTAGAAAGCTACCATTTGATGAAAAGAGAAAAAGTATTTGAAAAGAGTCTTTGATAAGGGGTGAGAGTTACACATATCTGTGGGTGTAATTACATTTTAGAATGTAGTTAGCAACTATGCTGTTCTACTGATGTGATGGTAATGTTGATCTCTAAAATCCACTACTCCATTATGCCCAGGTAATTGGTTATGTTTCTAGCACCAGTGGTGATTTTCCTTGACCAGGAAGTCTGCTGTGAGATAGTACCTTGTAGAAATGACTGTTTAAATAGGAATTGAATAACTACAACATCAATGTCCTCTAGTGCAGAAGGGGGAAATACCATGGCAAACCAAATGGGAGACAAATACTATAGGCACTGATGATTCTCAAGAGAAGGAGAATTGGCTTCTCTGAGGGATGAACTCCCTCACTGACTATCCTTGCAACATCATCAGCTCTGAAGTTAAATCATTTAAATAAAAACAATAAAAGAACTTTATATATATATATATATGAACATATATAGAGAACATATATATGTGTGTGTACATAAATATGTATATACATATATGTCCATATATTTTATATAAATGTATATAAATGATTAATATGCTATATATAAACCATATGTATGATGTACATATGGTATATGTAATATATATATAGTATGTATTATATATTATCTATCTATCTATCTATCTATCTAAACAATAATCAAAGCCAAATAAGCCATTAATTTTCTAATTTAAGTCAAAAGGGGTACACGTAAGAGGTCAAAGGGAGGGAAATAGAGGATATTAAAGAAAGGAAAGAAAAAGGAAGTGATGTTAAGTATACTATAATTTATAGCTGTTAATATTTTTTTTAAAAAACTACCTTGTGGTGGAGGGGATTTATTCGATGCATATGTTCCAGTCATGGTCCATCAGTGAGAGAAGCCAATACAGGAACTCATTTAGGGAAGGAGCCAGGGGGAAGAAACAACCTGAAGTGGAGGGCATAGACTAATGCTGCTTATTGTCTTGTTCTTCATGGCTAGCCCAACCTGATGTTTTATACAACCTTGGATCACCTTACAAGAGATTCCACTGCCACGGTAGACTGATCCCTTCCACATCCATTGACAATCAATTAAATGCTCAAGGGATACGTCCATAGGCCAGTCTGATGACTTTAATTGAGAATCCCTCTTTCTACGTGACTCTAGCTGTGGCACTTTTGCAGAAAAGCATCTAACACACAGACAAACACACACACAGACACACAGACACACAGAAACACACACAGAAGCACACACATATGTATGTATATGTGTATATATATATATATATATATATATATATATATATATATATGCATGTATACACACAATCACGAATATCCATATGATATTATATACATATTATATATATGCATATGTGAATGTCCCTAAAATTGTAGGCATGCTAAACAAATACTGAAAATTTTAAAGTACATTAAACCAGAAATATTAAACCATAAATATTTGCTTGAAATACTTGATTTTTCACTGTATTAATTCTTATTGTATATGTTCAGGAACATATTTTATAGTCACAAATGATATTTTGTGTAATTGTTTCCTTGAGATTGAAATATTTCATCCTACAGGGAAGATCTTAAAAGATGAATAAAACAACCCAAAAGACTTCAAGATGTTCCTGAAACTGACCAGATTTACTAGATCTCTCCCTCCCTAAGAGTAAATGGCAAACACTGCTCAGGACTACTTTTAGATAAGACAAGTTGCGAAAAGGACTCTGAGACAAACCCAGCATATTTAAGAAGCAGATTCCAACCAAAAAGCCTGGAATAAACAAAGACCAGATAAACTAACTGTCTAGAAGAAGCTTAGACCAGGTGAGACATCCAGAGAGGACACTTCCATCTATTTAGCTGTCTACAGGTTGTGCTTCAGCTTTTTAGCTTCTGTGTGCTGTCCCCCATGTTGGTGTGGACTTTGATGATATTCATATTTTGGTCTGTCGTGACAATATTTCTTGGGCAAATAGACATGTCTGTTTGACATGTCTCCTCAGAAAAGTCTGTCATACAACAGAAGATCCAAGCACAACTTTGTGTAGTGAATTGACTCCATCCATCTTTTTCTATACAGTCTAGGGATCAGAGTTGAGTTGTCAGTCTTGTAGAGCAAATACCTTTACTGACAGAAGTATTTGCAATCACTATATTAAAAATAACTTGCCAGCTCATTCACTGTATTAAAAACAGACAAAAACAGTTATGTTGAAGTACACTCTCAAAGATAACATGTATGTGTCGAATCTTGGTGGCGTGAAGGTGAAATATTTTCCATGGGCTTATGATGCTGAATATGGGGTCCCCAGATTGTCATGGTATTTTGGAATTTGTGGTGATTGTTGATAGGTTTAGGTATTTGAGTTGGGTCTTTGATGGTTATAACCTAGCTGCCTTCTGATCAAGTTTCTTTGGTGCTTGATCCTATAGGATGTGAAGAATGCTATAATATACTAACAGTTCTACATCCAAAGCCACTCTAGGTATCTTGTCTTCCTCTTTATCCCAGCCTATATAAAATGAGCCTGAGACAAACCAAACCTTTCCACACTAAAGTTGCTTTTTTTCAGACACTAATAATAGTAAAAATAAGGACTGCAATGAGAAATCCAGGGAAATACCATAAATATTGAGAAGTAAATTTTATGTGAAAATAGGTTTTAGAAACACACCATAACTATGTGTCCAGGCTGAATTGAAAAGAACTCATATTTATAACTATACGATTCACTGATATTCAAATTTTTAATTACTTTAGTAGACTTGTTTTACCTTTAATTTCACATGCTTTCTTTTGCATAGCTGTTAACAGTAGTTGAGAAATTAGTTTAAAATTAGCAAGCCATTTTTTAGGTATGGTTCATACACATAATCCTAGAACTTGTGAAACTGAGAAAGGGGGACTGTCCACTAGTTTAAAATAATCTGGATGAAATAGTGAGTTATAGATGTGTGCCTGGCCTACTAAGTAAGACCTGCCCATATATCAATAACAACAAAAGCAAACACACACACATAAACACAAACCACACAAAATAATAAAAATATATTTTATATGGTTTGTTTTTTTTTACACAAGTTCACATTTTGCTCAAGCTGATCTCCAATTCACTCTGTAGTTGAAGATGGCATTCAACTCCAGTTCTTCCATGTGTGTTGTGAAATAATATTATTAAATGTTAAATCATCATGTTATGACATGTCTTAACCCTATTTCACAGCTCAAATGGTGCATCAAGAACCCATCTAAGAGACTGGATGTTCATAACTTTGATTCTGATTTCAGATGACTTTGACACTGCTTACAAGTATATTCTTATGTTAAAAATCAGCAGAAATATCTATCTTCTTAGTTTATATCTTAAACTAAATAGGAAAATCCTGAATTCATTTTATCACTTCATATTTGATGAGATATAGGGAAAAGGTGAATCAAAATATTAAGGCTGTAGGTATTAAGTTTTTTATTATTTTTAAATATAAAATTAAGAATGGGGAGTTTAGGAGAAGCTTAGGACACAAACGTGTTTTCTAACATTATGGTCTATGCATGGGGTAATAATGTATTTTGGTATTAATGTATCTTGCAGGACTCACTTTTTACCTCTTCATGATAGTTCACTGAAACCATAGGTCATTAGTTCTGTATTCTACCTTTATGGTATATATCCTAATTGCCTAAAGAATACTTAAGAACCTTGTAGCATGGGTATTCTGTGAATGGGAAAATACCATTCACATGTTTTGATGTACCTTCTCCCCTTAATACGTAATAACATATTATGGCTGAAAAGGACTGTGTACTTGCTCTTCTTTGTAAACATGTGTCCAGAATTGAAGAGGTATTAATATTGTTTGTCTGTATAGGCTGCCTTCTATAATACATGGTCTATAGTAGAAAACATAAAGTTGTTAGTCTATATTATGCATGATTCTACTTCTCAAGAATCTTCCTTTATAAGCAGTTGTTTGATTAGTAAGCATAGCACAAATAAAGAAGTCATTTTTACTGCATTAAATCACAGTATAACTTGTGCTCCTATGCTATTTTATATTTTTGACTCTCAATATGTTAACAGGTTGATTTATTTTTCTTGTAAGCAAATATTATGCTTAATTAAACATCTCTATAAACTCTTATTCCTACAATGCAGAAGTCAATCACCATATATTATATTGATTTGTATTTTTATTACATTCATTTACTATGTATACTACATAAGAAACTACTGAAAAGAGTTTTAAACAATCTAATGAATTGGACAGATTTTAGCAAAGTAAAACCTGTCAATTTTAACAAATATGATTTGAGTTCAACAGCCTTTCTTACTGGAGAAAATTTTCAGCAACATTCATACATTTTATAATGAAATATAGTGCCATTTTACAGAGTAACTAAATTCTTAAAGACTAGAGAATAACATTCTATATGATAATAAAAATTAATTTAAAACATATGAAGATTTTCTGCATGATTTTTTAATGACTAATTCCTTTTCTATGTAGGCCATTTTTGCAATGTGGCCTTTAGTGCCCCAAATTAAGCAATACTTATTGTGTTTGTGCAGCTTCTATTTATTTTTTATTGTTTTTATGCTCTTAGGTAAATGATAGGAAATATTGTTCACTATAAAACTGTCTTAAGGGCCGGAGAGATGGCTCAGAGGTTAAGAACACTTACTGCTCTTCCAGAGGTCCTGAGTTCAATTCCCAGCAACCACATGGTGGCTCACAACTATCTGTAATGGGATCTTATGCCCTCTTCTGGTGTGTCTGAAGTCAGTGACAGTGTACTCACATACATAAAAAAAATTTCTAAAAATTATAAATTTTAAAAAGTTAAAAAAAGCAAAAGAAAAACTCTGTTAAAAGCTACAAGTTTGTATAATTATAATCAGTTACTTTATGAATAAACTGATTATCATGTCTTGGGAAAAGCATACACCATTCCTCTACCCTGTCAAACTCCATGAAGTGAGAGAGAGAGAGAGAGAGAGATTAATTAAAGAGGAAGGTTCCTCTAAGCCCTAGTCACAGAAGTGACTCCCAAACTAAAGTCTGAGATGGAACTGAGGAACTAAAGGAGAAAGTGTGCTAGTATTCAGACATACTTTCTCTGCTCCCTGGCTGTTGATGAGTGCGTTTCTCTGATTCACCATCTTTTCTCATCACATTGTAATTGATAGCATCCTGTCAATCATGAGCAAAGGCAACCACTTCTCCCTCTAAACTAGTAAAGGAAATATTTGATAGTAATAATGCAAGAAATCTAGCATATTCAGAATCACTGAAAATAAAAGTTGATAGCACTTTTGGAAAGTTGAAAACATTCAGGGTCCAAATGTACATATGAAATATTAAAAATACTATTTTTAAGATTAGAATGTTGCAATGAACCAATGAACAGAATAATTAAGAAGAACCCTAGAACAGTTGTCAGATCACATATTACAGACCTTTTTAGAAGCCAGGTTGTTAGGGAGACATGAGAAATTATGCACTAGAAACTTTTACTATACAGCAAACATGATGCAAATATAATTGTGTCATATGACCAGGCATTCAGTGCTGGTCTCCAGATAACTCTTGATCCCTGAACAGGAGAACTATCTCATTCACTCCTACATTTAGACTGGCAATTTAGACTTAAGAAAACTAAAAAAGATGAAATGAATTCTCAACTAAAAATGGAGGCAGACAATTCCAAATACCCAACACTGAATGAAAATCAACAGCAAAGCAAGAAGTTACTAATTAAAGCAGAGCAAGTTATACACAGTGGAAAAAATTTTGAGAATATATATATGTATATATATATATATATATATATATATATATATATATATATATACAGTTTCTTATAACTTAAATTTTAGAAATGAAACTATAAGTAATGAGGGAAGGAATGCATATAAAATAACAATAAGATGAAATACAATATAGTACGGGTTAAATTTAACCTAACAGTCTGTTCTATTTTGTTTTTCCAAATTAATGTCATTATGGTTTGACATGTTCAGAAAATTTTTAATTTATTTCTATCAATTAATTTATTATATTAAAAGCTTTATATTGCAAGTATGATTGCATAATTTATAGGAAAAATTTAGCATTTCAATTTTTCTTCAATTGACCTTGTACTTATTGTCTCAAAGAACAAAATTGTGGAAGAATTTGTTCTATTTAATTAATATAGAGATTGTCATATATTTTCTTCAGCCTTAAGTTCAAAATTCCAAGTATATAAAATCATAATGAAAATTATATTCATTCCATCAGACAAATATTCAATATTACCAATACTCCAAATGTAAACACTTAGCCTTAGAGGAAATCAGACATGTCCATTGTCTTAGTTAGGGTCTGTAGTGCTGTGGGAAAACACCATGACCAAAAGCAATCTGTGAAAAAAGGACTGGTTTGACTTATGCTCCTCATCACATTTCATCACTAAAGGCAGTCAGGATGGGCATTCAAGCAGGACAGGAACCTCGAGGTAAGAGCTGACACAGGTCATGAAGCAATGCCACTTCCTGGATTGTTCTTTATGTATGCTTCAGCCTGCTTCCTATAGAACCCAGACCACCAATCAAAAGTTAGGCTCTTTTCTATCAGTTACTATGGAGGCATTGTCTTCGTTGTGATTCCCTCCTTTCCATTGACTCTAAATAACTGTGTCAAGCTGACATAAACTGGCAAGCATATTCATCATAACTTTTATTTTTTTTTTTTTTGCTTCCACCTCCCTCATTCAACCTTGTATCATTACAACTTTAGAAAATTACTGTTTGGGCATAGTAAGTATTTGCTCTACCTCTTAAATTTGTTTTAAATATAAGTGAATAATAAACCCCAGGTTTGTTTCATCTGTGGCAGCAACAAATAATTTCTCATGCTTTTCTCCAATGTACTTGAATTATTTCTATTTCATGAACATTGTGGCAACTACTCTGTATGGCAGATGAGCCTCACTCATGCATTGGAGAGTGAGAGCTAGAAATTCCATGTTAAGGCTGCAAACTAACATTTACAACACCATCAAGATTTATTAAAATGACTCCACAAAGCAATACTGCACAAATTTATGAACTGTGAAACTGCTATAAAGGTCAGTTGAGATGCAAAAGTTTAATTTGGAATATCATGTTAGGGTACAGAATTGCTTCACTTAATGCTTGCTGAAATAAATGGTTTAAGTATGTTTGTCTCAGTCTGTAAAGTTTATAAACTCCAACAAAATAACCCCATATTATCTAATATTTTGCAAAGCTTTGATTTCTTTTGCTGTTATTCAATAATCTATATCTCATCACAGGCACAAAATAATAAAAAATAGATGCAAATTTGATGTTAATTTCAAAATAAACTGTCATTTGAAAAATGAGGTGTGTAATTTTCAACATTTAATATTTTATATTACCACCCCTTCTCTCATCTTCTCATACCAAAAATGAAGGAATAGATAGCTTTAAAATGACATAGTGGAAGTGTACAAGATATTACATATTTCTAATATGAGCATTTGCTTATGGAGTATGTTTTAAAATATATAGTATGTATACCCTTTATGTATCTAACAATGTGGCTTTGATTATTAAACCTTCATCTTGACCAAATCATGACATCAATAGTTTTAGTTTTTGATAAATACACCCTAACAAAATGGATGTATTGAATCTCAAATGCTTACTTATTAGTCTAATCATAAATGCTTCATTAGGCAAGAACTATTATACTTGTTTTGCAAATTAGGAAAATAAAACTTTAATTCTCTTTTTGCTTAATTTCTCAGTTAAGTAGTAGAGTTTAGAATGTCTTCTGGATCTGTCTCAGCAAAATAAAGTTTTGATGCCAAGCCTGATACACTGAATTTAATCTCTAAGATTTACATAATGGAAGGGACAAACCAGCTCCTATAAGTGATTCCATACACATACTGTGGCATATCACAAACAGGCACACACACACACACACACACACACACACACACACACACACACAGAGAGAGAGAGAGAGAGAGAGAGAGAGAGAGAGAGATGAAAATAATCGAACCTCAGTATGTCTGTCTCTGGCATGCTTTCATGTTCTACTTTCTGTTATTTTTTTCAGTTATAAGGCACTGTGTGCCATGTATCAGTGCCTTACACTGATGATCCTTGTTTATCAACTTAGAAACAATTTAATTGATAGTCATCTATTACTGTGGGTTGATGGGGATTAGACAAACTTGGAGAAGTAACATATTAGCAAACTGGTTTTAAGAGTCAGATATTCCTGCCTATCCTGAAGAAAGACATCCTCAAAAGTTTGTTGGGAATTTGTACCAAAATGTAGCAACAGTATTTGAGTGGATAAGAAAATGGCATGAAGAAAGAGCAGAGTAGAATAAAATTGATCTAAGGAATAAACTGAAAACTGCCATCAATTTTATTAAAAATGATTTTATTTAATTATGAAAAATGGTATATTTCATAGTAGCAGCCTTACATCTTCATGGAGTTGGGATTTTCTCCTTTTGACATAATTTCTTCTTCTCGATATGCATGTTCTCTCTGCATGTTTTCTGTACTTAAATTCTTTAAAAAAAAAACTCCAAATAGCATAATTTTATAATCTCTGGGAAGAAGAGAAAAAAGCTAGAAGACACTGTAATAGAGCACATGAGAATGTGAAAACTTCCTGGAAAAAATATTCATTATACAGCAAAATGGAGTAAAGCTTTCTATAGCAACGGGCATCAGCAATATGGTACAATTAAACTCTCAAGTCTGTATTTTCAAAGAGTTCTTAATGTCTGGAATGAAACCAAACAAGAAAACAGAAAAACATAAAAGAAAACATCTTATAAGTAATATAATTTTGAAATGTCTGTGGTGAACTGAAATTCTACAAGCTTGTGAGGGTGAAGGGGGTAGAAGCCTCAGCATAGATATGATACAGATTGGCATTAGAATTCTTAAGGCACAGCATTTGGAGTCTAGACAAGTGTGGGGTACAGCCTTAAACCCCCTTCCAGAGAAATTACCTAAAACTGTAATCCTATACATATCTATACTGTCTTTCACTTTATTACATCTATTTATTTAAATTCCTGTGTATGCTTGTATACACTTGCCAAAGGGAGCACACGTGGAGGTCAGAGGATAAATGGTGAGGATTGGTCCTTTTCTTTCACCACGTGGTTTCAGGGATCCAACTCGGGCTTGGCATATTACCTGTTGAGCCATTTCATTGGCCCTGTATTATTTTAAACTACTATGGTGGCGAGGCAAAAATTTTAAACAATCTGCAGCTAAAGCACATTACATATGCCTCTTGGGTCAATATAAGATATGATTCACAAGAATTATTGAGACACGTAGACTACTTGAATAAGAAATCCCAACACAGAAATATACTTTAGATGAAACCAGTCTATACTAGAGTGGGTGATACAGCAGCTCTACTTCTAGGGAATACAAAGGTAGAAGGAAATCATTGTGATATAGAAAATACTTGGAAATTGTATTGATCTTTTTGGTGAATATTAATAAGTATGCAGAAACCTGAGCAATTAAATACATTCAAACTAGTTTTACTTTATTTAATAAAATAAAATAAAATTAAAAGAAGTCTTTAATGATATTTAATAATCATTGCATATTTGTAAGAACATTGATCATAAAGTCAACATGTTTTTTTATTTGTTTTGTTTTTACTTAATAACATTGAAGTTGTTTAATTTATATAATGGCATTTTAACAAAGTTACTTACCCCCCCCCCAAATTTAGTTAAGAATATGTAAGTTGAAGATTAATACTTTTAGGATATTTTAGTTATATGAATTTATGACATCTTGAACATGAGAAGTGCTAAAATTCTTTTCATAAAAAATGTATAAGACATATTGCCATGCCAGTGGGAATGTAAATGATTTTGTACAAAGGAATCAATTCCAATGCATTTTCACATTTATATGAAAATCAACACATTTTCTTTTTCCCCTTGAGTTGCCACTCAATGATACAGCTGGATTTTAGAGGAAATCATTTCTTGAAACTTTTCATCTGGTCAGTTCTTGCTAACAATGATTGAACACACGGTTATACAGCCTGATGCACTGGCTCATGCTTTGTCAAAATTGTTCTTTCTATCACCTCAGTCCTTGTAATGAAGGACATAAAAATGAACTCTCATTACAGTATAAGAGTTTCATTTTATAACCTCTGTATTTTGTTAGTAACCAAGGAGACTTACACAGCTTATTATACACTACTAAATGTACTAATAGATAGGTTTTCTCAAAATATTTGTCTAATGACTCTAACAATGATAACATTTTACTTAATTATAAAAAAAATGATGTGTAAAGTATAGATAGATTTAAGGAAAGCATTAATTTAGTAATAACTAAAAGTATATCTTGATAAGAATGCTTTACATTTCTTACAACTTACCAGAAAGTAAATTGTTCTAAAACTATCCTTTGATATGTTTCACCAATAATTATTTCTAATTGGAGAGATCAGAACTTGAAGAAATGTAATTGAAAAATTATACTGCCTTTGGTAATTCTCACAACCATTTATTTTTCAGTGAAGCTATAATTTAGTTTTCTATTTCTACTATAATAGGTAATGATAAGAGATACAACTCATATTTTTTTCTTTCTTTCTCTATAATTAGCGATCATTTAGCTTTAAAACAATGAAACCAGAAAAATGTGATCTAAATTCCTCTTCACTGTCAGGCTTTTAAATGGAAAATCCATGTTTGTTGCCTCTTTTTGTATTAGTCAAGAATCTCTAAATGAAGAAATCTTAATGTATATGATCTTATATACATTAAGAGCTATCTAATAGATTGTCTTAAAATATGTGATCCATGTAGTTTAACAATTGCCATATCTCACTGGTGTGGCAGAAAATCTGGAAGGTGTTAAGTTCATAATGATGGATGTCTCAGCATGTCAATTATGGTGCTCGAGCTTTTGGGGATTCCTAAAAGGTTGCTCGTCATCAGTATGTGTTGGAGTCCCAAATAACTTGGCTTTACTACCACCAAGTAACGGAATACATGGAATTGCCAGAAAAAGGGAGGAAAGGTGGCAAATGGAAATTTCCTTTTTCCATGTTCTTTATGTGGGCCACCACAAAGCATAGTTTAAGGTAAGTCTTCATGACTCCAATGATTGGATTAAAACCATTTTTCATAGGAATTCTAGCACATTGTACATCAGTTGATTTTAGATTCAGTCAAGTTAACAGCTAAGATTAGTCATCAAACATTCAATTTATATGTTTTAGTTTTATCTATTCAAAGATATGATGTTTCTTTCATAATACAGGTCATGAAGCTTTCTTGGGAGGTCCCTTATTTGGGCAAAGCTCTCTTTCCATTTCATGAAACTTAAGGCCCCATACCTAGATGACTAAAACAAAATTGATTAGTGTGTTGTTATAAGAACAAAAGAGCTGGCCCGGGAGGGCTCTACCTGCAGAAGCAGGTGAAGGAGCCATATTGAGTCCCAGATCCCTCAAAGACCAGTCTGTGCAGGTCAGCTCACAGACTTCAAAGGGTGAGTGAGCAGACTGCAGAAGGAACACAGCTTCTGGAACTGACCCAGTTTCGGGCTCTAGACATCTGGACACCTTTTCTGCCTGAGGAGAGGTGTCTGCCTGCCAGAGCTCATGAGGGAGACATCTTGGGTTTCAGGTCCCGCAAAGGCCAGTCTGTACAGGTGAGAATGCAGACTGCAGAATCTTCACAGCTTCTGGGACTTACCCTGTATCGGGCCTTCATCTTTAGCCAAGAGGCAGCTCTGAACATCAGACCTCTGTACACCTTCCCTGAAAGAGGAGAGCTTGCCTGGAGAGATTACACTGACCACTGAGACTCAGGAGAGAGCTGGACTTCCAAGACTGCTGACAGAGGCTAACAGAATCACAGGAGAAACAAGCTCCATCCAGAGACAACTATAACAACTAACTACAGAGATTACCAGATGGCGAAAGGTAAATGTAAGAATCTTAATAACAGAAACCAAGACCACTCACCATCATCAGAACCTAACACCCCCACCTCAGCCAGTCCTGGATACCCCAACACACCCAAAAAGCAAGACTCATATTTAAAATCATATCTCATGATGTTGATAGAGGACATGAAGAAGGACTTTAATAACCCATTTAAAGAAATACAGAAGAATAATAGTAGATGAGATTGAAGATTTTCAACTTAAAGGGTCAGCAAATATCTTCAACATAATAATAGAAAAAAACTTTCCAAACAAAATGAAAGAGATGTCTATGAACATACAAGAAGCCTACAGAACTCCAAATAGACTGGACCAGAAAAGAAATTCCTCCTGACACATAATAATCAAAACTACAAATGTACTAAATAAAGATAGAATATTAAAAAGCAGTAAGGGAAAAAGTTCAAGTAACATGTAAAGGCAGGCCTATGAGAATTATACCAGACTTCTCACCAGAGAATATGAAAGACAGAAGACCCTGGACAGATGTTATACACACCCTAAGAGAACACAAATGTCAGCCCAGGCTACTATACCTGGCAAAACTCTCAATTACCATAGAGGGAGAATACAAAGTATTCCTTGATAAAACCAAATTCACACAATTTCTTTCCAGGAATCTAGCCCTTCATAGGATAATAAAGGGAAACACCAACATAAACATGGAAACTACACCCTAGAAAAAGCAAGTAATTAATCCTTCAACAAACCTAAAAAAGAGAGCCCCAAGAACAGAATCCCAACTTTAACAACAAAAATAACAGGAAGCAACAATTACTTTTCTTTAATTTCTCTTAACATCAATGGACTCAATACCCCAGTAAAAAGACATAGACTGGGTACACAAACAGAACCCAAAATTTTGCTGCTTACAGGAAACCCACCTAGGGATAACAACAGACACTGCCTTAGTGTAAAATGCTGGAAAACAATTTTCCAAGCATATGGTTTGAAGGTGGAGTAGCCATTCTAATATCAGATAAAATTGACTTTCAACCCAAAGTTATAAAAAAAGTCAAGGAGGGGCACTTCATACTCATCAAAGGTAAAATCAGCCAAGATGAACTCTCCATTCTGAATATCTATGCTCCGAATACAAGAGCAGCCACATTCATTAAAGAAACCGTAGTAAAACTCCAAAGCACACATTGCACCTCACACAATAATAGTGGGAGACTTCAACACTCCACTCTAATCAATGGACAGATCCTGGAAACAAAACTAAACAGAGACCCATGGGCACAAAAAGAAGTTATGAAACAAATGAATTTAATAGATATCTACAGAACATTTTATCCTAAAACAAAAGGATATACCTTCTTCTCAGCACCACATGGAACATCCTCCAAAATTGACAATATAATTGGTCACAAAACAGGCCTCCACAGATATAAAAATATTGAAATTATGCCATGCGTCCTATCTTACCACCATGGACTAAGGCTGATCTTTAATAGCAACATAAATAATAGAAAGCCAACGTTCACATGGAAACTGAACAACATACTCAATGATTCCTTGGTCAAGGATGAAATAAAGAAAGAAAGTAAAAACTTTCTAGAGTTTAATGAAAATGAAGCCACAACATACACAAACTTATAGGACATAATGAAAGCAGTCCTAAGAGGAAAACTCATAGTTCTGAGTCCCTTCAAAAAGAAACTAGATTGAGCATACATTACCAGCCTGACAGGACACCTAGAAGCTCTAGAACTAAAGGAAGCAAATTCACTCAAGGGGAGTAGACAGCAGGAAATAATCAAACTCAGGGCTGAAATCAACCAAGTAGAAACAAAAAGAACTATTCAAAGAATCAACCAAACCAGGAGCTGTTTCTTTGAGAAAATCAACAAGATATATAAACCTTTAGCCAGACAAACTAGAGGGCACAGGGACAGTTTCCTAATAATCAAAATCAAAAATGAAAAGGGAGACAGAACAACAGATCCCGAGGAAAACCAAAACATCATCAGATCCTACTACAAAAGGCTATACTCAACAAAACTAGAAAACCTGGATGAAATGGACAACTTCCTAGACAGATACCAGGTACCAAAGTTAAACCATGATCAGATTAACAATCTAAACAGTCCCATTTCTCCCAAAGAAATAGAAGCAGTCATCAATAGTCTCCAAACCAAAAAAAGCCCAAGATCACATGGGTTTAGTGCAGAGTTCTATCAGACCTTCAAAGAAGATCTAATTCCAACTCTCCTCAAACTATTCCACAAAATAGAAACAGAATGTACTCTACACAGTTCATTCTATGAAGCCACAATTACTCTGATACCTAAACCACACAAAGATCCAACAAAGAAAGAGAACTTCAGACAAATTTCCCTTATGAATATCGATGCAAAATTACTCAATAAAAACCTTGCAAATGGAATCCAAGAACACATCAAAATAATCATCCATAATGACCAAGTAGGTTTCATCCCAGGAATGCAGGGATGGTTTAATATACTGAAATCCATCAGTGTAATCCACTATATAAACAAACTCAAAGACAAAAATTTCATTATCATCTCATTAGATGCTGAGAAATCATTTGACAAAATCCAACACTCTTTCATGATAAACATCTTGGAAATATCAGGAATTCAAGGCCCATACCTAAACATAATAAAATCAATATACAGCAAACCAGTAGCCAACATCAAACTAAATGGAGAGAAATTCAAAGCAATCACACTAAAATCAGGGACTAGACAAGGCTGACAACGTTTCCCCTACCTATTCAATATAGTACTTGAAATCCTAGCCAGAGCAATTTGACAACAAAAGGAGATTAATCGGATACAAATTGGAAAGGAATAAGTCGAAATATCACTGTTTGCAGATGATATGAGAGTATATATAAGTGACCCTAAAAATTCCACCAGAGAACTCCTAAACCTGATAAACAGCTTCAGTGCAGTAGATGGATTTAAAATTAACTCAAACAAATCAATGGTCTTTCTCTACACAAAGGATAAACGGGCTGAGAAAAATATTAGGAAAACAACACCCCTCACAATATTCACAAATAATATAAAATACCTTGGCATGAATTTAACTAATGAAGTGAAGGGTCTCTATGACAAGAACTTTAAGTCTCTGAAGAAATAAATTGAAGAAGGTATCAGAAGATGGAAAGATCTCCCATGGTCATGGATTGGCAGGATTAATATAGTCAAAATCGCTATCCTGCCAAAAGCAATCTACAGATTTAATACAATTCCCATCAAAATTCCAACTCAGTTCTTCACTGAGTTGGAAAGGGCAATTTTCAAATTTATCTGGAATAATAAAAAATCTAGAATAACAAAACCTATTCTCAACAATAAAAGAACCAATGGGGGAATCACCATGGCTGATATTAAGCTGTAGTACAGAGCAATTGTTATAAAAACTGCATGGTACTGGTACAGCGACAGACATGTAGATCAATGGAATAGAATTGAAGATCCAGAAATGAATCCACACACCTATGGTCACTTGATCTTTGACAATGGAGCTAAAACCATCCAGTGGAAAAAAGACAGCATTTTCAACAAATGGTGCTGGCACAATGGGCAGTTATCATAAAGAAGAATGCAAATTGATCCATTCTTTTCTCCTTTTACAAAGGTTAAGTCTAAGTGGATCAAAGAACTCTAAATAAAACCAGAGACACTGAAATTTATAGAGGAGAAAGTGGAGAAAGCCTCAAAGATACAGGCACAGGGGAAAAAGTCCTAAACAGAACAATGGCTTGTGCTGTAGGATCAAGAATTGACAAATGGGACCTTATAAAATTGCAAAGCTTCTGTAAGGCAAAATATACTTTCAAGAAGACAAAAAGGTCACCAACAGATTGGGAAAGGATTTTTATCAATCCTAAATCTGATTGGGGACTTATATCCAATATATAAAAAGAACTCAAGAAGCTGGACTCCAGAAAATCAAATAACCCCATTAAAAATGGGGTACAGAGCTAAACAAAGAATTCTCAAGTGAGGAATATTGAATGGCTGAGAAGCACCTGAAAAAAATGTTCAACATCCTTAATCATCAGGGAAATGCAAATCAAAACAACCTTGAGATCCCACGTCACTTCAGTCAGAATGACTAAGATCAAAAATTCAGGTGAGAGAAGATGTTGGTGAGGATGTGGAGAAACAGGAACACTCCTCCATTGCTGGTGGGGTTGTAAGCTTGCACAGCCACTCTGGAAATCAGTCTGATGGTTCCTCAGAAAATTGGATAGTAATACTGGAAGATCCAGCAATACCTCTCCTGGGCATATACCCAGAAGATGTTCCAACTGGTAATAAGGACACACGTTCCACTATGTTCACAGCAGCCTTATTTATAATAGCCAGAAGCTGGAAAGAACCCAGATGTCCCTCAACAAAGGAATGGATACAGAAAATGTGGTACATTTACACAATGGAATACTACTCAGCTATTATAAACAATGAATTTATGAAATTCTTGGGCAAATGGATGGATCTGGAGGGTATCATCCTGAGTGAGGTAACCCAATCACAAAAGAACTCACATAACATTTATTCACTAAGTGGTTATTAGCCCAGAAACTTAGCATACCCAAGATACAATCGGCAAAACACATGAAACTCAAGAAGAAGGAAGACTAAAGTGTGGACACTTTGCCCCTTCTTAGAATTAGGAACAAAACACACATTGAAGGAGTTACAGAGATCAAGTGTGGAGCTGAGACAAAAGGATGGACTAACCAGTGACTGCTGCAGCTGGGGATCCATCCCATAATCAGCCACCAAACGCAGATAGTATTGCATATGCCAGCAAGATTTTGCTGAAAGGGCCCTGATATAGCTGTCTCGTGTGAGGCTATGCCAGTGCCTGGCAAACATAGAAGTGGATGCTCACAGTCAGCTATTGGATGGAACACAGGGTTCCCAAAGGAGGAGCTAGAGAAAGTACCCAATGAGCTGAAGGGGTCTCCAACCCTATAGGTGGAACTTCAATATAAACTAACCAGTACCCCCAGAGCTCATGTCTCTAGCTGCTTATGTAGCAGAAGATGGCCTAGTCGGCCATTATTGAGAAGAGAGGCCCCTTAGTCTTGCAAACTTTATATGCCCCAGTACAGTGGAACACTAGAGCCAAGAACTGGGAGTGGGTGTGTAGGGGAGAAAGGTGGGGGGAGGGCATAGGGAACTACTTTCGGGATAGCATTTGAAATGTAAAATAAGAAAATATCTAATTTTAAAAAAGTAAAAAAAAAAAAAAGAACAAAAGAGCTACCAATTAACTTACCCTTTATTTCGTTTCATAAGAATAAATGGGTTTGCATTTTTTACATGTTCGTTAAATTCCCCTTTAAAAAGATGCTGTGTATAAAATGAAAATATGTTCTGGAGGTAACATATGATTACTATTGAATCTAATTCAAATGTTGATTATTACTAATCTAACTAATATAAAAATGACTTATATCATTTAAAAAAATCACACATTTAAGTAACAGGTTTCATTGACATGTATGAGCGTATTCCACAGTGTATTGTTTTATCTACTGTTCATCTCATAATAAAATCAGTATGTGTACTGGCTAGGTTTGTGTCAACTTGACACAGCTGGAATTATCACAGAAAAAGGAGTTTCAGTTGGGGAAATGCCTCTATGAGATCTAGCTGTGAGGCATTTTCTCAATTAGTGATCAAGGGCCCCTTGTGGGTGGGACCATCCCTGGGCTGGCAGTCTTGGGTTCTGTAAGAGAGCAGGCTGAGCAAGCCAAGGGAAGCAAGCCAGTAAAGAACATCCCTCCATGGCTTCTGCATCAGCTCCTGCTTAAGTTCCAGTCCTGACTTCCTTTGGTGATGAACAGCAGTATGGAAGTGTAAGCCGAATAAACCCTTTCCTCCCCAACTTGCTTCTTGGTCATGATGTTTGTGCAGGAATAGAAACCCTG
>LR751527.1:0-64711 GCA_902729485.2 Mus minutoides | reverse complement strand
ATTCTAGACTATTCAAATTTCAGTCATAATTAGAGAGTGAAAAGTAAGAATTGATAACTTGTTACCAGATTAGTTTGAAGCCTAATTTTTCAGTCAAGGTCAGCTACCAATCCTATTATGATCATTACTTTCTCTTTGTTGCACTTGCGGTAAATTTTCTGTTTGGGTTCTAAGGGTAGATTATTGTGGCAATGGGGGGTTTTAAAAAGAACAGCACCTACAAAATCTAGTCTGCTACCTATCCATATGAACTAGCTGTTCTGCAAAATGCCAGTGTTAAAAAATACATTGCCAAATGGATTGTTCTCACTTTACCCTTACTTACATAATAAATTTCTGATGTATAACAAATACTATCAGAACCAATATGTTCAGACTGACTAGAATATTATACTTCTTTTCAAAGAATGGGAAGTATCACTTTTTAAATTCTTGTATATTGAACACTCAAAAAATATGAAAGATTGAAGACCATTTCCATACAAAGCATATTTACTTGTGGAGGGGCACATGAGAGTAAGGGTCCTAGTTTTCAATACCTGGAATTGTGCTCAAACAATTAAGATTTTTTTGAATGTTCAATATACAAGAATTTAAAGAATGATATTTTCCATTATTTGAAAAGAAGTACTAAAGCTTAGTAATAACTTATAAAGTACAGCCAACAAAGACTTTACAAATGCTTCCACAATAATAATGCTTATGACATTATTTAGGGATGTTGAATTTTATAGAGAATTATTGACAGAGATCTGATGAACATAGACAAAAATTAATTTGGAAACAAATTAGAAATAACTGAGGAGTTATATTGTTATGTGAAAACTGGAGAAAGAGGAGCAAGGGCACAAAAACTGGTATGTGGGCATTTAAGACATTCAAGGCAGGCTTAGAGAGTAATTGAGACAAGTTTGTCTGCAGCAGGGCAGGTAACAGTACAAAAAATAAGCACAGGTAGGTAGGGCGGTTGGGAGAAGGGGAGAGAGGAAAAGAGGGAGAAAAGGAGAGAGGGAAAAAGAGAGAAAGGGAGATAGAAACAGGGAAATGGGGAGGCAGGGGAAGACGGAGGTAGAGGGAGCAAGAACACCAGATAATTGATAATAGTAAAGTCGACAAACTTTTCGTAAACATTTCTAGTACATTTATTGTAGATGAGAGCAGAAAGAATTAAATGGTTTCAATTCAGGAAGGGAACCATTCAATGACCATATTTTATAAAAAAGAAAAAAACACTTTTAATGCATCATTTAAAGGTTTTATGAGGATGTTCACTGATGTGTAGAAAGTCAATTTAAGAGGCAGGCTCAAAGGATACCATGGGAGCCTGATTGTTGCTGTGCTGTCTGTTTTTATAGTGCATCAACACATGTTGCTCCTGAAGTGCGAAGTTGTAATATGGAAGAAGGCAAAGTGTCTCAATCGTCTTTTAGAAAACGTGACATATACTTAAAAGTTGGCTATGAAAAGATGGGTCAAGAATTAAAGTAGTCTGAAAGTGTTTATCCAGAGGACCCGTGCTTGCTCCCCAACACTTACATGGTTGCTTATAACTATGCATAATTCTAGTCCCATGGGATCTGACACATACTTCTGAACTCTGTAGGCCCCAGGAATGTATATAATACATAAACATGCATACTGGAAAAATACTATTACATACTAGGTACACAGATAGATGATAGATAGATAGATAGATAGATAGATAGATAGATAGATAGATAGATAGATAAACAATATGTTGAATTAAAATATAATAGGGAAATTAAACTGACTTGTTTGTTATATATTTTAATGCATCTTTGAAAATTCTGTAATACACATAAAATGTGCAAGACATTTCCATAAGGTTTCTGTGGAAATATTATCAGATATTTATCAAATATTATCAAATATTATCACACTATGGATAATTATAAATAACAGCATGAACTGAATACAGGATTCAAAACCCCGGAGACAAAGATGGTGCAGAGTGTTCAGTTTAGTAAGCTTGGTTGACATTTTAAAGGCAAGATGGCAAAGTTAAATGATCAAGATTGAGACAAAAGATAAGACGCTAGGTTTTAGACTATATAATCTCAAATGCAAAGTCTGAAAGGTCAGGATTTTGTTTTATTCTCATCTACAATTCACTTAGAAGTTTGTTCACTAAAGAAGGAGATATTGAAGACACAGTCTTCATGTGTGCACATAACATATTTTCTCCACTTCTTGTTGTAGGGTGGTGTGGTATGCATTAAATGTATATGGAGTCTTGCTGTTTGAACCAAAGAAGTCCCTCATCATATACTGGGCTACAGACCAAGGGAGTTTGCAATAATTTTGAAGAACTACATATATCATAGTCTCATGGGAGGTCTCATGAAAACTTTTCTATACTGGACAAGACACAGTTATAATTTTCTTACTGAAATTCAAAATTTTAATATCAGACGAGCAGGGAAAATATCCTGTGTTATTTTGTGATGATATATCTATACAACCACAAGTGAGAAGAAGTGGGAAGTTCAGGGAGATAAACAGTACTGCTTTCAGACCCTACCAAAGGGGGAGATCATAAACCACACTAGGTCCTGTGGAAAGCTCAAAAGGCTCGAAGCAATAATGTGAGAAAAGTTGCATTTAGAGTATTCATTTGGTGTTTTATGGGGAGATCACCTGATTGTCTAGTATCTGACACCTGAAAACTAAGGAAAGAATAATATAGCCTCCTGAGTTTTAACATCACCCAAGATGAAAAGCAAGATAAAGAATTTACAGTTCTGCATTGGTAAGTTTGTGTATGATGAGAATTAACTCAGTTTGATCTGGATATTTTATTATTTTTCAGAAGATCATATTTATAGGAGAGGCAGTAAATATTTTATGTGTGTTTTTATTAGTTCTTTGAGACTCCTATACATTAAATTTTGATCATAATAACTTCTCATCTATCCCCATCCAAGTTTGGGTCATTCTCAAAATCCTTCAAGACCAATTGTACTGCTCAAATACTCCCATTCAATAATTGCTCCTAGAAAGGCTCTCTCCCCTTCCAGAAGCTAATGATTGTCTATATACCTTCAGCTTGGGGTAGGATTATCTTCCAGATTTCTCATCTCCTTGCTGTTATCTGGTCTGGCTTAGGTTTTGAACATGCTGTGACAACCATGTGAGTTCATGTATACAGTTGTCATTCTATGTCCAGAAAAATCTTTCTTTGTCATCTATCACAGCCAACTCTTAATCTTTTTTTGTCTCCCCTAACACAAGGTTCTATGAGCCTTGGCTCAAGTATATATGTTCCTATTAGGGCCAAAAATTTTGCAGTTCCTTATCCTTTGCTCCCTGATTATTTGTAGGTCACTGTGTTAATCACAATGTACTGCAAATAGACGTTTCTTGGATGAAACATTGATCTTTGGGAATGCCATTAAGTCATTAATAGTCAGTTTTAGTCTATGATCACTTAGCAGTATAATAGTAGTAAGCTATACCATACTTTTTAAAAGATGCTGAAATAATGATATAGGGTAAAGTATATAACAGAAAATACACATTGCTAAGTTTCTATAGAAATATTTATCTTTACTCATGCTGTTTAGTTCCCAAAATAAATGCCTGTCTTTCAGCCCCATCGTCATTCCCAGGTACATAGCATAGTAAATGGGTGACATGGTAGCAGTGTGGATAATAGAACATTTTATGGTTAAGATCTCCCCTTCTCCATTGTTTTGGTCTCCAAACACATAGAAGAAGAACTATATTTATTTCACAAAGAACTGAATTTGTTGAGTGAGTTCAAGGCTGAGAATTAAAGAGGATAGTCTCAATGTCGCAAACAAGGAAAAAAATATATTCCATTTGATAAATAGATACATTTATTGGTGGTTTAAAACATATTATCTCTGTTTTTGTTTTTGCTAAGCAAAATCAGAAAGTATTTGTGACTATTAAAAATCATTTATATAACAGCACTTTAGAAACCAAAATATTCAAATCATATTTCCATTCATATGCTACACACTTTAAATATAGCAAAATGTGTTATAATTGAAGTTCTGACTTAGATTCCCTGTCAACTCTGATTTAATGGCAAGGAAACCTTCCAGGTTTGGCTTAGCATGGAAATTAACTTACCTGGCAGTGAGTTTCCAGTGACAGAAATCAGAATGCAAATAACAGGCTGAATATGATTTTATCAGGAATAATATTGCTTAAATACTTGGTTTTTAGTTTTTTGTGATGTCTTAGCTTATCTAAAATGTAATGTAAGAGAAACTGGTAAAACACTTCTTTTTTACATGCTTTGTACTAATGTCATGGCAGATTCACTTGATTTCTGAAGTCACTATTTGCTCACTACAGGTATTTGAGATTCTTGTGTAAAGTTGATGCCTTCTTTTTAGTTGAGATAATTTTATATTTTATAAGCACAAATTTGCTGGCAAATGGATGAAACTAAAAACTACCATCCTTAGCAAGGTAACCCAGATTCAAAAGGACATGCATGGTATATACACACTTGTAAGTGGATAATTAGGCCCAAAGTAAAGGAAACCCATGCCACCATACACAGACGCAAAGAAGCAAATAACCAGGAGGGCCCAAGGGCAGATGCATGAATCTCATTCAGAAAGGGGAATAAAATAATCATTGGAGGTTGAGGGGAGGAGAGAAAGGGTGTGGATAGAGGATGGAGAGGGAGGGATCAGGTGCAGGGGAAGCCAGGGAGAAAGGGTTCTGAGAGTTAAATGAATCTGAATTCAGAAATCAGCTGCGGGCAGGGTTAGGGAGCATCCCTAAGACATGCCAGTGATCTGGGAAGGGAGAGGCCCCAGAGAGTCCATGAGGGTGACTCTAGCTGAGACTACTAGCAAGTGCAGGATAAGGACCTTGATTTGCCCACCTCCTGTGGCTGACAGAACTCCAAATGGAGAGATGAGGACACCAACCCACTAACAAAGCCTTCAACCTCAAACTTTTCTGCCTAGAAGAAGTGTAGGATCAAAGATGGATCAGAGACTAAGGCTATGACCTACCAATGATTGGCCCAACATGAGACCCCTGTCACGGCCAAGAAACAATCCAGACACTATTCTTGCACACTATCTTTTGAGAGGCTCCACCAGTAGCTGAAAAAAAAACAGATGCAAAAACCCACAGCCAAATATTAGATGGAGCTCAGAGAGTCTTATGGAAGAGGTGGAGGGAAGGATTGAGGGACCCGGATGGACGAGTGCTCCACAAGCAGACCAACAGTGTTAAATAACGTGTAACATTGAGTGCTCTCAGAGACCAAACCACCTACCAAAGAGCATACATGGGCTGGACCTAGCCTCCCCCAACACACACACACACACACACACACACACACACACACACACACACACACACACATCAGGTATACAGCTTGGTCTTCATATCTGTCTCCCAAAAACTGGAGTCAGGGCTATCCTCGACTCTGTTGCTTGCATTCTTTCTCTTTCTCTAAGGAGCAAGCCTTGACCCATCATTATAAACTTTTAATCCTTTGAGACAATACCTTGCTAAAAATGAACAAAATAATGCTCTGATAAAAAACAATGCTATCTGATAGCTCCATATTTGGATTTCTAAGCCTAGTGATATGTTGTACATAGGAATATCAGCGCATCACATGTTCTATTTGTCCATATGTCTAATTTAAGTTTTTAATTAGTCTCTTGAATATTAATACTATATAATATTCATTTGTAAACTCGGAATTTATATTTTATGTTTAATTATTACCAATTTCTATATCTTGAAGAATTCTTCACACATTCTTTTGCAAATGCCTGGTTAAAATTGTTTCTACTTGTTGGCTACTACTACTTTAACATTTGTTCAAAATTACTATAAGTAAGTTTATTTAACCTATACTTTATTTAACCTATACTTTGCATTTCTAAAATTATTTGCAGAATTGATGAGACAGATTGTTTGCTATAAGTAGAACTGCTTTGCCAAGAGTTCTGTGTTTAAAATGATGTGAATTCTTTGTATTTTTATTAGTTAAATTTTTTCATGGAGATATAAATTTATACATGTACACACCCACATGAATGCATAAAAATGTATGTATCTGAAAACAGATGTGACAAACTTATACATAATGAATGGATTAAGTGAATTTTTCCTAAAAATTCCATCACTCTTTGACATTCTAAACAGAATTTATTAGCAAAACTTCAGAATTTGCATAGGCACTTAACAGCTACTGGGTATTGACTAAACTTACAAAGAAATGTGATTTCATTTTAGGCAATGGGGTGCAAATATAAGTCAGTTTCAATCTGATACATTTGTGTGTATGTGTGCATGTGCGTGTGCATGTGTGTGTGTGTGTGTGTGTGTGTGTGTGTGTGTGTGCATGAGAGAGAGGGGGGGAGGGAGAAAGAGAGAGAGAGTGAGAGAGGCAGAGAGAGAGCAAGAAGGGGAGAGAGAAAGTGGTCATATCTGGAGAAACTTCTGTTCAATTCACTAAGCCATTTATTGTTTATGTTGTTTAATTTCTTGTTTACTCTTTTTAGTTCATTGTGAATTCTTGATTCTAATCTTTTTCTGTCAGTGTATATGTAGCAAAGATTTTCTCCAAGGATATATAGAAGTAACCTCATTCTCCCATGGACAAGACAAAGAAACGCTCCCAATGCCATTTCTTCATTGATATGACTGACTATAACCTCAAACTCTAAATCAAACATCCTTGCTGTTATTACTCACTCTTCCATACCTTTCCATCTGTATTGACCATCTTCTCCTTTCCTCAGTAGAGACTCTTTCCATTTTTTTCCTTTTCAGTAATGTCTTCGGAATCTGATTGTTCCCCTCTCTGTCCTCCCATGATGGATAATATTTTACTCTCCTGCTTTCTTCAGTAACTCTATCATATATACACATCTGAAGATATGAAATTATGACTGCAAATGAGAGTGAATGTGTGATTTTTGTATGTCTGAGTGTAGGTTACCACACTCAATATAATTTTTCCCTCATTCCATTCATTTACCTGAAAATTCATGATTTCAATTTTTTGTGGAAATAATATTCTTTACAAACTAGTGTTCCACTGTGTATATGTACGAAATTTTCATTATCTATTCATATGCCGAAGAATATGTAGGTCGGTTTCTCCTCCTAGCTTGTGAATAGGAGAAAAGGAGTGAAATTAACATTGCTTAGGAAGTGTGTGTGTGTGAAGTAGGATATAAATAACTTTGGGAATATATGTTGGAATTGTGTAGCAGGGTCATAAATAGACTTAACTTTTGAGGCTTCTTTTTGATCACCAGGGGAGTTACAGCTATCTCATTCTAAACAATAGTCACTGTTTTCCTTTCCCCACATACTTACCAAAAATTTCTGTCAGATATTTTGTTTATATTATTCATTCTGACTGGGGTGAAATGAAAGCTCAAAGGTATTTTTTATATTTTCATTTTTCTAGTTGATAAAAAAAAAGATTATAAATACTTTTAATGTCTGCCTCTCTGTCTGTCTCTGTATGTCTCTGTCTATGACTCTGTCTCTCTGTCTCTCTCTGTCTCTCCCACCCACTTTGTGTTTGTGATAGGGACACTTCCAGAGAGAATTTCTCTGTGTAGCTCTTGCTGTCTTCGAACTTGATAGGCTGGGTTCAAACTTAGGGATCTGACTGTTTCTGTCTCCCAAGAGCTCAGATTAAGGATGTACACCACTAGGCCTGGTATTTGAAACTTTTCAAAGTTATTTTTTTTTTTTTATTTTGAAAACTCTGTGTTCAACTTCATAGTCCATTTTAAATTGAGCCATTTGTTTTCTTGATTCTTTGTTTTACACACATGAACACACATACATAAACACACACACACACACACACACACACACACACACACACACACACACACTGGGTATTGATATACTATCAGATGTATGCCCAGCAAAGAACTCTCCCATCCTATGTGCTTCATTTTGATTGGGTTGATGTTTTTCCTAGCGGTTCAGAAGCTGTCAGTTTTAGCATAGTTGTAGGATTCAGAACCAGTAGCATCTCCACATATGAACAACAAACACACAGAGAAAAATACAATGGACATACTGCCATTCACAATAGCCTCAAACAAAACATCTTGAAATAAATCAGATGATGGAGCTAAACAAATTGTCCAATGAAAATTTTAAATCTCTGAAAAGGCAGACTAAAAAATACTAGAAAATAAAAAATATCTCCCATGTTTATGGATTGGTAGAATTGATATTGTCAAATGACCATTTTTTTTTTTTTTTGTGTGTGTGTGTGATGATTTTTCTTGGATGTCAACTTGACTACATCTGGAATTAACTGAAATACATATGGGTCAGTAAAACTTAGAAAGATTTTTTTTTTTAAAGATTTATTTTATTTATTATATATAAGTACACTGTAGCTGTCTTCAGGCATTCCAGAAGAGGGCGCCAGATCTCATTAAGGATGGTTGTGAGCCACCATGTGGTTGCTGGGATTTGAACTTATCACCTTCGGAAGAGCAGTTGGGTGCTCTTACCAGCTGAGCCATCTCACCAGCCCCGATTTTTTTTTTTTTTTTTTCGATCTAATCATTTAGGGTGGGAAGAGCTACTCTTAAACCCAGATCCATCTTAAATCTGGGCCACACCTTTTGGTGTAAGTCAATGTAAAAGACACAGAAGAAGAAAGCACTTAGTCTCTGACTGTTAACCCTCACTCTCATGGCATGTTACTCTCATACACTGTAGATCATCTGAGCCATCTATGCCTCATGGACTAAACAGCAATTGAATTCTTGGACTTTTTATATAGAGAGTCAGTCAGTTTTGCAGTAGTTTGAACACAATCTACAAGGCTCTCAAATAAATTCCATTTTTATATAAATATGTATTAATCTATCTGTTCTGTTTCTCTAGAGAACCCTGAGGAATATACTATCATAGGCAATTTATAGAATCAGTGCACTCCCAATCAAAATACCCACAACATTCTTCATAGAAAAAGTACCTCCACTCCAAAGCTCTTAAGAAACCATAAAAGATGCCAGAGAACCAAACAGTCCTTAGAAAGGACAACACTGGAGAGATCACCATTCCAGACTTCAATATATCTTATAGAGCTGTAACAATAAAAACTTACAGTAATTACACAAAAAAACAGACATATAGACCAATGGAACAAAATAGAAGGCTTAAATATGAACATATATAATTGCAACCATCTGATATTTGATAAAGATTCCAAAAACATTCACTGGAAAAAAAATATAAGGTTGTTCAAATGGTGCTGGAGAAAACTAAGTGTCCCTCTTAGTGTAAAGAATGAAATTAGGACTTTACCTATCCCTTTGCAGAACACTTCACCTCAAATGGATCAAATAACTCAGTTTGAAACCTGACTTGTTAAAACAACTAGAAAAAAATCAAAAACAATACCCTATAAAGTATAGATGTAGAAAAGTACTTTATGAATAGAATTTTATTTGCCCAAGATTTAAGGACACCTATTGACAAATGAGATCTTATTTTATTTTTAATTTTGTGAATGTGTGTGTGTGTGTGTGTGTGTGTGTGTGTGTGTGTGTGTGTGTGTGTGTGTTGGAGGTGGTATATATGAATTTGTGAAGAGGGGGTGTGCATAGCAGAATTACATGCAGTTTATCAAGGGAGCTGAGAAGCAAATTGAGGTCTTCTCTAAAAGCAGGACACTCTCTTAACAGTTGAACCATCTTTTCAGCTCCCAAGCACATCACTTTGAAGCCACAACATTTCACTCAAATCCTGAAAACATTTTATCTATTCATTTTCTGATACCAAATATTCAACACTGAAAGTATCCATACAAGTAATGTTATATTGATTGAATAGCTTATAGTTAGGACTCTACATACACACATACCTACCTACCTACATACATAAATACATACATACATACATACATACATACATACATACATACATACGCATATATACATGAGATATCAACTTAAAAAGAGGTCATATTTGAAAGAAAATGGATATAGGCATATGGAAAAGTTTCAGGAAGAAAAAGGAAGAAAGTTTTTTGTTGTTGTTGTTGTTTTTGTTTTTTAATTATCTCAGAATGCACAACACACTTGGTTATCATGAGTGAGTCCACAAGTTTTAACAATTCCCATTCTTGAAAAATCCAAAGTCAGAGACTAAAGTCAGACTGTTGGTTGTAAGCCTCTATAGAATTAAAATATAACTTTTACACTTTCTATATGTAGTGGTAAATAGTTAAATTCTGCTTTATGCTCCCTGCAGGTGGGTGCACCTCCTCTGCATCTGCCCAAAGCTCTGGATTCACAAATTCAAGACAGATATGCTGGCTTATTTTTAAATATGCGTTAACTAGCTCAATAGGTCAGCCTCTCCTGAACCTCCATGTGGCTAACACACTCCCCTCTGATATTCCTGAGTTAATAGTTACCTAAATCTAATTTTACCTTTGCCATCCTAGTTCCTTCTGGGCAGCCCTTCTTAGGGTTGCTTTCCCTTTGCAACTACATTTCTGCCATCTCCCCTTCCTTCTCTTTGTGGAGTGGTCAGACCTACACCTACTCATGGCAGGCAGACTGCCTTCTTCCCCTCTTCTGTGTTTCTTGTCTGGAAATCTTAAAAGTCCAACTTCTGTCACCCTTCCCAACCATTGGCCGCTGGCAACTTTATTTTCCTTTCAGAGCAAACTGGGGGCAGGCTTCCTTTAGCCTACATGTGGAACACTGAAAACAGGTTTTTGGTAATATAATTAGCATGAGGACACAAGCTGCTGCATATATACACATTCATGTAGAGGAAACATTCTAATTATTAAAGGGAAGAATAGAGCCACAGCAAGAAAACCCAATTTCAACACAACAGGAAAATCACTTTATTTGATTGAAACTAATTTGGGTTTGTGACACCACTTAAGCTTTGTGTGTATTATCTGCATTATGTGTGGTCTTTATATGGGGTTGCTCCACTTACTGTCTAAAGCTTTCTTCAGCAAAAATTTCATATGTCTAATATACCAATGTTCTATGGTCTCTAGTGTGACTTAAAGTTTACCTTTCGAATTCTTATGCAATGGCCTTTCAGGGCCTTCTTTCTTTCCGTCCAAGATTTAACAGTCTCGCCCATTGCCTGGCCTTCGAAGTTTTGTGAAACTTTGGTGGAGCTTGTAAAATATCTGCCATTTTACATATTACATCTTTACACCATCATGATATCTTATGGACAAAAACAAGTTCTACTACTGCTTTGTGATGCAACCTGGACTCATTGGAACACAACTCTAGAGAACCTGGACTCATTGGAATACAACTCTAGTGTGCCGGTGTAGTGGAACCTGGGAAAATATTTCTATAAGTAGCCACTTTCCCCTAAGAAACTTTAAAGGCTTTACCCTCTCAGGCATTATTCAGATGAATTTGCATTGTTATACCTTGGAGCTTTCAATGAGTGGGTTTTCTCTCTACAGGCACATTTCCTATTGCTGTTCTTCAACACCTTCTATGGTAGATAGGCATCTAGTATGAGCATGACATAGCTGTTCATACAGCATCCACAGTCAGGAAGCAGAAAGAGACAAAAGCTTGATGTTCAGCTGGTGGTCTTCTTTATCTGTTTCCTTCAGTCCAGGACCCCATATTATGGGAAGACTCTGCTCATATTCAGGGGTGGTCTTTCTTTCTCAGTCAAGCCTTTCTCAAAACACCCTCATTGATAGGCCCAGAAATATATCTCCTAGGTGTCTCCCAATCTTATCAGTTTGACAATGGAAATCAGCTATGGAAATATTGCGAACCATTTTCAAGTCCTCTATTAGTCTTTTCCTGATTTTTTGCTAATCTTTTTTATCAATGCCACAATAATAAAATTTATTTTATTACAATGCTGCAAATCACTATTATTTTCCTCGTCAGTTATGCCTTCACAATTGTCATTCAGAAAGTTTAATGAATCAAACAATGAGTTGGGAGGCTTTGCTCTGGCTTTTGGCATTTTATGCTAAAGAATAAAATCTACTGAGAAACTACAGCAACCATAACAACAGATACTCTCAAATTATAGTCGTGCTTGCAAAAGAGATTAATTCCCCCTGGAACTAATAAAAGAAAAAAGAAGAAGAAGAAGAAAAAGGTTGTAGGGATTCTGATGAAATATTCTGACATTTAGAGAGATTTTGGTAGATATCAGTCATGGAGACAATGCACCCTAATAGCTGTGGGATTTGCTGTTTTGTTGTTACTGCTGTTGTTGCTACAGAGGCATTAAAAACAAGATCCTGAGGCCCTTTCAGTGGAGAACTGAATCTAGGATAGAAAACATTCAGAGTGTCCCTTCTACCATGAAAGTGGTATTAGAAGATATAGGATTAGGCAGCATGATGATGATAAGCATCTGTATTCCCTCCAGACTCCGAGTGGGAGGAAAAGGCATCATATAGAGCAACTCAAAGCTCCAGCCTACATTTGCAGCTGAGGGGAGGATGTGGTGGTTAAGGACTATGTTTATAAAAAATCTTCTTCCAAGAAAACAACACTAAAAATAAACAATATGACTATAAATCTGTGATGGGCTTGGGATTCCTGTCTAACAATTAAAGGGAGATCATGAAAGGTCAATTTTGTCATAGCAATAGATATGAGTTTTCCCCACTCCCACAAAAAAGTTAGTAATAGGTTTTACTAAGGCCCTAGTTTATGTTATATAGTTATAGGAATATTTTTCAAAGCCTATGAGTATATAACAATTAATGCATTAATGAGATATATCCTGTCCTAGGATAGATAATATCTTTCATAATCTATTTTATAATCTATATTTCAAAATCATATTTAATTTTCGTAGTCTATCAGTAAAGTGTTAATATTGATATATAGATAATAATTAAACTTTAACAGAAATATAATTTTGGTTTAATACAGACTTTTATTAACAAACTACATGATAGGAATAGATATACAATAGTGTTGCATACTGTGTGGATTTACTGTCTGATACCTGGTCATTCAGCCTCAGCCGAACCGCATCAACCTAGATATTTTTCTTAATGCCCCTTTATAACTGTTATAAAGTGAGAGTGAAGAAATGTTTTCCTGGGCTGGGCCTGAAGGTCAATGATATTTTTTGTCTCATGTGTATAACATTGCAGGCCTTCCAAAAAATAACAAATAATAAGACCAGTTTTTATATCATCTTGCAGAGTACTACCTTAAAATGCAGTTTCCAGCTGCCATCATTATGTTCACAGATAATGTCTGGATAACTTTCCATACATAAAAATCTTAGAAATTAACACAAGCATTCACATTGACTGTAACAGAACCAGTAGTGGGATAAAACTAAATAACTGCACAAAATGAAGATTGAAAAAAAAAAAAGATTCATTTGTCATTGGTTTTGAATGGCATAAGTAGACAGCTATGTAACCCAAATAGCCATTTTATAAGCACATGTATTCTAAAGGAGCTATGGGGTGAAGGTGATGACTCAGTAAGAAAGGACCTCTTACTGTTCTTTCAGGGGACCCAGCTTCTTTGACCTCATCTGAAGTTCACAGCTCTGGTTCCAGAGGATCTGACCTCTCTCTTCTGGTCTTCAGAAGCACCAGCTCTCACATGGTACATATACATACTTATAATAACACGTACATAATAAAATACATATATAAATCTTTAAAACAAAAATAGTGTATAATGCAAGATAAATACATATATCTCAGAAACTTTCCATCTATAAGTCATAAAAGATACGAATAATAGGAGGAAGGATTGCATGCCCTGAAGGGAATAGGAACTCCACAGGAAAACCAACAGAATTAACTACCTTGGACTCATAGGGCTCTCAGAAACTGAACTACCCACCAAAGAACATGCATTGGCTGGACATAGGCCTCCCTGCCCATATGTAGCAGATGGGCAGCTTGATCTTCATGTGGGTCCTGAACAAATGGAACAGGGCTGTCCCAAATACTGTTGCCTGTATGTGGGATATGTTCTACTATCTGGGATGCCTTGTCTGGCTTCAGTGGGAGGGGAAACTCTTAACCTCCCAGAGGCTTGAAGTGCCAGGGGTGGAGGGATACCGAGGGGGACCCCTATTCTCTCCTCTCAGAGAAGAAGGCAGAATTGTGGGAGTGGGTGACCAGGAAGGGGCAGGATGTAAAGTGAATAAGTTAAAAAAAAAAAATCAAAAGATACTAATAAAAGAGATCACATTTAAGCAAGCACAAACATCATGCTTATAATGATATCCCATGTATAGAAAGATGTTTAAATTTTAAAATTAATATCTCTAGAGAATTTGAATGATTAAAAGTGATGTTTGCTATTTTTACTATCATTTCACTAATAGTAACTATATGAATGTAAATTGACTCTGAATTTAAAATGTTCTTCAAATTACACTTGAATGTGGATGTAATCACTATATATTTTATGAAATGATAGGAATCAGAAATAGTAGGCAATTCAAAACAATCTTGACAGCATGTTATTAAATAATAAAAGGAAAATATCGGACCCTTCCATTGATATGTGGATAGCAGCTCTCTATAACAAGGACTATAAAAACTATTTGTTTTTAAAAATTATTTAATATGTGAAAAAGCAAATATATTGAAGAATATGGAACAATTAGACAATTCAAAATTTGAGAGAAAGTAAATTGTGTTAGATTATTCTAGATAGCATAATTATTAGTAGCTAAAATAAAGGTTAGAATAAGATTATAATAGGAATAAATACTCCTTAAATATTTAATGGGGCATGACAATTCCAGAGACATAGTAGCTTTTTCCAGAATCACAACATAAAATTAACAAATATTAGAACATAGGTATATGGATTTAGATTAGAACTGAAAACAGAAAGAAGAATTTATGTTCTGAGGACTTAGAGTAGAAACATTTCCCTCTCTTTGCTCAGTAAGTAAACAAGTCACAAGGGTGGCAGTATATAACACAGACACAATATTACTGAAAGCTGTGGAGACCAAGCGTCAAGGCCTTACAAACCCAAGAGCAGTGATTCCACTAGAATTGCCCCTCTGGTATGTGCGTCTCACTAAGAAGAATACATACATGCAAATCTCTGGACATTTGTTATGCAAACAAATCTTTATAATTAACTATTACAAGTCTAGGGATCAGTGATTGTCTTCAAACCATAAACACTGTTATCACCCTGTACGTTAATACTTCAATCTGACCTGGCATGGCTTCAAGGATTGTCCCTCTCTTGCTTTTTCCCAGTTATCTCCCAACCAGTATAGAGTCCCTGCATACTTTGTTGGTTAAATAAACCTAAGCCATATTTTTCTGTTGTAAAAATTATCACAACTTTTGTGAAAATGCTACTAAATAAAGAAATGCATGGAAATTCTGTAAAGAGAATGTAACCATCACAAATTTCTAACACTTATAAATGACATTTAATAATTGGATTTTTATTGGATATTTTCTTTATATTTCAAACGTTTTCCCTCCCTGCCCCCCGAGATACCGTATCCCATCCCTCCTCCCCCTGCTTCTATGAGGGTGTTTTCCCCACCCACTTACCCACTCCAGCCTCCCCACCCTCTCATTCCCCTATACTGGGACATTGAACCATCACATGTCCAAGGGCCTCTCCTCCCACTGATGCCTGACAAGGTCATTCTCTGCTACTTTATGTAACTGGAGCCATTGGTCCCTCCATGTGTACACTTTGGTTGGTTGTTTAGTCCCTGGGAGCTAGGGAAAGGACTGAAGGAGCTGAAGGAGTTTGCAACCCCATAGGAAGAACAACAATATTTAATAGTTCTTGATTAAATGCCTTAAATTTTACCATATAAAAACAGTATTACACCACAACTACAGATGTGCCAAGGACAGCAGATGCAAAGGCTATTTTAAGTCATTTTGTATCTCAAACTTTGTTCATATGAAGAGATTTTAGTGACTTAACCAATGGATTCAAATGTTGCTCCACAGAACATAGCCTCTACTGAAGAACTGATGTTTTGAGAGGTGTACTTGATTATCAAAATTGTGTTGTTATCAGTGGAGAAATGTTAATATTTATTCACTAAGTACATGGGAGGTGCTTTTAACAATGACAAAGAACTCCAGTCTCAAAGGTCAAAATCTTGAGAGAACTGAGAAAGGCTATGATTTGCAAAGAACAACTACAGCTGTACATTTAATTCTATTGAAATTATGTTTTTGTTAAATAAACATTAAATAGAATGATTGCACGCATTCAGAACATCTGCAAGAATAATACCCTCTTTTATAAACAAATCAGAAAAAAATTGAACCCAGACCAGGTCAAATTGAAGTATGGTGATAACAATGTTTATGGTTTGAAAACAATAACTGATCCCTAGACTTGTGATAATTAATTATGAAGATTTATTTGCATTACAAATGCTCAGAGATTTGCATTTATGTATTCTTAGTGGGAAGTACATATCAAATCCCAAGAGCAGAAACCATAGCATCTGCCTTTGACTATGCACGTGTACTTCAGGGAAATATGGAACACAGGCAATTATCTGAAAAATGGCCAGACAAAACACATTTGTGATTTATTTATTCATCCATTCTTATATTCAACAGTGCATTTTTATAAACTATTGCTTTATTTTTCCCAGGGCAGAAATGAAACACTTCATGGATTAAAATTCTCAAACAAGCTAGATTATATTTTTGCTGGCCATTTATTTTCACAAAAGCTATTTTAGTTTAAGTTTTTAAAATAAAAGTGATGAAGTGTTTAAGTGACATACTAGCTCATTACAAAGATAGTATACAATCAAAAATTATAAACTATAATCTTGAGAGGAAGATATAGGTGAAATATAAAAGTGAAAAGATTATGTCTTTTCTAATCAGAGAAAATTGTCATAGAATTTCTAGACCAGTGGCAAGCCTAGCATGTTGGAGAAACATCATTTTTCTTCCAAATTAGCTTCAGTGTTAGTGGGGAAACGCCTGTTTCTATCACCAGTAGAGTTGGAGGCAAAGTACTCAGCTATAACAGTGTATGACAAGAAGAAAGAATTTCTTCTATGAGCCTATGTCTTAGTTTAAAATTGAAATTTGAGTATGCAAATAATTCTGTGATACGTGCCCATCTTTTGTCTGATTTTTGGTAAGGAGAAATGGATAGTTTAGGTGACTTATTCCTCAATTTGTTTCTTGTTAAATCCAATCTTCATTTATTTTTAAATTGTCACAATATTTTAATTATACTGATTGTTATGACTACTTGAAAGGAAAAAAATATATTTTCCATCAAACACCTTAATTTAGACTGTGGTTTTCAGGCTGTGAGTTGAATGACTCTTTCACAGTGGTCACTTATCAGATATCCTGCACATGATATATTTACATTATGTTACCTATGCATATAAAAGTAGCAAAATAACAGTTATGATGTAGCAACAACAATAATTTTATGGCTGGAGTCACCACAACGTGAGGAATTCTATTAAAGGGTTACAGCATTAGGAATGCTGAGAAGCCCTGGTGTAGACCATGCTACTTTATGAGCCCTCATGGCCTTCCTGAGATAGATCTCTGCATTTCTGAGGCTTATATTCTACACTGAAGATAATTAGCCACACGCTTGATTTCTAGTACACTTATTTTTTAACAAATACCAAAACAAGCAGACCAAGCCATCTGTGTTCTTCCTGCTTGTAATAAAAGGAACATTTGTCTGATGGTGACATACTGTTCTCAGTGCAAAAAGTACTTTACTTTATGGTGGTATTTATGCAGCTTCCGCTGAATGAAATAATGCAAGATGTTTATTAGTTCAGCATCTGCTTCCATATTCTCTTTAGCCACTTCACCAGCAATTCACATTACTTTGAACGGAAAAAGAAACAGTCATTTGATCACTCTTCTTATGTTTTCTTCTCAATGTACTGTTCACATTTCAGTCCAATAAACTCTGGAAAAGAAAAGGCAGATTTCATAAGGCAATGAGGAGAAAATACCATAGTAAGCAGGAAATTATCACCGAGTTTTTTGTTTTGTTTTGTTTTGTTTTGTTTTGTTTTGTTTTGTTTTGTTTTGTTTTTCGAGACAGGGTTTCTCTGTGTAGCCCTGGCTGACCTGGAACTCACTCTGTAGACCAGGCTGGCCTCGAACTCAGAAATCCACCTGCCTCTGCCTCCCAAGTGCTGGGATTGATGCGCCACCACTGCCCGGCAAGTTCTTAATTATTTTGGTTGATGCTATTGATATATTCAATATCATCCTTCATTTAGAAGATTCTACTGTTTTTTTTTTTTTTTCTGAATTATATTTTGTATCTCCTCTCATGTTAAAAGTCATGGATTTTTTAAAAAAGTTTTATTTATTTTATCTATGTGAGTATACTTTTTTATTTACTTTTTTATTAGATATTTTCTTAATTTACATTTCAAATGCTATTCTGAAAGTCCCCTCCCCCCCTCCCCCCTCCCTGCTCCCCTGCCCACCCACTCCCACTTCTTGGCCCTGGCATTCCCCTGTATTGGGGCATATAAAGATTGCAGTACCAAGGGGCCTCTCCTCCCAATGATGGCTGACTAGGCCATCTTCTGTTACATATGATGCTAGAGACACGAGTTCTGGGGTTTCTGTTTAGTTCATATTGTTGTTCCTCTTCTAGGGTTGCAGACCCTTTCAGCTCCTGGTGTTCTATCTCTAGCTTCTCCAATGTGGGCCCCTTGCTCCCTCTTATGGATGACTGTGAGCATCCACTTCTGTGGGAGTCAGCTATATCAGGGTCCCTATACTGTAGCTCTCTTCACCAGAAGAGGGCATCAGATCCCATTACAGATGGCTGTGAGTCACCATATGGTTACTGGGAACCGAACTCAGCACCTCTGCAAGAGCAGTCAGTGCTCTTAACTGCTGAGCCATCTCTCTAGCCAAGTATGGATTTTCTTTTAAGTTCATGTTCCCAATGTTTCAATAGTTGTTCTACCATTTTAAAATCAAAATTACTTTAAAATCAAAACCACTGAAATTATGGGTGTATAATTTGTTCTTCATGAGACACTCCCGAGAGTGGGATTTGGGTGTTTCTGAGTCTTTGTCTGTTCTTAGGACCCTTTATCTCCTCCTGGGTTGCCTCATCCAGCCTAAATATAAGGTTTTGTGCCTAGTCTTATTTTAACTTTTCATGCCCTGTTCAGCCAATATTCCTGGGAAGGCTGCTCTTTTCTCAAGAGAAATGGAGGAAGAGTTCCCTGAGAGAGGGGAGGCAGGGAGAGGGACTGGGAGGAGTGGGTGGAAGGGAAACTGTGGTCAGGAAGTAATATATGAGAGAACGACAAATTATTTTTTAAAATATCACTGAAATTAGAGGTCTTTTCTCTCTCAGTGTTTAAGTATTTTTAAAGGTGCATAGTAATGAGCCTTGTGTGTGATGACTCGCTGATCTTGCTGAACCTACCCTAGATGGCCTCACTGCCATGATGAATTTTCTTAGTGTTCCTCAAAACTGCTGCCTTTGGACCTGATCATCTTTTATAAGACTCTACAAGAGTTTGATAAACTATAAATTCTCTCCTGTTTTCCTCGGTCATATATTGTGGTTAGAGGTGTGAAAGAATTCCTTGTCAAATGAAGGTAAACATAGGTAGAATAAATAAAGAAAATGTTGACATTATGTAGCCCACTCTCAAAAATACGAACAAAACAGACAATGAAAAAAGTACCATGTGAGAACATTAAATATTATATACTTCACAGGTTTTCATGCTACTACGTTAACATGCATGCTCCCTTGTCCGAGGTCATTTATGAATTCTGGATGGTAATAGACATGCCAACACAGTTGACCTTTGTTTTCTTCTTTTGTCATACTTTATTATATTAATGATATCATGACCGCAGACACTTCCTCTCAGAGACCTCTCCTCTCCCCCAGATCCAGTTTCCCTTCAGAAAAGAACAGGCCTAGTTCAGACACATACAGGATTCCAGGTTTTTGCTTCAATCACTGAGGCACAGGGGTGGAGGACACGACAAGAGCAGGGCCCACAGATCAACTAACAACACTTTGTGTCAGTACTGGGGATTAAACCATCTTGTCCTTTTTTCCTTTTATCTGGACAGGATCTCACTAAGTTGATTAGGCCAGTTTTGTTTTCCTCTTTCTGTCCCAGACAGGCATTGAACTTATGATCCTCCACTTAATTCTGCCTCCCTCTTATTTTAGGTAAGAGAGAATTTTCCATATCAAGTGCTTCTCTATCACTAAATATTGTGAATGGAAAGAGGTTTTAGGAAAGTAGATGAGACAAAACTTGGAACAAATTAACATAAATAATTGGGATTGGGGCCTGATGACATTTAGGCTTTGCAAAAGATGATCTTGATTACTGATTGGTCCAAAGGACTGATTGGATTAAATATTCTCATCTGTAACAACTTAGTGACTTCTGTTTAATTGGGAAACTATTAGATTTTAATTCAATGAAACATAAAAACTCACTCTCTCCCTGTAAGATGTGTGGAGAGACGAATGAGCACCACCACCAAAGCACACTCACCATTCTGAGACAACTGGCCTACAATGCCTAGGCCACAAGCCTAGAATGTTCCTCAGGTTGACAGCTGATGAGAACAAGTCAAAGTGTGAAGGTGATTTGAGAAAATTTTCCTGATTCTGTCAGGCCAGGGAAATCTTTTGCAATGTACAATTTATTTTGCTAATTCCCAAGTGTCCTTAGTAGAACCCCCCTTGCTGTTACAGTATGGGAGCCGGGTTCATTCAATTGCTAAAGAGTGCACTAAAAACGAAGCTGACAGGAATTTCCAGTGGCCCTTTCAGCTAATCTTAAATATGGAGAAGGAAATAAAGAAAGTTAATTTAGGTAATAGATCAAGTTTATCCAAACCCACAAGCTGTGTGCTTGTGCTCTTATTCCTTTTCATTGGTAATGGTAAGAAAACCTTGAGGCAAGTACAAAAGACAACACATATGTTTCATTCCTATAGACCAAAACTGCATTCATTGAACCCCTCTATCAAACCAGATTTAACCTACACTTTAAAAATCAATTAGTATCCTTTCAGGATTAAATCACTATTACCTATAATTCCCAATCTTCAAATCCCATTAAAACCCCAAGTAGAAAAACATCAATGCTCTAATCTAAATATCTCCATTTAGAATTGTTTCTAAAATAGAGGGACTATACTCCTTGAGTATAAACAGAGAGTCAGTTCTCAGAAATCCTCTTTGCAATTTTCTGATATATCCTTCACTGCTGCCGTGCCCTCTGTGTACACACTGAGGATTGTCAGCAATGGAAAAAAGAAAGAAGAATAAATAAATGGGTAAACATAAAACCTTCTAATTTGTATCTTTTTTCATATGTATGTTTAGCAGTCTTAAAAGCGAAGGAAAAAAATGTTTTGTATCATTCACTACTGACCCATGAAATAAAAAGCTGTAACTACTGACAGGTTAAAACTGAATATAACCTGTAATTAGCTTAGCGGTATGGTGATGCGTACTGCCTACATCTACATGCTAACAATCTTTAACTCATAACAAAAGCTGCTATTTTAAGCAAGCCATTCACTTTTTTCTTATACCAGGAGGGAAAGAAAATTGTGTTTAGATTCCTAAGTATTTTGAAAATGTTAACATCACTATCTGTTGAAGTGGTTGAGATATGCCTTCCAGTTTAGTTTTTAATTATAAGATTTCTGAGTGTGTAAACTGGGGGGTGGGGGTGGGGGGTGGATTCTTGTGCCTCCTATCAGGCTCTGTTTTTAATTCTGTTGGTTTGTCTTGTTCAAATTCAAAGTGATAATTATTCTTTTGGTTATAGTTTAAAAAAATGAATGAAAACCTAGTCATTAGTGTAAAAGTGAGCAACTGAACTGTCATGTATTTGTATTAAGAAAGGGAAAATCAGGTTTTTAATTTGTTTTTTTTGTTTTGTTTTGTTTTGTTTTGTTTTCCCAGTGTAATGACACTGAGTATCAATAACTCAAGGGCAGGCCTAACGTTCAAGAGTAGTTGATCTAACACATCATGGACTCCACAGGATTTTCTATGTTTTTATTTGTTTACAGATTAGTGGGTATTTGATATTCTTCTTTTTCTCCCAATTGCTACATCATTTACTAATGTTATTTTTTTTAACCAAATTATTTTAGTTTTGTACGCACCTGGTGCTTTCCGTCCAATTCCTCTTCTATTTGTATTATAAAACAAGCGTGGTACTGGCTTGTATATCCACAGTTATGGATATTTGATTGTTAGACTCCTTTGTACTTAGTTGACTTTTAACCTTATCTAATTATGTCTATGATAATATTGCCACATTACAAAGTAAGTCCAATTAGAAACAATAATTGCATTTGGCTGTTATTTCTCCTTAACTTTCTTCAATGTACATCTTCTGTCATTGTTCTAAAATACTAAATCTCTTTGTAAATAGGAAATTCCCCTTCAAGTTTTCCTGATGGTGGTTTTTATTAGTAAAAATAAGTAGAAACTATTTTTGGTTCAATTATTGAATACACGACCTTGCACACTTCACAGTATATCACAACTGGAAGCCCATTATCTCTCCATGTCTTTCAGTAAAGATGATAATTTTATTGTCTAGTAAATGTGTTATTGCTTCTCCCTCCTATATAATTATTATTTGACCTTTCTTCAGGCCACCCACTAAAGTATTAAGAAAGATAATTTAAGGTAATACACAAATATTCCTTTCATAAAAAATCTCTCATTTTTTTTCATCCAGTTATAAGTCAAGTTTTGATTATTTATTGGTTTTATGGGCTAAGGATGGGGAAAATTTTTTTAACACGAAGAAGTAGTTTTAAAACCATTTTTAAAAGGGTAGAATTATTCAATTATATACTATTATTGATATTGTATTACTGTAACTCTTTGCAATTTTAAAGATCATGTAATAGTGTATCAAATGTCAATTTTACTATATGAAAATGTAAAGAAGTTTTCTTTTTTATTTTATTTATTTATTATTTTTCTTTCTATTAGATATTTTCTTTATTTACATTTCAAATGTTATACTCCCCTCCCCTCCCCTCTCCTCATTTTCTCTCCTCTTCTTTCCTTTACTTTCTCCCCTCCTCTTCCCTCTCTTTTGTTCTTGTCTTTTTCTTCTTTTTCTTTGTTTTTAAAAGTTTTATGACAGTATTTCTCTACATAACCCTGGCTGTCCTTGACTTTGTGACTTTCCTACCTTATCTGCTCAGTGATGGGATTCCAGGCATGTGCCACCATGCCCAACTTCACTGTGATGTATATTTATCCATTAATTACATGCAATATGTTGCCATCCTCATAATGTCTCTCATCTAGTCATAAATACCTTTTAATATTTTATTGACCATTTTATTCATTTTCATTTCAAATGATATGCCCCTTCCCAGTTACTACCCCACAACCCCACAACCCATCCCCCCTCTTTCCCCTCCTTTTTGTCTCTATGAAGGTTCTCTTCCACCTACTCATGCACACCCGCCTCAACACTCTAGCATACCCCTTTGCTGCTGCATCAAGCCTCCAGAGGACCAAGAGCCTCCCCTCCCACTGATGTCAAGTAAGGCCATCATCTGCTATATATGTATCTGGAACCAAGGATCCTTCCATGTATACTCTTTGGTTGGTGGCTTAGTCTCTGGGAGATCTGGGTGGTTTGGTTAGTTGATATTGTTCTTACTATGGGGTTGCACTCAACTTCAGCATCTTTAGTCTTTCCCCTCACTCTTCCATTGGAGTCCCTGGGCTCAGTCCAATGGTTGGCTGGATCTGCATATGTATTGGCCAGGTGCTGGTAGAACTTCTCAAGGAACAGCCTTAACATGCTCCTGTCAGCAAGTGCTTCTTGGCATCAGCAATAGTGTCAGGGTTTGGTGTCTTTAGATGGAATGAATTCCTGGGTGGGACAGTCTCTTGATGGCCTTTCCCTCAGTCTCTGTTCCTTTTTTTTTCTCTATTTCCTTTGGACAGGAACATTTCTGGGTTAACAATTTTGAGATGGGTTGGTGACTCCATACCTCAACTGGGGTCTGTGCCTATCTACTAGAGGTGGTCTCTATAGGTTCTATCTCTCCTTAGTTGCTTATTTATGCTAAAGTCATCCCCATTGGGTGCTGGGGGCCTCTCTCTTCCCTGGTGTCTATAACTTTCTAGTGGCTATCCCCCAGTTCCCCATCCCCAACTTCTACATATTTCTATTCAATTTCCTAACTCTCCACACTTCTATCATGTCCCTTCTGATACTTGATCCTGCCCCCTTCCCCCATCCTCTCTCCCTCCCAGGCCCCTCCCTTTCTCTCTACCTCATGTGATTATTTTGTTCCCCCTTCTATGTAGGATTGAAACATCCTACTTTGTTCTTCTTTATCCTTCTTAAGCTCCATATGGATTGTGGGTTTTATCATGGGTATTCTGAGCTTTTGAGCTAATAACCATTTATCAGTGAGTACATACCACTTGTGTTCTTTTGTGTCTGGGTTACTTCACCCAGGATGATATTTTCTAGTTCCATCCACTTTCCATCTATTAAAAGTCACTGCTTTTAATAGCTGAGTAGCACTCCATTGTGTAAATGTACCACATTTTCTGTATCCATTCTATTTTTGAGGGGCATTTAGGTTATTTCCAGCTTCTGGCTATTATAAATAATGCTGCTATAAGCATAGTAGAGCATGTATACTTCTTACATGTTGGAGCATCTTTTGGGTATATAGCCAGGAGTGATATAGCTGGGTCTTCAGGTAGAACTATTTCTAAAGCTTCCATTCTTCATTGCTCCAGGAGTACCTATGTGCCTAATTTGTACCTAATTTGACCTATGTGACACTTAACAAAGGAGAAACCATGTCTGGTACTAAGATCCTAGTCATCTATTGAGGGATGGAGAAGTTATTGATCTTGAGGAGAGCCTACAACCAGCATGGATCTGTATAATTCCTAACTGTATTTAAATGTTTATTCTTATACCTACAAGTAAGGGTATTTCCTACCCTTCTTTAAAGAAACTTCTCTTTGTAACCTATGGAGGCCATTCCAGAAAACAACAAGTCAAATGTAGAGAAGAGATTCTGTACTTTCTAGTACCAACTGACACATCTACAACACAGTTCCTGCACCTGAGGCTTTAGGATCATGACAGAGAGGATGCAGAAAGGTTGCAAGAGCAGAGGGACAGGACATCCACTAGGAGATTGTATTTGCTTGCAATGTCAGAGAAAATACACTCCTCAAATCTCTCCAACATAACTGCCTAAAACATTTCCAGAACCATGTTGACTACAATAGAGAGCACCAATGGACAAGCTAAAATGAGAGAGGAACTGCTCAGTAGGCTTTAACTCTAGACAAAGGACTAGTGATAGCAGGCAATTGCTGAGAGTGGGAGATATGGTCTTCCCCAAGGGAAGAACCCTGCAGTTGGTTCTGCAGTACCAGCTGGTCAGCCTTGAGATGAAAAACATTCTTCTGAAAAGGCCCGATGGAATTCACGGTTGTTTTTTGTTGAAATGGTGATCATACCAGTCATCTTAGCAAACCTGTACATAGTTTTGATAAATGATCCAGTTTCAAAATGAATGGAAGAAAAAAATTCAAAGATTTAAGAAAAATACTCATTTGAAACATCTGTTAATTTTCTTGAAGGCAAATTAAAATGATTTAGATATTCATGTTTTTATTGTTGATTATGTTAGTTATTATATTTTTACAAATTTATAAGGTTCTTAAATTATAACGTTTAAGTTTATGTTTTTCTTTTCTTTTGTGATGGTTTCTCTCATTGAAGTTTAGGCTGGCCTATAAATCATATTCTAACCAAGCTAGCCTTGAACTCTTAACAATCTTTCTGCTTCAATTTTTAAGTTGTTGGGATGACAGGCCTAAGTCGCCATACATAGATTAAATATCAGTGTCTTATTAGAAGCTCGTTATGCTATTTGTAAACTGTTTAAAAGCAGATACACAGGCATGTCACATATTCATGAATTGCCTTGAAGTCTCTTTTGCAAAGTCCTCAGCAACCTGTAAAAATAAGCCAAGCATTTTAACAGTCACAGATTTATACAGATTCCTAAGTGTCTTTCACATGATTTAATTGTTGTAGAGTAAGTTAAAAGTTTAAAACAATTTTAATAATTTATACTTACTGACATAAATTTGCTTTAAGTCATTCCTTATAGATATTCTTTTTCAAGTTTGTAATTAACACATGACTCATTTCTGATGCTTTTTTTAAAAAGGACTAATTTCTTAGAAATCTTCTTTGTGTTCCCCCCTTGTGTCTATTTCATATGTATTCTTATCATTTATACCTTGAGAGTATTATATATAAAATCAAAAATTATTTTAGCAACATTATTCCTTAAAAGTCTAGGGTAGTTCCATAAATAAAAGTGTAGGTAAATAAAAGAGAATTTTTAATACATTTGTAATTCCCTCAAATAATGTTCTGTATAATAAAATATCAACTTGCTGAGTGCTCAAATAAATTTTTTATGTTAAGAAAAATGAGAGTACTTTTGATCTGGTGAAATTGAAATATGGACCACATGAAGGTGTATTTTTAATTTATAAAGCTTTAAATGAAAAATGAAATCAATTAAAACAACTTGGAGGTCAGTTCTTGCTTTCGTAGGTTAAGATTAATAAGTGTCAATAAATACTTATTTCAAAAATGTTCTATTAATGTAATAATCTTTTACTTTAATATTAAGATTCATTATGTAAGGAGCTAAGACTGCATACCGAGTCTATATCTTTGGGCTATAGTCAAACAAAAATGGAGCATACAAAAACCAAACAGCTTTTCAGAACTATAGAAAAAAAAAACAAAAACCTTGTTTAAAAGATATCGTGCATAACAGTACAACATTATTCAAGAATGTTAACACAGTAGTAGGGCAACAGAAAAAAAAGCTTAACTAAATAAAATATATACTTGAACTAGCAGTGCAGACTAATGACAGAAACTCTATACTTTAGTATACATTATAAGGAAGTTATTGAATAACTCATGGAAAAAAGAAACTTAGGTGGCATTCTTACCACAAGAAAATAACATTTATGTTAAAGAACTAACACATTTATATTAGTTTTCTCTGAGACTGTAAAATGTTATTTTTACATACGTTACATTGTTAAATTTATACACAGGACACACACACACTATAATCATCAAACCCATGGGATATATATTCTTTTATGATAAAAGAAAATTTATTAACAGGAAGGTAAAGAGAATAATGATTCCATAGAGATTTTAAATAATTAGATTCTTGATGACAATAGATAAGTACAAAAGCAGAAAAAGAAAAGAGTGTAAATATACCATATTTAAACTACCTTAAGTTATTTTAATATAATGAAATTCAAACAAAGCTACTTTCTGATTCATGCACTTTCTCTCTTGAAAATGTTGTTTTCCCTTTCACACTTCCCCCTTTTGTCCTGCCAGGCACTAGTGGTGCACACCATTAATCCCAGCACTTGGGAGGCAGAGGCAGGGAGATTTCTGAGTTTGAGGCCAGCTTGGTCTACAGAGTGAGTTCCTGGACAGCCAGGGCTACACAAAGATACCCTGCCTCGGGAAAAATAAAATCACATTCCGGAATTCTTGTCATGGCAGTACTTCTGGAAATCACTGATGAGAGCTTTTCTCTTCTCTGTTCCTATTCTTATCCTTGGCTTCACTGCATTTTATGGCAATTTCCTTGGAAGAAATCATTTAGTATTCGATGTCGCAAGAGGCATGGAACTCAATTGTTCCAGAAATTGCTGTTGTTGGCAGATATTCACGAAAGGTTTCTGACTCATATGTAAGATGCATCATGAAAGATGCTTGCTGGAAAGGTTCATCTCTGACTGGAATTTGGATAGTATATATATTGAGAACTAATTTTTCAGTATTTTTAGCTCATTATACTATATCTAAGAGTTCTTCTATCTACTTAAATTAAGAATTATATATATTATTGAATGCTGTACATAAGTGAAAAATCATAGTTATGAAATGGGGCATTTTGTAAATAAATCTTTATTTTACAGAAGATTATGTTGTTCAGTAATTTTATAATGAATATATCTTTTTGGTATTTGTATCTTTAAAGTTGTAATAAGTTACAAGTTAAATGTCAATTACGTAAACTGCTTCTTTTACTGAAACTTATTTAGAATATATTTTCAAAATATTTTTTAAAAGCATCTATCTAGTTCCACTTATAAAATATTTACTAGACATTAGGTAAATTATTCTATACAAAAAATAACTAGAAATCTACCCAAAACATACATTTATTTATTTATTTATCTATTTATTTATTTATTTATTTATTTATTTATCTGATGTATTTCTCATGTTCTTATTTTAATTATGTAACAGGTTAAAAAAATAGTCATCAAATCACTTGAGAGCACAGGGTATATACCATGTATCACTTTTGAGTTCATAAGATACATGAGCAATATATTGTTAAAAATCAATATCCAGAGTCTATACAATTTAAGGAAGTTACATGTAGAACTGACATTTGAAATGGGATTTGTGAAGTTTCACATTAAGTTTTACACTTTTTTGTCTATATGTTTCATGGGCCTTCTCTTGGCTCTTTTCCTTCTGTTTGTTTTGTTTTGTCCTATTCCAAAATATTAGTTTTTGTTTATCTTATTTTAATATTCAATTTAGAAAGAAATTTGTTCTCTAATGACAGACACAAAGGGTATGAATATGGATTGGTGTGGAGATGGGAAAAATGGGAAGAGCAGAAGTAGTGGAATCCAAAATCAGGATGTATTGTGTGACAGAAAAAAATTATTTTCAATAAAAGAAAAAAATAAGACAAAACAAATAAACAAACAAGAATTTTTAAACAATGGTTTTACTTTCTGTGTTCCAAGGGAAATCATTTTGCCACTACATGATTCAGTTTATCATGATATATAAAAAGAAGACTAAGAATAACTCTTTATAATATAATTGGGGCCGATATGCATTATAGATTAGTTATAATCAATCCAGTACACCTGGTTGTTCTTTAAGCTTTAATACATGGAAGTCAAGATTGTTCTTTAGCTAGTTTTGTGGATAAAATATAGGCTATGCAAATTTATAATTCATAGGAGGGGTCAGCTCATATTACACAAAATTTCATACAAATACCAACAATTCATTCTAAAACACTATAAACAAACCTAATTGTAAATATTATAGTTTATCAAAACACATCAACAGTTTCTTTTGAACTTGTGATAATATTTCTTAGCTATACACACAGAGACATTAAATAGTGTAAAATAATCTTTAAAATTTCTACTAAAACAAAAAGAATTTTGCTTACCGATTTTAAGCTGATTAATAAATGTTGTTAAATAAGCTAATATAATAATTAAGATGAAATAGAGCCTTACTTTCAGTTTGTGAGTACTAACCAACAGCCTTGGCAATAATCCGAATTGCTTGGGCATGTTCATGGGGCTTCTTTGCCTAACAACTCCATTAGACGTATTCCATTACTGACACTGGAAATTTCACTCAGTAGTTAACAATGTCTAGTTGGAGCTTTGTCTTCCTAGCTATTTAATGACCTCACTCCTATTTCTATAATATGTGTATTTAAGAATTTAAGAATTAGTGTGCTCACTGTTAAGTGGATATTAGCTCCAAAGCTGCAAATAACCAGGATACAGTTCACAGACCACATGAAGCTCAGTAAGAAAGACTGAAAGTGTGGGTGCTTCTTTCCTCCTTAGAAGGAGAACATAATACTCACAGAAACAAATATAGAGATAAAGTGTAGAGCAGAGACTGAAGGAAAGGCCACCCAGAGAATGTCCCACCTGGGGATTCATCCCATATACAGTTACCAAACCCCAACCCAAACAAACAATACTGTGTATGCCAAGAAGTGCATGCTGAAAGGAGTCTGATATAGCTCTCCTGAGAGGCCCTATTAGATAGAGCCTTACAAATACAGAGATGGATGGTAACGGCCAACCATTGGACTGAGCACAGGGTCCCTAATAGAGGAGTTAGAAAAAGGACTGAAGGAATTGAAGGAGTTTGCAACCCCATAGGAAGAACAACAATATCAACCAACCAGACTCCCCAGAACTCCCAGGGACTAAGCCATCAACAAAGGAGTATGCATGGCTCCAGCTGCATGTGTAGCAGAGGATGGCCTTGTCATGCATCAATGGAAAGAGAAGTCCTTGGTCCTATGAAGACTCAATAGATGCCCCAATATAGGGGAATGGAGGACAGAAGTAGGAGTGGGTGGGTGGGTGGAGGAACACTCTCATAGAAGTAGGGGGAGGGGGGATATGATAGGGTGTTTCCAGGAAGGAGGGAAACCAGGAAATAACATTTGAAACATAAATAAAGAAAATATACAATTTAAAAAAAAAAAAAAAAGAATCAGTAAGTTTAGCTATGACTTCTCAGTAGAAGCTAGTGTTAGTTGTTCTCCATGTGTATTTCCTGCTTTTTCCACCTCTTCTCTCCCCTCTCTGTTTAATCCTCCTATACAGGTCAAGCCTTGCTTGTCTCTCCCTAACTTTATACTCTATTTCCCATTCCATAAGAGAATCTGCCCTCCACCCTAGATCGTTATGGGTTATTTAATCTCTGTGGATATATGGATTGTAGCATGCCTATCCAGTGCTTAAAAGCTAACATCCACATGTAAGAAAATACAAACCATATGTCACTTTTGGAGTCTGGGTTACTTCATACAGCATGATTTAAAACAAACAGACAAACAAACAAACAAACCCCAAGTGCTTTCAACATAAATTTTAAGTAGGAGAAATAATAATTTATCATTTTTGTTTATGTCTTTCTTTTATTTTATAATTTTGTTACATGTTGCTAATTTCAACTTGCCAATATTTAAACATTCTTTTCTGTTAATATTCACAATGTCTCTGGAACTATTGTCTTCTTGGCATTCTTAGAAGATGTTAAACAGTTGACTTGATAAGAATATGTCTTGCTCTGTGTTTATTGATTTTTCTACTTATCAGTTATTAATAAGACTAAAATCCTTGAATATAATTGTTGATTTTTAATATTTTCCTCAGTTTTAGATTGAAAATTAAAATGAACATATCATGAAAGTCTGTAGTTTGTTGCACAGACATTTCAGTATTAATTAACTGGCAAACTTACTCATAGATATGAATTCTTTAACTATAGATAATGCTACTTGTTTTCTAAATTTTATCTTATTAAATAATAAAATAGCTGGTAGAGCCATATCTGATTAATGTTTCTATCTTTTTAATATCATTCTCTTTACTACTTTCATCATTTAAATATTGATGTTTTAAAATAGATTGTAATCAATTATACTTTACTGCTCTGTGGAATTTCTGCATTTTAATTGCACTGGAAAATTCCACTATTAATTGTCACTATGTTCCATTTTTCTTGGCACATTGCTTTGTACTTTTTCTAGTTTCAGGTTCAATTTTACTTTTATAAAGTTTGATTTTGGTAGAGTTTGTAATATGTTACAAATTAATTCACCTTTCACTATTTAAAAATACTTAACTTTCATTTTAATTAACATGTAATTACAATACATCTTCATAACTTTGTCTCCCTCTTGCCCTCTGTCTCCTTACTCCAATCCCCCATGTAACTAACTCAAACTGATAGCATCTTTTTCATTATTATTTGTTTTATATATATGTGTGTGTGTGTATGTATATATGTATGTATGTATGTATGTATGTATGTATGTATGTATGTAATGTATGTATGTATATGTGTATGTAAAATGGCACTTATTGAGTATTATTTAATTAGGGTGTATATGGTTCGTGTGTACTTCAAGTGGTCCAGTTTGCAATGGAAAATGATCATCTCTTGGAGGGTCTGACTCTCCCTTTCTCAGTAATCATTAGTTGACTATAGATTTTTGTTTACAGGTGGTATCCCATGAGTTCCCATCCCACCTTCAACCATGTTCAGGTCTTGTTTATGCAGCCTGCTCTAAGAGAGAAAGTCACACAGAAGAATTCCTGGTATTCTGTTTCTTAACAATATTTCTGTTCATTCCCCTAAGAAGATACCAGAGACATAGATTCATTATCTATGCTGCAGATCTATTCACTGGGGCTGGGATCTCCACAGGCCATTCGTCTCTCTACACTGTGCCCAATTGTGTTTCTTCAGTAATGGTCTCTATTTTCTGTAGAGAGAAACTTCTTTGATGAAGAATGATAACTACTTATGTTTGGGAACAAGGATAAGATTTATAAAGTAGTAAATGATGCATTCTGTTCTAGAAAATTAGAGATAGAAGGTTTTCTTCTAAAATTCTTGACCTTACTAAGGCATGGTAGTTCGATGGGTTTCTAGACATTCTTTCTGAGAATGAGCTTAAAGTCTACTTACATGGTTGTTGATTACTGCCAACATGTAAGTAGCACTATTTTATCTTTAGACATATCTTGCCATGCTGTCTATTGTTATGAATCATAGAGCCATGGTTGTATAGCACTGGGCTAGATACCTGGATTTTAGTAACTTGAGTTCTGGGTCCTAAGAGTGTGATGTCTTCTGTGATCATACTTTATTTTCAACATGTGGGAGATATCACCTGCAATGACAATAGCCTATATCATTTTTGGAACTCATTTGGACTTCCCTGACCAACCAATCTAAAAAGGTTTCTCAAGACTGGTATTGGACATTTCTTAGTCTTTGGGTTTTATGAGCATCGTTATCAATACAAGAGGAATAAAATTATTTAAGAATTTCATTATGTATATGTAGTTGTACATATATTCACTCACATGCAATTTATGTATTGTGTATACATAATGTTAGTTAAATATAAATAATACTAGTTTTTGAGTCTTCCCTAAAAAATTTTTGTTATTTGCATTTGGTATATTTTGTCCTCTTAAGTGGTTAGTCTTCTTTGGCATATAATGCAAGTGCCCTACAAATATCATGCTTTCATTTTTCTTCTGTTTTATTTCTTATACATCATATTTTGGTGCCTAATCTTGATATATATGTTAGTTAATATGTTTACTTCCTATGTTCATCTATATTTCAAAAAGTTTTTTTATTAATCCTTTTATTCATTTACATTTCATGTAATATCCCCCTTCCCAGTTACCTGTCCAACAACCCCCTACCCCATCTACCCCCACTCTCCCTTTTGCCTCTATGAGCTTTAAAAAATAATAAATATATTTTTGAGATTATTTAAAGTTTCTGGAGTATATAGCCTTATTTCTGATATTTCTTAGTTCCCATTACTCATTTTACATCATTCTTTTCCTGCTTGAAGGAATATTCTAACTATTTTGGTTTGTGTAGTTTTACTAGACACAAACCTTCTCATCCTTTATGTGTTTAAGGAAGCATATTTTTGTTAAGCTTAGAAATCTGAAGGAATGAGGGTAAATACTTTTATTAATTGTTTTGGTTAAACCTTAAGCGTTACATCAGATTTAATTATTTTTATTATTTCTAACCATTAATTCTAGGCTTCATCTGTCCACCACAAAAGCTATTTCTTGTTTTTCTCTTTCTTCAGTAAGTATAAAACCTACATTTTCATCAGTTTAATCATGAGATGCTCAGATGCGTTTGCTTCATGTTTATTTTCTTGGGTTTCATGAGTATCCTTGAGTTTCTATACTTGTTTGTAGAATTTTGAAGTAATATTCCTTGAACTATATCTTCTTTTCTTTGTTCCTCTCATCCCTGTCTTTCAAGAACTGAAATTATATATAGAACATCTTGGTATTTTCCCATGTTTTACTGGGATGCCAGATATATGTGTACTATGTTCTTCTTTGTCCATATCTATTCGTGGATTCTTGAACTACTGATTTCTTCTCACCAGCTCTAGTTTGCTATTTGATTATTATGTGCAGTGTTAAAAATACTTTATGTTGCTTTATTTGTAAGAACAATTATGATTCAGCATATTGTTCGATGCCCTAATGTTGTGGTAAATCTCCAACCCAAATAAACCCCGGCAATGATGACATGACTCAATTTAATATGAATACATGCTGTGCGCCTAGATTGGGCAGATCTACCTCTACATTACTGTTTTCTCCATTTATGAGACCCCTTAGAACTTGCGATTTCTCCAGGCCATGTGCTTCTTCTCTGCTTTTCTGCTTCTTCCTCCTCTTCTGCATTCTCTCCCTCTTCCATTTTTTTCTTTCTTCTCTCTCCCCACCTTCTGCTCTACCTTCCCTTTATCTGCCCAATAATTAGCTCTCCTTTATTTTACAAATTAAGGTGGGAAGCAGGTTTACAGGAAATCACCTGAGTACCAACACATTCCTTGTTCACAAACCCTCATAGGAGAACTGAATTATCATCAAATATATGTAGTCCCAGGGCTATCCACAACACCCTAAAATTGTCAAATCAGTTATGCTTATATCAAATGTAAGCTATTATTTAATTTCATTAACATAATGTCTATCAGATGATAGCCATTAACTGATAAAGACAGGTATTTTCTATTAATCAGTGTGATCAGTATAATGTAGGTCAATTGGATGGTCCCGGATACAAATTGAAAGTAGAATAAATGTTGACTATTTTGTACTGTAAGTTTCATTTAGTAATAAAAGATCATCTTACCTGGTATATATTAGTGCCAAGAAGCACAACCACATCCTATTTTAAAGACAAGTTTCCATCTACGTTTGCTTTATTTCATAATATTGTCAAGGTTAGAGCAACATTTTCTCCTTTCCTAAGGGAGTTTTTTCACAGCTTTTAAGCATTATGTAGAGTCAAGAGCAGGAAACTCTTTGTCTATTGCTGCGTAAAACACATATTTTCTATATTTTCTAAATACGGTGATGCTTATGTTTCACTAGTGAATAAGGCATAATCTTTTGGAAATATATGTGGTTATGAAATATTGTAGAAGTTTAAATCACACTTATGTATACCAAATACATCATTTTGTTTCATTTTTATTCTGTCAATATTGTAAATTGTGAATCCATTAATGATATCAACTATTAACCATGAATGCCATCTTGTGGAGTAATCAACTCTTAGTATATTTTACTGGGCCCTTTTGGATTCCTCAATCATCTACCAAACACTTTATGATTTTTTTTTAAAGATCCTAACACTTTAAAAACTCCAACCATCAATAAACACTTGCCCCAAGATACAAACCTGAAATACTAATTTTTAGGCGGAATTCACAAATTTTCAGATCCTTAATTTTCTTTCATCTCTGTTCCAGTCATGTTATATGCTTATTTTGAAAATTTGATTTCATAAGAAAAAATATAGATGGCCATATGTAAAAAACATAAAATATATTATGAGGAAACAGAACCACATACTTATGATACTCTTCAATAAAACAGTTGCAAAATAAAATGCAAGAGATAAAGATATAACATTAATAGATCAATGAATAAATAACCTGTGGAACAATTTTGGACAAAATTAAGTACTGACAGGAAATTATTTGTAAATTCTCAAGTCAATATAATTTTTTATCTATTAATTTAGTTGTGCTAGTGTTGTTTCTAAAAAAACAGTTGATGGTTTCTAAATTAAGAGATGTTTTAATTTTAAGATTGCATATTATATTTAATCAATGTTTTTATTTGACTTTTTGATATAGAAATAATCAAATATTCACAAAATCAGCCAAAGTGGTGTCACAAACTGTCCCCATTTGCTTGACTCTGTTACTGTACTTCTTCATGTCCAGAGACTGTAACATTTCATCAATAGATATTTTATTACATATTTCCAGAAAAGGTTAACTTAAATATGATGACTATGGGACTACTGTCACATTGAAACAACATTCAGATAAACTTCTGTTTTACATTTTATTGAAGATAGTTTTTACTATAGCATATTCTAGGATTACTCTACCTCAAATTTCTGTTTTTCCACAACTCCCACACTCCCTTTCTGTCTTTCTTTAGAAAAGAAATAGGCATCTAAAGGTTAATAATAAAATACATATGTGGCTATGGTGGCCTTGTGGGACATCAATGAGAGAAGAGGCCCTTGGTCTTGTGAAGGCTCTATGCCACAATATAGGGGACTGCCAGGACAGGGAAGTGGGAGTGGGTGGGTTAGTGAGCAGGGGGATTGAGGGATGGGATAGGGGAGGTTTAGAAGGGGAAATGAGGACAATAATAAAATTTTAAATGTAAATAAAGAAAATATCAAATATAAATAAATAAATAAATAGATAGATAGATAGATAGATGAATAAATAAATAAATAAATAAATAAATAAATAAATGAATAAGGCCAGGTGTGGTGGTGCACGCCTTTAATCCCAGCACTTGGGAGGCAGAGGCAGGCAGATTTCTGAGTTCGAGGCCAGCCTGGTCTACAAAGCGAGTTCCCGTACAGCCAGGGCTATACAGAGAAACCCTGTCTCGAAAAATCAAAGTAAATAAATAAAGAAAGAAAGAAAGAAAAGAAAAAAATACAATAAGATATAACAAAGACAAACCAATTGTAATAGGACAAAATAAACAAACAGAACAAAAGGGGTTAAAGAAAAACAGCAGAAACACATATAGATGTTGACACATATGCTCACTCTATAGTAATCCCATACAAACACAAAACTGGAAGTCACAGTGCATATGTGAAGGACCTTTCAGGTTAAAAAAAATAATACAGTATACAAATGCCCTGACACAAACATTGTGAAACAAAGAACCTCAAAGATGCAGTTGAGTTCATTTTCTTAACAACTGATCTATTGTGTAAATGTAGAACATTTCTACCACCTATCTATCACTTGACAGACATATTTTTGGCTTCACTGTCTTGGTTGTTGTGAGTAGAGTGCTGTGATCATCGTTGAGCAACCATCTTTGTAGTAGCACATAAAGTCTCTGGGGTATGCGCCTAAGAATGAGAGAGGTGCTCAATACTTTCTAGATTTTGAAGGGAAAATCACATGGATAATGTGGCGGCTGCATCTGCCACATCCTGTAGCAAGGCAGGACTTGGAGTGGAGGGATAAGAACACCAACACACTCACAAAATTTTCAACCCCCAATTTGTCCTGCCTATAATAAGTTCAGGGACAAAAATGCAGAAGAAACTGAGGGAAAGGCCAACCAATGACTGGCCCAAATAGAGACCCATCCCATAGGCAAGAACAAATTCCTGTCACTATTCATGATACCTTATTATGCTTGTAGGCAGGAGCCTAGCATAACTGTCCTCTGAGAGGCTTCAGCCAGCAGATGGCCCAAACACATGTAGATACCCACAGCCAAACATTAGACAGAGATCAGTCTTGTGGAAGATTTGGAGGAAGGATTGAGGGACCAGAGGATGATAGAAACTTCACAGAAAGACAAAGTCCTTGGCGGCTTCCAAAGACTGAACCAAAAGCCAAAGAGCATATATGGTCTTCATTCAGTTCCCTCAACAATTTGAGTTGAGACTGTCTCTGACTCTGTTGCCTGCCTGTGGATCCTGTTCCCCTATTTGAGCTGTGTGGCCTAGCCTCAATGGGAGAGGATGTGCTTAGTCCTGGGGTGACCTGATGAGCTAGGGTGTGACTGTGACCAGCTGGTGCTGACCCCTTCTCAGAGAAGAGGAGGGAGGTTTAGGGAAGGACTGTGTGAAGAAGAACTGAGAGGAGAGGGGAAGCTGCTTTTCAGATATAAGTTGAGTAAATACATTAATGGAATAAAAACAGTAATTGCAGAGAAACAGGAAAAAAATCCATATGTGAAATGGTCATTCTACCAAAGCAATCTATACAACCAGTAAAATCTCCATTAATTCATTTCTTTGATCATAATCAAACTTAGTCTACACTTTGTATTTATAACCCATCTTAACTCTCTTAACTTTCCTTTTCCCCCCTTCTACCCTTGCTCTTTCCCTCTCTTCCATTCTATTTCTTCTCTCTTTCATCCCACAACTGCTGTTCTTCCTATGTAACTTGCTGAGTAAAGACACTGTCGTATTTTCAGTAATTTGAGTCTGGATTTGCTTCTGATTTCATCAGTCAGGTGTTTTTCACCATGTTCCTCTTGCCTTGGCATTCTTTATATGCTGCTAGTTAGATCTGAAAACTTCTTCAGATATCTGATACAAAAAAGTATTTTGAGATAGGTGCTTTTCACCAATGTGCACCCCCTTGCTGTGGACAGTTTTCAGATCTGTGTCCTTTATCTGGCACACTCTCCAGATACATTCACCCAAGTAAAAAAAAAATATATCACAGTTCTGAAGAATCCTGAATACAGTTCAGTAGCTAGATGGTAATACTGCATATTCCGATTTTTAAATTAATTATATTTTCCACTCCATATTTTATTTTCCCCCCACCTGATCCACCCTCTGACTGTTTCATGTCCCATACCTCATCCTCACCCCCCTGTCTCCACATGGATTTTCCCACCACCCCACCCCACCTGACCTCTAAACTCCCTGAGGCCTCCAGTTTCTTGAGGGTTAGTTAGGTGCATCATCTCTGAATGAACACATACCCAGACGTTGTTTACTCTATGTGTGTTAGGGGCCTCATATCAGGTGGTTTATGCTGTCTGTTTGGTGGTCCAGTGTTTGAGAGAGATATCAGTGGTCCAGATTAATCAAGGCTGCTGGTCCCCTTAAGAATAACCCTTCTCCTCAGCTTCTTTTAGCCTTCCCTAATTCAACAACAGGGGTCAGGTACTTCTGTCCATTTGTCAGGTGAAAACATCTGCATCTGGCTCTTTCAGCTGCTTGATGGATCTTTCAGAGCATAGGTTCATTTTTGTGAATGGATGTGGGGCAGAAGGAGACAGGAACCTGATCTGGTATTGGGTGAGGGAAAAGGACTGAAGCCCTGAGGGCCAGCAGAAAGAATGGAAATAGGCAACCTCAGGAAATATACGGTTGGAGAGACCCTCCAGAATGTACTGGAGACCTGGGAGGTGAGAGACTCTCAGGACCCAAAGAGAGGGACCTTAGATGAAATGCCAGACAGTAGGGAGAAGGAACTTATAGAGGCCACCTCCAGCAGAAAAACAGGGTATCAAGTAAGGGACGGGGTTGCTGTCCCACAGTAAAAACTCTGACCCATAATTGTTCTTGTCTGAAAGAATTACAGGGATGGAAATGGAGAGGAGCCTGAGGAAAAGAAGGTCCAGCGACAGGCACAAAGTGGGATCCAGCTCAAGGGGATACTATTACTGAGGCTATGGAGTGCTCACAAAAAAGGGGCCCATCATTTTCTGATTATTTTCATTGTTATTTCACCATAGATTATCTTGGACTTGGAAAAATTTCCCTTTGCTTTCCTGTAGCAACAAATGTAATGATTATGCCAGTGGCTGAAGGATTTGATGCTTGCGTATGACCTGTTACATTCACTGAAATTTGAAACCTTCAGAAAGAGTAGGCACTAAAATAAATAATGAAAAAATAAATTTGTGTCAGGAAGACACATTGATTTCCAGATGGGCCTTCTGGCTTGATTTTCCTCTGCATAAAACAAGCATATTTTGAAGCTTGTAATGTATTGTCAGGGCTGAAAACCATAAGCTTTGGATCAAGGACTTTGTATAAATTACTGACACAGTGAATTGATGTTGGTTGATCCTAACATTTTCTTTTATTATTGGTAAGATCTGTATCTATTTGAACAACCCCATCTCAGTCTCAAACTACTCACCCACTCCTGCTCTCCATCACTGAACAGTGACAGCCGTCTGGGCAATACATCATGTTGCTGGCTTTTTGCTTATTCCTTTCTTGATATAAAAATCTATGCTCTTATTCTTGGATTTTCTTCCTCTCATGTAAGACCACATATTAAGACCCAGGAGTATGCAGAAGTAGCTCTCTAACTCAGTAATTATCAAAGAATAACCCCCTTTCCCATTAGCTGAGCATACATAGTAATGTCGTGAAGCCTCCCAAAGGCTCAGCTTGGTTCAGATGCTGGTGACTTCCATTTGAATTTATACAGCTAGCATTCAAAATTAAAATTTTACCTTTACCCACTCACTTGATCTGCAAAAGATGAGAGAAAACTTCAAAGTGTTTGCAGGGCGCTTCTTTGGCTATTTCATAGACATTAGAGAGAGCTGATTAACAGCTGGTAGGATCTGCAGGTTTCAGTTGGGATGCATTTCCAGATTCCACATGAATAAGTCATTTTTATATGCCAAGAGTAAGCATAAACATGGCTACATCAAGGAAATGTTTTGGGGCAAAGCTTATATATATATTGCAACTGACATTGCCGTTGGCATGATTTTTCCAAAATATATGAAAAAGACCAGAGGATTTAGAAATGACAGTGACGTGGTACATCTTTCAAAATTATTTTTTCTAAGTCTTAACAAATGTAAACTGTAATGGTGTTCCTGGAGAAGAAATTTATAACCATCACATTGCATAGCAGCAATTTTAAGAGGAGGGTAGTTTTGACAGCACAGGGGTATAGAAATCACGGAAACGTAAGATTCAGTGCATCACTGACATCTAAAACTATTTTCTTATTTATCAGGCAACATCTCAAAAATATGCCAATCATTAGAAATTCATCTGTACTGACACAGTATCTGAAATATAGAAAGGACAGAATACATGGATTTAAGTCTGTTGATTATGTGTACAATCGGAGATTGCACTGACTGCATAAACTATTTTAAATAAGTTTTGATAACTGCAGGGATAGTATCAAATTATGACTCAACTGAAATAAGACAACTATCGTGAATACACCTTACATTTCTTGGTGTTTGAAGACACGAAACATTTTGGAGTACATAAACCAAGCTTAGAATTTTATGTGTGCTAATCATAAATGCTAAAATGATTTTACAGCTGAATCTACTGGACAGTAAAAAATTCAATATATATATTTTTAAATCTGTGGTTAACTGTAATAGAGGAGGAGTTGTTTGTTTCTGGCAGAAAAGATACATACGTATATAAGAAATCAGGTATGAGGAAGAGGGTCGAACAGTACCAATCTGTTAAAGGATTGAACTGTGATTCTTAAAAGCTACGCTCCACTATGTTCATAGCAGCCTTATTACAATAGCCAGAAGCTGGAAAGAACCCAGATGTCCCTCAACAGAAGAATGGATACAGTAAATGTGGTACATTTACACAATGGAGTACTACTTAGCTATTAAAAACAATGAATTTATGAAATTCTTGGGCAAATGGATGTATCTAGAGGATATCATCCTGAGTGAGGTAAGCCAATCACAAAAGAAGTCACTAGATATGCACTCACTGATAAGTAGATATTAGCCCAGAAACCTAGAAAACCCAAGATACAACTTCCAAAACACAAGAAAATCAATAAGGAAGACCAACGCATGGATACTTCATTCCTCTCTAGAATAGGGAATAAAATATCCATGGAAGGAGTTGCAGAGACAAAGTTTAGAAAGGATGGACCATCCAGAGACTGCCTTCCCTGGGGGTCCATCCCATAATCAGCCACCAAGCACAGACACTACTGCATATGCCAGCAGGATTTTGCTGGGGGGACCCTGATATAGCTGTCTCCTGTGAGGCTTTGTCAGTGCCTGGTGAATGCAGAAGTGGATGCTCACAGTCATCTCTGGGAGGGAACACAGAGTCCCCAATCTAGGAGCTAAAGAGAATACCCAAAAGCCAAAGGGGTCTGCAACCCTATAGATGGAAAAACAATATGAACTAATCAGAACCCCCAGAGCTTGTGTCTCTAGTGTCATATGTATTAGAAGATGGCCTAGTCAGCCATTATTGGGAAAAGAGGCCCCTTGGTCTAGCAATCTTTATATGCCCCAGTACAGGGGAATGCCAGTACCAAGAAGTGGGAGTGTGTTGGTAGGGGAGCAGGGTGGTGGGAAGGTATAGGGGACTTTTGGGATAGCATTTGAAATGTAAATGAAGAAAATATCTATTTAAAAAAAGAAAGAAAAAAAAAAGAATGATAAAAAAGCTATTTCCAGGCCAAAAAAAAATCCATTTTCACAAATGTACCATTTATTACACTGAAATAAATTAAAATAAAGCAATACCACTCACCTTGAGGCTGATCATGCAGGACTGTGCTACAATGCCTGCTAGGGTTTCAGTAAATAGAAGCTAGGCAGGACCATGTTCTGCCAGGGCAATCTGTATAAGAAGGGTAGAATGGAAAAGCTGGTCCTTTTCTAGATAATCATCTAAATGATACTTTCTCTTATCTATCTTCCTGGTCTATTTAATGGACTGATTCCTTTGAGGAATGTAGTATTGAGTCACAAATGAATAAAAAAGCAGTAGAGTTCAATTTGGTAGTGATTACTACAATTGATTGGAGAGAAATAATAGGCAGTAAGCTTTTCATTATCATTTCCCTTTCTTCCTTTCTTCCTTCTTTTCTTTCTTTCTTTCTTTCTTTCTTTCTTTCTTTCTTTCTTTCTTTCTTTCTTTCTTTCTCTCTTTCTCTCTCTCTCTCTCTCTTTCTCTCTTTCTCTCTTTCTCTCTTTCTCTCTTTCTCTCTTTCTCTCTTTCTCTCTTTCTCTCTTTCTCTCTTTTCACCCCAGATTATATTCCCCTCCTGGTCTACCCTTTGACTCTTTGACATCCCATACCTCCTCCCTGCCCCCTTGTCTCCAGGAGGAGGTCCCTACTCTCACCCCACCTCTATACTCCTTGGGCCCTCCAGTCTCTTAAGGATTAGGTGCATCTTCTCTGACTGAACCCAGACCCAGCAGTCCTCTGCTGTATGTGTTGTGTATCTGCTGGTGTATGTTGTCTGGTTGGTGATTCAGTGTCTGAAATATCTCTGGGGTCCAGGTTAATTGAGACTGCTGGTCCTCTTACAGGGTTGCCTTCCTCCTCAGCTTCTAGCTTTTCCCTAATTCAATCCCAGCAGTCAGCAGTTTCTATCCATTGGTTGGGTGTAAGTATCTGCATCTGACTCTTTCAGCTGCTTGTTGTGTCTTTCAGAGGGCAGTCATTATAAGTGCCTTTTTGTGAGTACTCCTTAGCCTCAGTAATAGTGTCAGGCCTTGGGACCTCCCCTTGAGCTGGATTCCAGTTTCAACCTGTCACTGGACCTTCTTTTCCTCAGGCTCCTCTCTGTTTCCATCCCTGTAATCCTTCCAGACAGGAAAAATTATGGGTCAGAGTTTTGACTGTGGGACAGCAACCTCATCCCTCTTTCTGCTAGAGGTGGGCTCTACAAGTTCTCTCTCCTCACTTTAGGGCATTTCATCTAAGTCCTCCCTTTGACTCCTGAGAGGCTCTTAATGCCAATAGTATTTTAAAAATCAACTTGTGATCTATCCAGACTTGCTCATCAACAGCAAAAGAATAAACTGTCAATATTTAATCAGCTACAGCTGGTATCATTGAATAGCAGATAATTTTAAATATAATTACATTTGCTCTTTAGAGTTCCATTCAATATTATAGTGAATTATGTGTTTCCACTTTAAAAAAAATTCTTGTAAATAATCGTTTAAAAACTATTTCACAATTGATATTTTTCAATGTCTAGTTCTTTGATAAACATTGTATCAGTTCATTTATTGATAGGTTTGTGAAAACATTAACATTTCCTATATTCTGTAATTTATGGCACAGACCTTCATGCAAGTTACTAAACATTGAAATAAATACTGTAGCCATCAATTCTCCATGGCAGACATGCCATTTTGTGTGGTGGGAGGAGCTGGTTGATAGCTCCTAAATAGAAAACCTAACCTGTCCCTTGTTAAGTGTCTTAAGGAATGAGTCGTTTTGCAGATTTAAGATCCAATGAGTCTTAGTTTCCCAAAGTAAAAAGCAAAATGTGAATATATATGTAGATTTATATTTAGAAATATATATATATGTGTGTATATATATATATAATTTAGATTTCTCCACATGAATGACAATAATACAAACTAGGATAAAATGCGCATACTGATTTGGGGGGGGGGTGAGACAGGATTTCTCTGTATTGTTCTGGCTGTCCTGGAACTCACTTTGTAGACCAGGCTGGCCTTGAACTCAGAAATCCACCTGCCTCTTCCTCCCAAGTGCTAGGATTAAAGGCATGCACCACCACACCCAGCACATACTGATTTTTTAAAACTCATCAATACTCACCATGGTCCAATATCCTTTTTGTGGAAATAATTACTGCAACAAACTTATTTTCTAAGTTTAATTTCATTTTAAACAAAATAAAATAGGGCCAAATTAACTAGGTTAATTTACATATAATCAATTTACTATTAAGTACATGATGTTAATAATAAACCATGATCCTATATAGATAGTCTGTACATAAATAATAAAAAGTCAAATTTTAATAAGGTACAAGTTTGTGTTTATTGCTTAATGGGATTCTGTTTTCATGATTTTCACAGACAAATAGAAACTTAACACAGAGATCTTTAGTAAACGTATTATTAGTTTGGTGCAAAAACTTCTAACAAAATAGCAAAAAAAAAAAAATGTTAGTGCATAGACTAGGACACATTCTAAAGACTCTGGCAGCCCAATGTGTAAAGGGATATCTATTGAAATTTTTATATTAAAATTGTATTCAACTTTTTACCTCAAAAAGAGTAGACTCAATACCCAGTGTTAACTTATATCTATAAAGAAAGTCTTACTCATCTGGAAATTTATACCACATATTATGAAGCTTAATTTATCTATAATGATATACTCTCATTATAATGTTGACAGAATACTTGGAAAGATTTTGTTTAGCTACAGCTTTAATAACATATTTAAATGTGAAAAATGGAGTAAGCCATTGTAAGTTTGAAATGAATATTTTGAATACATTACTTGGTTTCCAGCTTTTCAAGACCTCTTTTTATATAAAAAATAATTATCTATGTATAAGATACAAAGCACATTTTATTATTTTTATGATATAAAGTTTTCTCAAATATTTGAAAATTTTTTCACAAATACTATCCTCTTAGTTTTATGTACTTTTAGAATGTGAAATACTTGATTTCCATTCTTTTTTTGATGTAGTGTTTTATTAGCATATATTAATTATACATAATATATTTCATTATGATAATAATTTGTATACATGCACATAATATATTTTGATATTTCTCCCGTTATCCTACTTTGTCACCTCCCAGTATTCTTCCTCTTCTCAACTAATTCCTTTTCTTTTTTCCCATGTCTAATTAAAAATCCTGATAGAAACTTCTTTTTTTATTAGATATTTTCTTCATTTACATTTCAAATTCTTTCCCCTTTCCTAGTTTCCTCTCCAAAAGTTCCCTATGATTTCCATTCTTAAAACATGTACCTGCCACCCAGATGGCTAAAGGCTCTCAAAAGAATATAATCAACAAAAGCCAAGGCAATATGACAACTTCAGAGCACAAGAATTTCCTAACACAACCAAAGCACAAGAAAATGACCTAAATTCAAACTGATAAAGATAATGGAGGCCTTTAAAGATGAAATTAATAAGTGTCATTAAGAAACATAGAAAAATACAACCAATCATGTAGAGGTCTTTAACAAGGAAGCAAATAAATCCCTTAAGGAAATTCAGGAAAATACAATTAAAGAGGTGAAGAAAATAAATAAATGTAGAGAGCCATGCCCGAGCTAGTTCTGCCGCCATTCCAAGATGGCACTGACATCCTGTCACCACCCCCAGCCTGGGATAAGCAAACAAGTTCAGTGCGCATGCGCTTGTTATAAAGCCACGTAAGTCGCTGCCCATCCCGGGGCATAACTTGAGGTAATGAGCAGTCAGCCAATCCTGAAGACACACATCTCACTGAGGTGTATATAAATGGGATCCATCTTGGGCACAAGCTCTCTTCCTCCACATGATGTAATAAAGATTTGCTGCAGAAGGATTCTGTGTCCACGCCCGTTCTTGCCAGCGAGTCGGTAGCGTGGGCACTTACAAATAAAACTGTCCAAGACCTGAAAATGGAAATAGAAACAATAAAGGAAAATACAAACTGAGCGAATCCTGGAGATAAATAACCCATGGAAGAGAAAAGGAACAACAGATGTGAACTTTGCCAACAAAATAGAGGAGATGGAAGACAGAATCTCATGTGTAAAAGATAGTGTAGAAGAAATTGATAAATCAAAAAAAATGTTAAATCTAGAAAATTCCTGACACAAAACATCCAGGAAATCTGGGATGCCATGAAAAGACCTAACCTAAGAATAATAGGAATAGAAGAAGTTGAAGAGTCGAAGCTCCAAGGCTCAGAAAATATTTCCAACAAAGTCATTAAAGAAAACTGTCCCAATCTAAAGAAAGAGATGCTGCCAGGCAGTGGTAGTGCACACCTTTAATCCCAGAACTTGGGAGGCAGAGGCAGGCAGATTTCTGAGTTCAAGACCAGCCTGGTCTACAGAGTGAGTTTCAGGACAGCCAGGGCTAGACAGAAAAACCCTGTCTCGAAAAACCAAAAAAAAAAAAAAAAAAAAAAAAAAAAAGTTCACTCTATCATACACAATAAGCTGTATGCAAAACCATATGAAAAACTAAAATAGAGAAATAATATATTTGTGATCTATGAGGGAAAAACAGTTATTTACTTTAGTAATGTATTCCATGAGTCATATAAACAGTCATTATGTTAACAGTGAGCAATCTTAATACTTGATGATATAAAAGAAGCTTATAAAACACCAATTAGACTGTCCAGAAAGAAAAATCATCCTACCACAGAGTAATCAAAACAAAAATATGTACAGAACGAAGAAAGGATATTGAAAGCTGCAAGGGAGAAATCAAGGTAACATAGAAACGCTGACCTATCACAATTACACTGGGATTCTCAACAGAGACTCTAAAAGCTAGAAGGGCCTGGAAAAAATATAATACAACCCCTAAAAGAACCATATACACCAATATAGAGTATCGGAATTCTCAACAGAGAGTCTAAAAGCTAGACGGGCCTGGAAAGATAGCTTATAACCTCTGAAAAATCAGAGGTGCCCACCTAGACTCCTATAACCAGCAAAACTCCCAATCACCATAGATGGAAAAAACAAGATGTTTCAAGACAAATTTAATTTTAAACAATACCTAGCCACAAATCCAACCCTACAGAAAATACTAGAAGGAAAACTTCAATTCAAAGAGAATAACTACATTAAAAAAAAGTAATTCCATACCAGCAAAATAATAGAAGCAACATAGACACACACACACACACACAAAACCAGGACCAGTTCAACATAACAGGAAATAACAATTACTGGTAATTAGTATCTCTCAACATCAATGGATTCAATTCCCCAGTAAAAAGACACAGTCAAACAGTGGATATGAAAACAGGAACCATCATTTTGTTTCATATAAGAAATCTACTTCAGCAACAAAGATAGATGTTTCCTCAGTAAAGGGCATGAAATTTTTTCCAGTCAAATGAACCCAAGAAGCATGCTCAAATAGCCATTCTAATATCTAATAAAATAGTCTTTCAACCAATATTAATCAAAAGAGACAGGGAAGGATATTTCATACACATGAAAGGAAAAGTCTACCAAGATGATAATTCAATTCTGAACATCTATACCTCAGATACAAGGACACCAACATTTTTGAAAGAAATGTTGCTGAAGCTTAAATTGCACATTGAACCCCACATTATTAATAGTGGGAGATTTCAACTCCCTACTCTCACCAAATAACAGGTCATCCAGACAAAAACTAAACACAACAATATTAAAACTAATATACTATGAATTAAATGAATTTAACAGATACTTATAAAGTATTTCATCCAAACATGTAAGGATATATCTTCTTTCAGCACTTCAAAGATTCTTCTCCAAAATTGACCATATAGTTGGTCAAAAAGCAATCCTTAACAGATACAAGAAGATTGAAATATCTTGTATGTTATCATACCACCATGGACTTAAGCTGGACTTAAACAACAACAGAAACATTGGAAAGCCTAAACACTCATGGAAATTGAACAACTCCCTACTCAGTGACCTCTGGGTCAGGGAAGAAATAAAGAAAGAATTAATGACTTTCTAGAATTCAAAGAAAATGACAGCACAACATACCTTAATTTGTGGGACAAAATGAAAGCATGCTAAGAGGAAAGTTCATATTACTAAGTGCCTCCATAAGGAAATTAGAACACTTTCATACTAGCAACTTAAAAGTACACCTGAAAGTTCTGGAAGAAAGAAAGAAAGAAAGAAAGAAAGAAAGAAAGAAAGAAAGAAAGAAAGAGCACCAAAGAGGAGTAGAAAGCAGGAAATAATCAAAATCAGGGCTGAAATTTGTCAGATAGAAATAAAGAAAACAATTCAAAGTATCAACAAAACCAAGAGCTGGTGCTTTGAGAAAATCAACAAGGGAGACAAACCCTTAGCCAAGCTAACTGAAACACAGAGAGACAGTATTCAATTAAGCACAATCAGAAATAAAAAGGGAGATATAAAAACAGATACTGTGACAGCTGGATAGAACTTGAGACTGTCATCCTGAGTGAGGTAACCCATTCCCAAAAGTACATCCATGGTATGTTCTCACTTATAAGTGGGTATAGCCATAAATTACAGGATACCTATTTTAAACTCCACAGTCCAAAGAAGGTAAAAAAGAAGGAAATCCTAAGTGAGGATACTCAGAAGTGGAAATAACATAGTTGTTGGAGGCAGACAAATGGAGGGAACAGGGTGGGAGAAGGGATGGGGAGAGGAATTGGGGGCAGGGATTCAGGATCAGGTATGGGGAGGGACCTTGAGAATGAATGAAAATCTGCAGCCAGCAAGAGTAAGGATGCAAGGGGGCATCTCAAGAACATGACAGAGATTTGAGATAAGGTATGCACCCATAATCAAAGAGGGCAACCTTAGCAGTGACTCAGAGCACTGGGAATATGGAAGCTGAAAAGGCTACCTCCTATAGCTAGGCAAGAACACAGTGGGGGAACAAAGAAACCAGTGCTACCACCCACAAAATGCTCAACCCAAAATTTATCCTGTCTCTGAGAAATGTAGGATGTTATTTTCTAATTCCATCTATTTGCCTGTAATCTTCATGGTGTCCTCATTTTTAATAGCTGAATAGTATTCATTCACCTTGTGTAAAGAAACCACATTTTCTGTATCCAGTCTTCAATGAGGGACATCTGAGTGAGGTAACTCATACCCCAAAAGACTTGCATAGCATGGTCCCCTGGCATACAATTAGCAGAGGTCTCCATTGTCTTGCCTCAGTGGGAGGGGATGTGCTAATCCTGTAGTGAACCTTGATGCCTCAGGGGAGGGACATGCTAGGGGGTGAGGTGTGGGTGGGTGAGAGGAGTGGAAACATCCTCTCAGAGTCAATAGGGAGGAGGGGTGGGGTGAAGAACTCTGGGAGAGGGAACTGGAATGTGGGGCAACATTAGGAATGTCAAGAAATATAATAATTTGCCATTGCACATACCATAGAATTCTAGTGGATTTATCTTTCACCCTATTCTCTTTGCTATCTCCAAAGGCAAGTCACCCTGATATTTCCTATGGCCGCTTAAACATCAGATATTTCAGAAATCCTGTCCTTACTTATTCTCCTGTCAAAACAAAAATTACCCTTTTTATCCAAATTATACAAAAATTCTCCCATGGCAACAGCGTCCATGGTATTTATAAGAAAATTAGTCAAATGCCAGAGCAGAAAATAGCTCCCTAGCTATATGGGCGCTGGGCTATGAATTCCAGAACATGAAAATTTTATTACAATAATTTAAAAGGACACATATCATCTTTATGTTGATATTAGAAAAAAATAGAGCATTTTAAATTTTATGTAGTAAAAGAGGTAACTTTTCCATCTTTGTAGTCTTCTGAGAGTATGGGACAGTATGACTACAAAAATCCATGTGAACACATCCTTGATGGACTATGCCATTTTGGCAGCTAGTCTTGCATTACCAAGCCATGATCACTCCTTTGGCTTAGAATAAACTATCTCTCTTCCTTTGAAAAAAATAGGTCTCCATGTGTCTCTAACCGCATGCATATTCCTATAATAATATAGACATATCTCAGTGTATTTGTGTGTTTTGACAGGAGGCTCTTCACTACGGCTGGCGAAGATGGCCAATTTTTCTCATGCGTTACCTTTACCTCTTTGGCCTATGCTTTTGGGTATGCTCTTGGTTTTAACTTTAGATATAATAAGACATTTGCATGCCTCTGTAAATATTACATCAGATAAATAATGTAGATCATGAGGCTAATGCTGATATGACCCAGAAATTTCTCTCTATTGATTAATAGTCATTTCTTTCACATGAGTTCTGCTCTGCTATCTACTCTGCTAATCTACATAAGAATTCAAGAATGAGCCCCCCCCCCCCCAGTGCTCTGTGTTATAAATAACGTTTAGTCTCTGCATGAACAAAATGTGTCACTTACCTTAAAAGTTTTCCAGCACTGAATGATTAGAACATCATGGCTGTGGCAAGGTGAAATGCAGACCCAGAACCACATTGTTCTGTACTCTATTATCACTTTAATAGACATTAATTGCCTGCCTGGATCTGACCTAACATCCTTCCAACTGTTAGGAAAAGAAAAAAAAAAACCTGGAGAAAGATGTGCCTTTTTTTTTTCAATTTTCTTTTTCTTTTAAAGTGTGTGTGTGTGTGTGTGTGTGTGTGTGTGTCTATATATGTCAGTATGTAGGTTTGCATAGGTAAGTGCAGAGTACATGGAGGACAGATAGAGGAGTCAGATCTCTTGGAGCAGGTATTATAGGCTGTTGTGAGGTGCCTGACATGGATTCTGGAAACCGGCTGAAGTTCATTGCAGGAGCAGTCGGTGCTCTTAACTGCCAATCTCTGCCTCTAGACACTCTAGAAGGTGTTTTCAGCAGACCACAAAAGCCAAAATGTCATCAGACAACATGATGGCACCTCCACATCTCCCTGCTTCACTGTAAACTGCACACCTGATGCTCCCACCAATGTATTTAGTAAATATCTTGATTGAAAGCTTTATCATTATATAAGAGAGTTTTGTATATGTGATCATTATTAACCTTAGTGTTTTATCTCAGTTATTTCCCAGAATTTCAGTAAACTCAGCTACTTAGTTTGCAGAATTTTAGTCATTCTTTTAACAGATTTTAAAAATTTAGTTTGTAGCTTCCATTTGATAAGGAGCTGATATCAGAAATAATAGTAAGGTCTTATAATAGGAAAAATCCACTAATGCAGCTGGTGGCTCTTAGGCTGGGCTGCTTTGACTTGTGGAATTATCTAATGTATTAATGTAAGCCTTGAGTGACGTTAGCTATATGGATGTGTAATCCTCACATTGCAGACATTTTGCAACCCTTTTGTGACCTTGTTACAAATATTTAAAATTGTGTTCAAGTTCTGCTTTACTGTTTAATAAAAAGCTGTTTCAGAAAAAAAAAAAAACTTTATCATTTTATGACTACAAAAATCCATGTGAACACATCCTTGATGGACTATGCCATTTTGGCAGCTAGTCTTGCATTACCAAGCCATGATCACTCATTTGGCTCAGAATAAACTTCTCTCTTCCTTTCAAAAAAATAGGTCTCCATGTGCCTCTATCCGCATGCATATTCCTATAATAGTATAGACACATATCAGTGTATTTGTGTGTTTATTGTTCTTAATGTGCAACATAATGTGAAGTAGGAATACTATATAGCATTATTAATCTATGTTCCTAAGAATCCTTCAGATCTTGGCTTATAATCATGATCCAATTAGTATCTTTGAAATAATCAAGTGTAATCCAAACAAGAGTATCTTTTCTTATTGAGTGCATCCCTGGTACCTTAAATATTGCTTGGGTTTATGACTGATGCTCAATAAGATTTGGTTTTAGATGTGTAGTAATTAGAACTCAGTGAGTGTTTGTCTGAGTGACAACACTAAGTTTTACAAGGACTCATTTCTTTAATATGATTATTTATAATGAATGGTGTTTGTGACATACACTACTGGTAGGGAAGTGAAGTTTTTGATAGGGATGGGAAGAAGATAAACCAAATGGGAGAGAGATTAATCAAAATATGTTACATACAAGTAATGTTAATCATCATTTAAATAAGAGCATCAATATCCCATGCTCTCGGTTTTGGCATCTGGTGATTTATGCAAATGAAAACTAAAAAGGTATGGAAAATGTAGAGTGCCATTTGGGACAATTTTCAAATTGCAAGGCATATAGAAACCATCCTTTAAGTGATTATATTTAGTATAGTACTTTCAGTTTGTGTTTCATCAAATGTATTTATCCACATAACTCATACAGCAACTCTTTTTTCCATGTAAGTCATTTTTCACCTTTGGAATTCCTATAAGCTCCATTTAACATTTAAATCTAAATAGTAATTTATACTTCCTGTGAAATGCTTTGTGTCTATCGGTTCTTATTTCCCTTCTAATCCTATCAATCCCCTTCTTCTCTATCAATGCATTTCCCAGATTCATAACATTTGGTTTATTTTGTGACCCATTTAGTTTAACCAGAGCTGTCTGTGTGACCATTGGATTATACATTGGAACTTGGATGGGTCACCAGTGAAAACACAACTGAAGTCAGAAACTTTCCCTCTCTCTGGATCTGTCTGTAGCCAATAGAGTTCTGTTACAAATGAGGTTAAGCACATACTTGTAAGTAGCAGTCAAACTTAGTGTTGTATATCATCTTTCAAAAACTATGTTCACACTTGGCGATAACCAAAATAAATCCCATTCCCATTACAAGGTCAGAGTTGTAATCAAATTGGTATAATAAAATGACTATTGAAAGGATTACGTCATGGTTGATTGGCAATAAAATAGTAAGCGCACTTTAATAGCATTATTCTTTTATAAAAATATTTAAAAGGCAACAAAGGCTAATTAAGTGGAAAGGAAGTCTGTATTCCATGTGCTGTTAGGGATAATACCTTCCTAACACAAAGGGAAGACACAATGTGGGCACAGGAGTCAGTGATGTGGGAGGTTTCATATGGTGAGTTCTGGGCGTCACAGGGTGAAAATGACATCTTTCTTTCAGCACCTTAGCTACACAGTACACTACACTAACATTTATGTCTCAGCTCTTAAAGAGTTCTTAATCCAATGTTCTTGAGCCCATCTAATATCTTTCTCTGTGGTTGACAGTTATTTTCTCCTTTGGCAATAGCAGATCATTCTTCCTCATTGGCAATAATTGATCCTTCTTCTTCATTGGTAATATCTGATCCTTCTTCCTCAAGCTCCAGATGCTTTTGCCTGGGCCATCCATCTGGTATGCAAACAGCATTATTACCTTTCAACTGTGGCTAAGGATGGCTACCTTCCCTGTCATCTTTGATAAGAACGCTTATTGAATCAATTTTTCATGAAGCCAATGGCTGCAGCCTAAGTTTTATATTACTCTTTGAGGATTACTTAACGCCACCTTATCCACCCGAGCAAGTTCTGTAATTGTTTTAGAAAAAGAGGACTACGTTTGTCACATCTCCAGAGGCATAGAACAATCAGAACCTACGCGTCCTAAATTTTGTAAAAATATGTTAAATCTTGACACCATTATTTATAGGAATAATGGTTGGTACCAAAGCAATAACCTCTAATTAGGAGTTGGAAACAAAACAAAACAACAACAAACAAAAGAAAAACAAAAGAACATGGCAGAATTACAGTATTTTTATATGATCATAAATACGTTTTTAAAAATTATTTAGCAGAATACTGTGAATATTTACATAAGTAAACAAATGTAGTTACATTTAATATTATAGTTTTTCCACCAATATTAGTGAGAAAAATTCTAAGCAAATGGAAGTTAAACCTGTATCTGGTGGTGTTTTGGGGGGTTAGAGTGTGCAAAAGAAACAAAATAATTCACACTATCATGCAGAGAGCAGACACTGCACACAGCTGTGGTCCAGGATAGTTTTAGCTAGTGGCACAACTTTCCCTCTCTCGTCTCAAAGCTCACTTTACAATCTGGAGGTGTGCTATTTTCCTAGGACATGAACTCAGGGAGTTCTGTGCTAAGCAGCAGCAGCAGCAGCAGCAATGGGATCAGGGATTTACATCCAATGAAATCTGAGAAATAGCAAATAATGCTGTCGGTCTGAGGAAACTGAACAACTCATGGAGGGATGAGCATGTACACAATTGTAGAAGGGACAGACCTTCCATAGAGGCACAGGAAAAAAAAATCAGTAACTAAAACAAAACAACAAAAACAGTAGACGATGTCCCTAGGATCTATAATAGGGCTTAGAGACAGAGATGTGAACCAACATTTTATAAAAGAGCATCTAACAAACACCACTTAAGCATAGGGCCCACTTGGGTTAGACTTTTAGAAATTCTTTCCAGTCAGAAACAAACTAGTCAGACAGAAAGACCATATATAAGTAAATATAAAAATAGTAAATAAAGCAGAAACAATGAACTTTCATTAATAGTTCCTTAGTTTAAGAGTACTGTCTCCTTTTATTTCAGAGAGTAAATTCAGCTTCAGTTTCAAGTGCAGGTCTTATCTTAACTTATTCAGATCTCCTTACCCAAGTTGATTTAACACTTTTCTTCCATTTCTATGATAGAGATTGTACAAGGGCATTGTACAAGGTATGGCAAACAAGCTCTACACTACACTAAGATGCATTCTTCATTCTGTTTAGGATTGTTTAAAGTAAAACAAAAAATTATCAACTCACTTTAGAGTTTTAAGCACAAAATGAGGATACATATATACTATATACACACAGTGAGGGGGAGGGAGGGAGGGAGGGAGGGAGAGAGAGAGAGAGAGAGAGAGAGAGAGAGAGAGAGAGAGAGAGAGAGAGAATATACACAGAACCAACAAATTGGAAAAGTAATGACCATCATTAGGTAAATTAGAAAAGCTGAAATACAGATTTATAACTAGTTGGCATACAGACAACAATACACTGTGGCGTGCTCAGCCTTACAAGGGAGGTCTACATCATGCATCCTCCTACCAGGCCTACTTAAAGATGCCATTGCAGAATAGCATACGGAAAGAATGTAAGAGAGAGTATTAGATGGAGATGACTACAAGAAATTTCCCAGACATTACAAGGCTGTTGCAAACATGAACTCATAGTAGCAGAAATCATGCATATTGTTAATCCAGCCAACATCTCAACATGAATGGATGAGGGGTTTATGCAGTTCCACACTTAGCTTAAGTGCTATTGATAATTAAGGGCTGCTAAGGAAGGAAGAACGGCAGTTTTCTTCAGGGATGTGCCTTATGATTAGGCGGTCTATGCTCCAATGGATGCCATTTGCAGACACTGGCAACACTAAATAGACTCGGTGGGATTAAAAAGAACACATAATTTCAGGAATGGAGGGAAAGGAATGGTGTTGGGTTTGATAAAATATATTGTATTTTAAAGAAAAGAATAAGTAATAAATGTTGATTAAAAGGAAAAAAAAAAAAAAACACAGAGAGATGTTTCAGCTCTTAATAGCACTTGTTGCTCTTGCAAAGCATACAGATTCAATTCCCAACCCCCACACTGTGGCTCACAACTGACTACAACCCTAGTTCCTCGAATTACAGTTCCCTGTCCTTTTAGGACACCAGGGATGCATGTGCTACACTTACATAAAATTGCAGATATACAATTATAAAATTATATAATAAAATTATAGGTATACAATTAATAAATTAAAATAATAAAAGTAAAATTTAGAAAAAGAAAGAAGGAAAAGAAAATGAAAAAGAAAGTGTGCTCCCCAGAGCAAAGCCAAAGTTCAGGCCTTACACTAGGATCAGGCTAGTCTTGTTTCTAATTTACCTCATCTCTAGCCTCATGAAGAGTCAATGCTAATTTGAGGCCAATAAATTGAGATAAAGATTGGATAGAAGAGGAACACCTTGCATATGGGATCAGCAAAGGTGTACAGCAAGATACAAACAACTAGATAATCTCTCTGTCATATTCAGATTTTATCCTCCAGAAGATCACTTACACTCACAGGGTATGGGAGTTATAATGAATTTACAATCTTATTAGGTTTTCAGGTGAGCTGAGAGGTGCATTTATAATATGACAAATTTTAACAATTCCAGAAATGGGTCATCTTTAGCTCTTACTTAAAGTAAGGTAACTGAACTTAGTAACATCAATTTTTATATACTTACTTTTAAGCCACAAAATGTTCTTGGAAAGTTTTGGGTCCTGGTAGGAATTCAATGCAGATGTAACAACATGGTTGCCCGAAGAAGAAAAAAAAAATACCTGATTTCATCAGTGTAACACAAAAATGAAATTAACATATCACCACACATAGAGTCTGTACTTTTAAGTGAAAAGCATAATATTGTTCAGAAATGAAAGAGCCTCGCACAGAAGGACAGAAGCAAATGCTATGTGCACATGTAATTCCCAGTGTGCCTCGAGGCTTCAGGGTCAATCCTGAGGAAGCACGGTCTCTGTGTCGTCATTTTCAATAGCACTTGCACACTGTGTAGGCCTAACCTTTGAAGAGTTATGTACTTGATAAAAATGAGAAAAATATACTTTAGAGTACAAGTTCTATTTTTATTTCATAAGAATAGAGCAGACAAGTATTAAACCGTAATTGGCCTTTATGCTTTAGAATTACTAAAAATGGTAATTTACTCTCCCTTTACTCGCCCTTGCTTGACTCTTAAGTGCTCTTAGTTGAAGTAATGTGGATTTGTCTTATCAAATGAAAAGTCTCCTACTCCTTTAATTTGTCATAAGGATTTTGAATAGCTTCCAACTAAACAGAAAAGGTAACAATGTATGATGAAAATGAGCTAAGGTAATGACCACAGGAAGCCAGCTTCTCCAGAGCTTCTCCAGATCAGAACTCTGTTTTTTTTTGTTGTTTGTTTGTTTGTTTGTTTTGTTTTTTGTTTTTGTTTTTGTTTTTTTTGTTGAGACAGGGTTTCTCTGTATAGCTCTGGCTGTCCTGGAACTCACTTTGTAGACCAGGCTGGCCTCGAACTCAGAAATCCGCCTGCCTCTGCCTCCCGAGTGCTGGGATTAAAGGTGTGCACCAGCCACCACGCCCGACTAGGGAAGGGTGACCTGGATTTCTTTTTTTTTTTTTTTTTTTTTCTTTTTCAGATCAGAACTCAGTCCTCAAGTGCGAAGCAGACCTTAGGAATGGCATAATCTTTGGACTTTTAGCTACCAAAGATGAGGCTTTATCTCTCCTCCACTTGAAAAGTAGGTCACTGAGTTCTGTGATTTTTCCCATGGGACACCTTTACAGGACTTCCAAGAATACCCATCATAGTTGTCCCCCAATGAATCACTCCTGGCTTCTAATGGAATGTGTCTTCGCTGAAGCAATTATCATCACTGGTTCTACAGAGTGGGAAACGATGTAGATTGACTGGGGCATCTATGAGAGTAATCGCTTTGTCTCCAGACTGGCTGGAATGCCTTACCCCAATATCCGAAGTAATTTAGATTATGGGAAATGTCAAGAAGTTCAGCATCTGCCTCAACAAAAATTTTAGAGAAGTACCTTTCCAGTATTGTCTGTCTGACCATCACAAAATGTACTCTTTGCCAAGAAGGCAGAGTTACAGTAACAACACCTCCTCAGATCATTTTATTTATTTATTTTTAGAGTTGCATATACTTTTTTCTATTTATTTTTTATTAGATATTTTCTTAATTTATATTTCAAATGCTATCCTGAAAGTTCCCTCTACTTTCTCCCCTCCTTGCTCCCCTACCCACCCACTCCCACTTCTTGGCCCTGGTGTTCCCCTGTATTGGGGCATACTACACTTGCTCATCGGAGACTGGAAGCTCTTGTCAGGAACACCTTCAGTTGCTTGCAACTTCAGCATATGATGATTGGAAACCACGTCCTAAGAGGAGAATCCATAATCAATATATTATGTGAGAAAAAAAAAACAATTTTAATAAAAGGAAAAAAAAGATAGGGCAGTGAAAGTATACAGTACATCTTATTAATTAGTGATTGATATGGGAATTATGAACGGTGTCACCTTGAGCTGGTGGTTCTGGGTCCCATATAATAGCAGACTAAGCAAGCTAGTGAGTAATATGGCTTTTGCTTCAGTTCTACTTCCAAGTTCTTGTTACATCTACAGTCCTGCCCTGAGGTGCCTCTGTGATAGTGTGTGACTTGATAGTTGTAATTCCTTCCCTGTCCAAGATGGCTTGGATAGGTATGTTTTGGCTGGTTGGATGGCTGGTTGGTTGGTGGGTTGGTTTTTATCACAGTGATAGAAATCCTAAGCCATAGGCACATGCTGTAGCTCTCTGGATGTTTACTCCTCTCGGAGTCTCCTTCATTTTTGTTTCTTCTATTTCCCTGTAGAATCTTATGAGATTGTAGCCACCTACATTCCTCATTTCACACTGGAGCAGTGACTGTGATGTTTTAACTATTATGTATATCCTTTGGAAAGTGCTTCTTAGAATTTAGTTTTCATGGGAATCAATTGATGATGCCTTCAGGCTATGAAAGACCAAAGTCTTCCCTCAAAGACTTCTGATTGTACTGACCTGGTATGTGGCTTTTACTGGGCAGTGGTTAATCCCAGCACTTGGGGAGGCAGAAGCAGGGGGATTTCTGAGTTCAAGGCCAGCCTGGTTTACAGAGTGAGTTCCAGGATAGTCAGGGCTACACAGAAAAACCCTGTCTCGAAAAAAAAAATGCTAAAATTCATCCCCCTGTGATTCTAATGCCTGCTATTAGAGAATGCAATTAAAAAAATATGTGGATGGTGTTTTGCCTACATGTATGTCTGTTAACTACTTGAATGTCTGCTGCCAAAAGAGACCAGGAAGGGCATTGGTTCTCCTGGAACCAGAGATGCAGGTGGTTGTGAACCACAATTCAGACACTAGGAATCAAGTCTGGGTCTTTGAAGAACATCTAGCCATAGCTTTTAAACACCAAGCCAACTCTCCAGCCTCCAGTAGTAATGTAAGAATTCCATGTTTTCTAGACTGTGATCATATTTTATTTGAAAATTATATTCATTTTACTAACTGCTGGCCTAGAATACTGATCACTACAGATACCACAGTGTTCAAAAGAGACAGAACAAAATAAAATCTGGTTGTGAGTTAATTTCCAAGGTCAAACATAAAGATTAAAGGTTGAAAATTTTAAAACAGGGTTGGAGTAAAAGTATTTCCGTGAATCAATTGTGGGACTTCATGGAAGAAAGAACAGTATCAAAGTCATAATTGCTGGTTGATGGAGATTGGCACAGGAACTCTATGTTGGCACCTGCTTCCCAAATCAGCAGATTTTAAAACCTGTCCTCCTCCAGCAAGAGCGAGAGTCATGCCCTGAGCCACACAATAGCACAGGGATAGCATTTCTGCAGTTTTCTGTTTCTACAACCGTGCATTGGCATGTTATTCAATTTTAGTTTTAAATGTTATTTTATTTCCCAGACAAAATACAAACAATATGGATTTTGGAAGGATGTTCTCTGAACCAAATTCAGTTCAGTACATTCATTGGCTTAGCATATTGAATGCTTGCCATTAAGAAGAGGCTAAGTTGAATCTCATTTTCTTCTCTGTTGCAAAGCTCCTGAAAAGTCAACAATAAAATAAAGTGGAGTAACAGTGGATGACTGGCCTTCAATAAACTCATAAAATCCCAATTAGTTTTTGCCTATTTCCTGAAAATGAAGTTTGATCATTATAACCATTGTTCTGGAGACTTCCATAAAGAAGCAAGAAGAGGATTAATTATCTTTAGTGAAGTGCTTCTCAGATACTCCATTGCAGTAGGCTCTGAAGCCTGTTAAGGAAACTTTGAAAGAACATTTTAAGATGAACCAGTTATTTGTCTTCATAAAGGAATCCACTCCAAGTCTATATATTGAAGTTTTATAGTGAATATAAAAATTGAGTGGCTTAACAATTACATCCAATGACCGATAAAATCCATTCTTGATGGAATAAATGCACATAGTTATTATGTTCATATTCCATTCTGTTTCTGGGAATTGCCCCTGCCTTCTTTTTTGACTTCATTTTCAGTTACAATGGGAGTGATGATGTTTTTATTGGTTGATTTTATCCTCTGTTTCACAATGTTTCTGAAAGATAGATTTCTGACTCGCATTATTTTTTTTCCCAGAAGGTTGAGGCTAAGCAAGTTTTATTGAATGTCTCCTAAAAAGACAAGAGAGCATGTAAACTTGGAATGTGTTACAGTCATGTTTTAAATCATGTGGACTGGACACAGAAGAAGAGGTTAGTGATGCAAATGAAGATATATCCTAAAATTTGGACGTGTACATTAACTTTCTTTTTGATATTCTGCTGTATTATATAAAATTATCATAATATAGTTAATTTTTTTCTATCTAAAATATTTCAGGTTATATTTATGTTTCTTGAAAGTGGGAGTAGTTTCATTAATGCTTATTGTAAATCCACAGAATACTTGCAAATAAATAATAGCCAACATTCTCCTATTGAAAGGAACTCTGAGTGATCTTTTATCTCATTATTTCTAAGATATATTTAGTGTTAAAAGGTTGTATATTATTTAAACAGATTAAAAACTTATTTGAACAAAGATACTTTCTTCTATCTATCTATCTATCTATCTATCTATCTATCTATCTTCTATCTATCTATCTATCTATCTATCTATCTATCTATCTATCTACCATCTGTCCATTTTTTATGATTTCAGATTGTACCAGGCTGTTCTCCTGTAATGATGCATTTGCGTTGCACATATAAAATGCAGGTTTTAATCTGTACCATTATAAAATGATAATTACAATAAAGTCATCTGCATGTCCACCTCTGAGACAGTATAGAATAAATAATTTTGAACCTTAATTTTACCATTTCATCTTCAAGGTATCCTAGCAGAGTTCATGGCTATAGACCAGTACCAAACTTTAGTTTTCAGACTCTATCGACAGCCATTACAGTGTATTTTCTTTTATCAAAGATGATGCAAATGGGAGAGGAAACAATATAAAATAACTGTGAAAAAATATTGACTCTGAAGGATGTTCCAGCCTCTGGAGAAATACCTCAAATGAATCACTGCACCACCGACTGAATAAGTTTTGTTTGAGGTTGAAAGTCTGAATCTACTTCCTTCCCGTTGTATGAGTTTGGAAAGGTAATAAGAGTACTTTTCTTTACCATGTTCATCTCTAGAGTGAGGATGCTACCCCTCTTCTATGGCAGCTATAAGAAGACAGTTTAAAGACCTGTGCTGCAGAAACTAAGAGGGCTGTTGACTACTTGCCATCAGGTCTAGTTCCAGCTTATGAGCCTCTGTGTCAGCAAGATATTGGCAATGTTGTGTCTACTGAATGTTCTTCCAACTAAGTCTACTTTCTGGGTATAATTAAGAATAGAAAGGGCAGATTAATGCTCTCTTGTGAGTTGGAAAACTGAGTCTGAAATTGAGGTAGATATGGAAAAGGGAAAGATACAGATGATAAATTTCATTGATATAAATTTTAATAGGATCAATCTGATGGTGGAGTTGACAACCTAGTCTCACACCCAGAAGGTGGTTTCTGAGAATAGAAGTTGTTACAGTTCCTGTAAAGATGCCAATGTGTATACAGTTCAGGAAGTCTCCTAATGCAAGGATTCTAGAATTTATTTGTAGAATCGAATGAATCTTTTTAATGATTCTTTTTATCTTGGAAATTTTTTTTAGACCAGGCTGGCCTCAAACTCAGAAATCTGCCACCCTCTGCCTCCCAAGTGCTGGGATTAAAGGCATGCGCCACCACTGCCCAGCCTGGAATCTTTTAATTAAGCCTCTAATGAATGCCTTTAAAACATGTCATATGTGTTTTGAAAACCAAAACTCAGAAAATAAAACAAAACTATCCTTATAATATTTCATAGAATGTAATGTACAAACTCACCTATGAATACCATCATTATTATATAGTAACTATATTGATTAAGTATTTTAAGATAAGTTTATCATATAAGTATGTCAAAATAATAAAAGTAATTCCTAATGTGAGACTTTGAAAGAAGAAATTTATATATTAGAAAAATCAAAGAAAAGTATTTATTCTACTTATGTTGTTATATCTGTATTCAGATGAGAGGGAAGAAGAAAGGGAAGACTGGATGGAAAGAAAGATACAAATAGATGATAGATACATGATAGATAGATGATAGATAGATAGATAGATAGATAGATAGATAGATAGATAGATAATGATAGATACATAGCTAGATGATGTATAGAGATATATAGATACATAAAAACAGGTACATAGACACATAGATAGACTCATAGATAGATACATGGATTTCTCTTGGGTTCATGGAAAAAATAGTCAACCTGTAATACTATTTCTTTATCAATTTCAACCACAAAGTCTAAACTGTGAAGCTTACTAGTTACTTAATCACTTAGGAATTATTTCAAAGCAGAAAATGTGTTAATAACATCTGGAAACAATAAAAGAACACATTTATGAAAATCAAACTACTTTTGGCAACTATACTCTCAATTTAACTGGACTGTTGATATTACTATATCAATAGAAACCAGCTTAGACTTAAAAAAGAGCCTTAAAGTTTTTCTTTTCTTTCATATTATGTTTATATTAAATGAGGCATTTTATGATTTTCACTTTTATTTAAAGAATATATGGCTATTTTGAGTTTATGGGACAGGTAGTAAATGCCTTTATTCTCATCCCTAGTTTTTCATCCCTCTTCTCATAAAACTTTGAGTTATTTTTCCCATCTTCCAAGCACAGCCATTACAAGCCTTGTGTTACTTTTAAATATTGCCAATCCTTTAAAGCAGGCTATCATATTACCTTGAAGCAAATGCACAGGGTCAAATGGATGTTTAAAAGTTGTTATATTTTACAAGACATGAACTACATAAAAGGCGGTAAATGATTTTCATAACTGCCTATGCTTACTTTGGATCTTCAGAAGACAAAAGAAGGAATGGTGTTAACGTACATTTTTACCTATGATGTGTTGGTTTTAAAATAACTATAAATAGTAGCATTTAAATAGCTGAAGATAAGACTCAGTGGATTAGACCCCCTGTTGCTCAAGTGTGGAGAAATGAGTTTGGGTCTGCAAGACTCATGTAGACCTTTATGCAGTAGAATATTTAAAGACCATATAGTTCAACAGTTCTATAGGAATATGGCATGGGAAATCCAGAAGCTTGTGGTCAGCTAGCCTTAAAATAAAGAGAACATGTCTCAAACGAGATGGAGCTGGTGGAAATAGACAGCTGAGTTTGTCCTCCGTGTGAAATAAGATACAAACACACACACACACACACACACACACACACACACACACACACACACACACACACATGATTAAAATAAAGCTCATATTTTCAGTTGAGCAAAGACCAAGTGGACACATTCAAGTTATCCTAGGTAGACTCTGAGAACTCCTACTTTATATTTTGTTTGTCTCATACCAGCTGGTCATCTTGCTCCACAATTCAGCATCTGGTTTATTAGACTACAGAAAGACAAATAGACTTTCTGTGTATGTTCAAAGTACCTTTATTCACAATGGATTTTCAACTTATGGGTCTTGACCTCCTTCAGGATTGCATGTCAGATAATATCTGAGTTGTAACATAAGTATCTGTTATCATTCACAACAGTAGCAAATTTACACTTATGAAGTAGCAATAAAATAATTTTTTGGTTGGGGGTCAAAACAACATGAGGAACCGCAGCATTAGGAAGGCTGAGAACTAATGATTTAAAATGAAATTGAAAGGTCTGCCTCTCTATCAAGTTCAATTTTATACATTTACAGTCTAAGAATTTATCTTTAAAGGATTTGTTCTTATTACATTTGAAATGCAATGAAATAAAATCACAGAGAGATGAAAAACACAATTTACAGTTTCAATGGGACTGAAATTGGTAATTATAGCAACTTCAATTTTATACTAAAAATTTTAAACTATAGTGAGAAATTAGATTAAAAATTGGGTGATATGAGCCATTAAGTGTTCACTTTAAGCAGAATAGTTGCTCACAAAACAAAATGGCTTAAAATGTTTAATTTTCTGATAAACCTCCAGAAGTCTTGTTCTATCTGGAATTATTTACACTTTTATACACAGATACAGGCACAAGGACACATAGACACATACTCAAACCCACACAGAGATAGAGCTCAGAGACACACCCCAAAGCCCACACCCCCACACCCTCTCTCTGTATACTATATATAATGTATATATGAAACATATTTATACACAAACTATATGTGTGTATGTGTAAAATATACTTATAAAAACACCACACACACACACACACACACACACATGCAAACAACCCACAGTAATGTGACAGTTAATTCACTTAAGGTTATTTTAAAACCAGATTTGTGAATGTCATCAATGTCTTCAAATTGATAAAGTAACTATTGTTAGAAACTACTGGGGACTTTTGGGATAACACTTGAAATGTACATGAAGAATTTCTCTAATAAAAAAAAAAGAAGAGAAACTACTGGGGAACAAGACAGGGGAGGGTATAGGGGACTTTTGGGATAGCATTTGAAATGTAAATAAAGAAAATATCTAAGAAAAAAAGAAGCTACTTACTTCTACAGAGAAGTCCAGGATCAAGTTCTATGTTAATTCTAACTATAATAAGAGGTTAAATTTCTTCTTCTCTCTCTCTCTCTCTCTCTCTCTCTCTCTCTCTCTCTCTCTCTCTCACTCTTTCTCTCTCTCTCTCTCTC